>ML682134.1:261872-393669 GCA_007922195.1 Podocnemis expansa
AATAAACCAGTCTGCATAATTGTCCTTCAGGAGCAGCACGGGGGGGGGGGCACTTCCATATACAATCCAGCGCTAGCCAGTGGGCCCGGATCTGTGGCCAGAATATGGGAAAAATACTTGTCAATGGGTTTTAGATCTCCGTATTCGTATACGATCCTTTGCCCATAAACAGTGAGACATGCTGAATATTCACATGTGTTAGTATGACGCTTCTCAGGCATGAAAGTAAAAATGCAACAGTCCAAACAAGAGGAGCATCTGGACAGCCAGTTGTGCAAGGTGGCGTAACTAGGGCTTGGATTTCAAAGGCTTCTTCAGTGCACTCCCTGTCAAAATCTTAATGCCGTTTGTTGGGACCAGAGCAATGCAAACTCCACTTCCTTTGACAAATATGATCCGGTGTAACGATAGATCGCACACACTCTTGAAAGGGTAACAAACATCTCTGGTCTCAGTAGGGAAACTTTTCCAGAGGGGTAGCTTGGTGCCACGGAACTCCGGTACGGAAAGAGATATCCACGCGATGCTTCCTATCTTAGTAGTGAAATGCTCCTTTAGAGGAGCCTGACCCAAAGTCTCCTGAAGACAGTGGTGGGTCTATGCATTCCCGCCAATGGAACTTGATATGCCCTTAAATCCGGGGGTGGGGTGGAGTGAGGGAATTCAGAGAAGTTCTTTGCACGACTTTATGATGAGGATGGCACCGTTGTCGCTGGGTGCTGGCCTCTGGACGCACCGTTAGCCCAGCTCAGATCTTTCTAGAACCACGGGCCAATAACTCAGAGCATTCAGGAAGAGGCTTTGGGGTCGCTATGCAAATACAGGTGAAAGTGCCTTGTTCATATCTGCGTTTCCTTTGGCCCAGACTGCACCCGGAGATACAACCCGCATCCCTTCTGTCTGTGCAAACCCCAATGAAAACTTTCCCCTCCAATACCAGGGGAATGAGACTTCAGCTACATTTATTGGTCACCGAAGGGGCTTTGGAGGGTGCCTTCTAACCCCCAACGGAAGTCCTGGAGGAGAAACGAAACCGATTATTGCGTTTGACCTGATCTTCACCTGACTTTCAATATGTCTATTTCTATGAGCCGCTGGCAGGTGCAGCTGGTGGAGTCAGGAGGGGACCTGAAAAATCCCGGAGACTCTCTCAGCCTCTCCCGCAAAGCCTTCGAAATAACCCTCAGCAGGTACAACTAGAATTAAATCTGTCAGGATGCCGAGAAGGCATTGGAGAAGGTTACAGTTATTAACCACAGCAGGAGTACTACCTACTATTCCGACGCAGTCAAAAGGCAGTTCACCACCTCCAGTGAAAACAGCAAAGCCTGCTGTATCTGCAAATGACTGGTGTGAAATCGTAGGACACCGCCCCTGCGAGACAAGGTGCAGGGAACCTGAGCCGAGCCAAGGCAAAAATCTCTCCACGAAATTGCTCGACAGGAGGTTGGGAGCGCACAAGGGCCATATGTGAAAATGGGATCAGTTCTGAGAGAAGGGTTAACAAGATCTTCTTTCTTAGATAGAAGACTTTACACAAGTCCCCAACAATGACAAAAAAAACCCCTTTATTTTGGGATGCCTTCTTTCCTTCCTTTCCTTGGAAAAATCTTTAACCCAACTTCAGTCTCCTTGATTATCATGGATTCACAGACTTAGCGGAGGGGACGGAGCACTGTGATAAACTGGTCTGATATCCTGAGCGATATAGGTCATAGATCCTCAACTTGATTGATGCTGGCTCAGGCTACCACCTTCTTTAATAAACAGTGCTGTGATAAGCCTCACCACCGTCAGTGAAACATTAAAACAGAAAGACAGTGATCTCACTTTCACACTGGCAGCTGCCAAGACGGTTCTTTAAATTGCTGTTGTTCTTTTTCAGTTGAATAATTTACTTCCACAAAGCAAGGCTTTTCTGGAATTAGGGATATTTTATTTAGGATAAAAATATGCTGGCTAAAAGGAATAAAAATATCAAGTTTCTGGTTTTAACTATAGTTCAAAAGAGGGAGGACAAGCAGAACAAGAGACATCAAGGCTTGCTGAGTCCCCTTCAATTTCCAGTGAGGAGACAACAATGGGGGGGGGGGGAGAGTCCTGTGTCACTTAAAGACTAACAGATTTATTTTTCGCATGAGCTTTCATGGGAGAAAATCCTACTGCATGGGACAGTTTGAAGATGGGGGAACTTACAGAATGGAAGGAAAATAGATTCAAGGGAGTGTAACCATGAGCAAGTGAAAGAGACTTTGATGGAGTAGCTGACTTGATTAGGGCCTAGGGTGGTATCTTTTATGCAGAGGTCTAACATGGGGTCTGTATGTGGTGACCAGTGGCGTTCTATTGTTTTCTTTTTTGGGACCCCTCCTGCAGTAAATGACTTTGGGGTTTGTGTCTGTCTCTGTCAATTTCTTTTCTTACTTCCCCATCTGCTACTGTGATCTATGCCACCAGGCACCAGAAATGTCCCAACAACTTATACTTTGGACAAACAGTACGATCCCTGTGCAAAAGAATAAATGAACACAAAACTGACATCAAAAATCACAAAACAGAAAAACCAGTTGCTGAACACTTCCATCTTTCTAATCACTCTGTAAATGAGTTGTTAACGACCATACTCAGAGAGTCAGGGGACATCAATACTTCAAAGAGAAACAGTTGAACTGGAATTAATATGCAAATTCAATAGCGTGAAAGCAGGGCTAAATCGGGACTATTTTCTTATTACAACAGGTAATTTGACTTCACCCTTTCCAGGGTTTGAACCTTAACAACTGCTCTGATTTGTTGTTACTGTATGACCCGATTCCATGTTTTACACTCCCTTGCAATTATTTTCTTTCTCCCCCAACCCACCCCCTCCAAAAGAATTGTATCCACAGAAATGACAACCTGAAGTCCCACGGATATGGAGCTGTGACGGAGACCCCAGACAAGCCTGTTGGATACCCTCTGTCCACAGCCAGTCAGGACTCTGCTACTGTGGAGTCTTCTCCTGTCCAGCACCAGGGTCTCCACACTCTGTGCAGCCAGCTCCCAACTCCAGGCTCAGAGGGTCCGATCCTTGCTCTGTCTGGTCCCCCGTGGAGGGGGTTTCCTCCCTCCAGGAGGGTCTCAGCTGTCCCAATCAGCAACAACTCTCAGCCAGTGTGGCAATCAGAGGGTTTATTAGCAAACCAGTCCCTACAGCAGCAAAGACAGTTGGTATCAGCATCGTCAGAAGAACCAGAAGTGAAACCCCCAGGGGAGTAGGGCTACACCCCAGGGCAGGGTCCTGTCTCTTGGACCCTCCATTTCCCTCCTACCCTCCTTCCCCTTGGTCAATTGTTCCCCTGCTCGCTCTGTCCACCTCTCCACCCCCTGGTCCAACCAGCTGAAGCCAATGTGACCAGCGGAGGGGGTCCCAGGTACAGGGTCCCTAAACACTACTCTCCTGCCCCCTAGTGAGTCTATGACATATGACCTACCTGTGTTCCATCACCTGAATAGAAAAGAAAGAGGGCCAACACCCGTGTCTTCCCTTATTAACCTAGTGGAGGGTTTGCACTTCTCCACAGAGTGGATTGCAACGAGGCTCACAAGAATTGCTGGGGAACAGCCTCTGACACAGGGAGAAGCAGAGAGTCACGTATAAGAGATCAGGGGGCAGCAGGATCAGAAAGCGCAAGTTTGCAGTATTTCCTGGACGCCTGTTTCTCTGGGCTTCCCATTTTCATCGTGAGTCCAACAGACTTTGGCCGGATGCACTGTTAGCCTCACTTGCAATAATAGAATATTTTACACAGGGTGAAGTCTTTCTAAATCAGGAAAGAAAAAATACAATATTAGTTTTGATTATGGGAAGAATGCTGAGAACCCGTCCAGTTCTCCTCCCTCCCCAGGAAATCAGACACCATCACCTCCAACAACAGACTTTCAAACACCAGTGGTTTTAAATAAGAAGGCGAGAAGGGGAAGGGAATTTTAGAGGAGATCAGGAAAACCCAGTGACAAACGAGAATCGCCTTCTCACTACGAAGAGGGCAGTTTTGTGCGCTAAAGGGTACCCTTCTGCGGCCTTTAGACAGACCCTGAAACGTTCACAACCTTATTAACCTGCCTAGCGAACTCTAAGATATCAGCTCTCTTTCAATCCAGATCTTTCTAGTCATGGGTCTGGTTCTTGGCTTTTCATTACCAGTCTAGAAAGTGATCGCACCCTGGGCAGCTGCGAAGTCTTTTCTTGATCGAGGATATGCCCACCAAGGGATGACTGATGAGGCTTCTTCCTCAAACTCTCTCTCTGCCCAGGCTGCACCCAGAGAGGCAATCCGCAGACTACCTTTTTACCAGCCAACCTCTCTGAAAACTTTGGCATTCCTCTGTTTTTGTAGCAAGGGCTATGAAGAATGTTCTTCCTCACTTGCTTCTCTCTCTCTTTTATGGCTCCTTTTATTTCTTTTATCACAGATTTAAAACTTGATTGTCCTCATTGGGTAGCAAAACGCTGAACGCATCTATGTGTCTCCCGCAGGTAAAAGATGAGACAGTGGTAAGATGATAAATTTCCTTCTCTGCAATCGAGCATCCTAAAGGCAGCTGTTGATTTTTGCCATCTCAAAAGTGCACTCAGGAATATCTGGCACTGTGACTGGCGCTGCACAAAGGAAAGATCTGTCGTTGTCTCATTTCCTCTGCGCCGAAATACACGCGGTAAATCCGACCAGAATTTATTTATCTTATGTGAAGGGAGATATCCAAATAAAGGTCAGGGTTTACTCTTTAAATTCCCCTGCCCTTCCCCAGACTGCACCTGGAGAGACAACCTACCAATCCCCTTTTGACCTAGAGTTGCCAGGAAAAATCCTTTTAAAGTCTCTCTTTACACTCACTCTACAGGTCATCCTACCAAGGAATGCATAATTAATATTGACCCTGCTAGCAGGTTCGAAAATTTGAGGATCTTGGGGGGCAACCACTGCACCCGTGGGGTACGGGGTGGATTTGGGTACACTTTATTAAAATGAGTATAGGGTAAGGTGAGAGGTGGTTGGTGTATGTCGTGTTTGTCACAGTGGTTTCTGTAAAGTGTTGGGGGGTATCTAACTTTGCGGAGTGGGGGCAGGTTAGGGAACAATGAGGCTTTTCAACTAAGGCACTAGCACTATCACCCTACTCACTAAAAGGTGCTTTAGTACACTATAGGAAAAAGGGGGTGCAGTACAAAATGGAAGCAGGTGGGGGAGCAGGAGTTCAAAGGCTGGGGGACACAAAGAAGGAGAGAGGTAAGTGGGGGGGTCTAGGGACAGTGGGATGGGGATGCACGAGAGAGCTGGGGGCAATTGGGGAAGCAGGTGGAGATTGGATAGTTGCAGGGGAGACGGGGGTCGAGCAATGGGTCCGGGGTTTGAGGGAAAGGCTGAGAAGGGGGGTTGAGTGGGAATGGCGGGAGGGAGACACACGTGGGAGTTGGGGCAGGGGAAACTGAGGCACGCAAGGAGTTGGGATACACGTGGGTGTTCGTGAAAGCAAGAAGGGCTGAACAGAGGAGGGGGACACAGAAAGCAAGTGGGGGATCCGCGGGTCAGAGGGTCGAGAGGGAGGCAAACGGCTGCAAAGGGGGGTTACGAAAAGGGGGAAGAGGCAGCGGCGGGAAGGCAGGAGTGGGTCGGGGAAAGCGGCTGGCGGGGAAGGCAGAAGGGGTTCGGTGGAAGAGGCGGCTGGAAGGCAGAGGCAGCCCGCGGCAGCGGCAGGGGAAAAGGGGAGTGGGGAAGCCGCAGAAATGCAGTGGCAGCGGCAGAGAGCCTGCAGGGAGCCGCCGAAAAGTGGCGGGGCTAAGGGGCAGCGGGCGGGGAGCTGCGGAAAGGCAGCAGAGCCGCAGGGGAGCCGACGGGCGGCCGCGGGGAAAGCGCCGGCGGAGCAGCCGCAGAAAGCGGGCGGCGGCTGCGGGGAGTCGGCAAGAGCCGCGGCGGCTGGCGCGGAGGCAAAAGGGAGGAGAGCCGCGGGAGCCGCAGCGGGGTGGCAAGGAAAAAAGAGCCGCGGGAGCCGCAGCGGGACAGGGGACAAGGGCAGAAAGGAAGTTGGGGCACACGGGGGGGCTCCAGAAGTAAAGAGGGGACAAGTAAAGTTTAAGAAGAAAAAGTTTATTTAAGTTGGGGAAGTTACAGAGGGGAGGGCAAAGGCAGCTTATCCAAACAATTCTAAAGACAGCAAGCTAAAGAAAGACAATCTTATAATCTAACTTAACACTCCTAAAGCTATCAAATATACTAATACAGTGTTGCAATTTACAGGGATACTTTTAACACAACACAAATGATACAGGATAAGGGGATACACTACGCGATACAAAATACCAACGGGCAATTACACACAGGGGAGCTCCTGCCACAAACTGAAGAGGCAAACCAAGAAACAGAAAAGAGAAGGCAGAGGGCACACACAAGCCTGTAAAGCTCGGGAAAACAGCTTCAGAGCAGCAATAACGAAATAAAATACTTTAGAAAGAGACTACAAGGCAAGCTCTTACCACTCCTATTAGCAGCAAGGGTAACAGCATTACAGGCTGGAGGAGACTCGTAATGGGCCGGCAGTAACTCGTGGGGGTAACTCGTGGATACGCTCTAGGGGGAACTCGTGAGCGGAGGAGGCAGCTTCTGGTTGATCAGGCCAGGAGAGATGTTAAAAACCGTCCTGCCTGAGCACCCCAGAACCTCAGCTTTTAAAGACTATTTCCCGCCTTTCCCTGATTACAGGGAATGTGGGGAACAATGGGGGTATGAGTCATGCCCTGCAGAACCTTGCAGTTAGGCAGAGCCCACCTACACCAAGCCCTGCAAAACAATGGGCCCCCAGGGTGGTAACGACCATCCAGTTGAGTTCAAGGGGGCCATCTAGTTAAGGTGAAGGCGCCATTGTTCATTTCACACATTCTATGTACTTTAATGATGGCCTGGGAGGGGCGGCCAT
Organism: Podocnemis expansa; assembly: GCA_007922195.1. Classification (NCBI taxonomy): domain Eukaryota; kingdom Metazoa; phylum Chordata; order Testudines; family Podocnemididae; genus Podocnemis; species Podocnemis expansa. Next base: position 268,827 of record ML682134.1, read on the forward strand.
CAAAGTAACAGTTATGAGTCACAGACAAATATAACATATTGCAAGTATATAATATTGATGACAACACTGAAGGGAAAAGAGATGATAGATTAGACAGATAGATAGCATCTCAAAGGTCAATACAGAGGCTCCACGGACAGCGCTAATTTTGAGAAACAAATGAGCAGCCTGAACTCCGGCAACAACCTCCGTATACTACGGTGGACTAGAAAGACACCGTGAAAAGGAGTCAGCTTTTGAACTCAAAACAAAAACAAATCTTCCCTGCATAGCTTTAGGAAGTTTCTTCCTGGTGGTGGCACACTCCCTCCACAGTCAAAAGAACAGAGGCAAACTATCGCCCTTCATCCACACCACAAACATCCGTTAAGAGAAGAGAGAGTCTCTGTGACTCTGTTCCCCCCTGAGGAATGCATGGAGTAGATTCCCAAGGGTATTTGAACGGAGGATGAAGATGGAGCAGGTGCATCTGCCATCACTCTGCTGCAAACCCCAGTGACTCACTGGGGCTTTCTGATGAGACACACATTCTTCAGTCTAAGACGGTCTCTCCTTTTCATCGTAGAAGTTTAGGGAGGTGCTGTATCCAGAGTGATGAGCGATGGGAACGGTTGGAAGGGTCTGGCCAAACAACCTCGCAATGAACCTCCCTGCCAGCCCACTGACTATTTTCTATAGATGAAGATCACTCCTAGAAAAGGACCATCGCAAGGGCCTCTCCAACCTCTGAGCACCAGGTGTGACATTTTCTCCTGTACTGCAGAGTGGCGCCCTTTCACAAGGTTAAGCAATTTAACAATAAAATTCTTTCCAACTGTACAACATAATGCAGAATCTTTTCCGAAGCATCTTTGCATATCTTTTCCCCAGCGTAATTTTCCAGAATCTCACGGGCAAATGATGCCTCAGTAAGGTAAGATGATCTTTGTTCTTAATACTGGGGAAAAAAAAAAAACCCAACCAACCAAACAAAACAACTATTTTTGGGTGGGGCAGAGACATGAGAGAGAGAGATAGAGGCTGGTAGTTTAAAATGTCCCAGTGTAATTAGGGCAATCGACTTAACGAGAATTTGGGGTGTTTACCGTCGCTGTTACACCACAATATAGTGTCATAGTCCTGTGAAGTGTCCTCTTATATTTTTTCCCACCCCTTGTCCAATGCAAATAAGTTCCAGGGGCCCTGTTCATAAACTTAAGTCTGGACACTCACACCTCTCAGAGCCAGCGCTGGACTTCACCTTACCCCACCGCGCACCAGGGAAACCAGTTTGGTAGCCACAGACATGGCACCAAAGTTGATCCTCACCTTGCTCCTGCTTCTCCCAGTAGGTAAGGCCAGAATTTCGGCTCTAGCTAAAAGGCTGGTACCACATGCTTCCTAATAACAGCCCCTCTCCTAACCGGTTAAATATATCTTTTTTTCTTTTTCCTTCTACAGGTGTCTATTCACAGATTACTTTGGTTGAGTCTGGAGAAAGAATCAAGAAGCCCAGAGAGACCCTGGGAAAGGGCTGGAGTCGGTCGGAACTATCTGGAGTAGTGGAAGCACTTACTACAATGATGCTTTGAAACATCGCCTCACAAGCACTAGAGAACCCTCCAAAAGGCAAGTATACCTGCAACTGGCCGTCCTGCAAGCAGGAGACACCTCCGTTTATTACTGCGCAACACACAGTGAGGGGAAACTTATTGAAGGCAGAACCAAACGAAATCAGCCAGCGTGTTTGTGTCAGACTCGGCGAGCAGCAGCTGCAGTGCAAACGCAAAGTGCTTTCTCCCTGTTTAGCTGCGCTTCCACTAGGGTCCACGGGAAATTGAACACGTATGAATTAAACCACAGAACACCCAAATTAGACCAGTGAATGGGACTTCCCTGGCCCAGGAACCACTTGTCACAGAGGCTGCAGACCTCACTCTTGGCTCCCTCCCTGTCACAGCCAAGCAGGACTCTGCTGCTTGTGGCCTTCTCCAGTCCAGCACCTGGGTCTCCATGCTACCTGTAGCCAGCTCCCAAATCCAGGCTCAGAGGGTCGGACCCTTGCTCTTTCTGGTCTCTCTTTGGGGGCGGGGGTTCCTCCCTCCCCCAGGGTCCCTAAAGTACCAATCAGCAGTGATGCTCAGCCAGTGTACAAGTCAGATGGTTTATTAGCAATCCAGTTTGCACAGCAGCTAGGATAGTTGTCTCTCAGATCAACCAAAGTTCTAGCAGTAAACCCCCAGGACGAGCCTCCCAGACCCTGCCTCTCCGACTTCCATCTTCATTCCCCCCCACCCCCAGCTCTTTGTTCGCCTCCCGGCCAGCCACTCTGCCCCTGGTCTAAACTGGCCACAACCTGTCCCCCCAGGGGGTCCAGGTAAGGTGACACTAAAGCTTCTTCCCCCTTAGTGGTACCTATAGTCACACACACACCCCTATCCCATCACCAGAATACCATCACCAAAACACAGGAAGAGAAAAGAAGATATTTGAGCATCACCCCTGGAGTCCCAGAGTAGCCCAAGAGGTTTTCTCACTTCATCACACCACATTTCCAAGAATATCAATTCTTTCATGTTGTTTAACATTCTGAAAAAAAAAAAAGTGAAAGGAAAGGACCCAGGAATTTTCATTCCGAAGCACTTGGTTTTGCAGTCAGATTGATTTGATTCCTGTTCCTTTCGGTCTCTGGGTAGGAGACCCACAGACCTTTACATATAATGGCTGCTGTGAAACCTAGAGCCCCCCACTCATGGCATGCTGGGCAGGTGGAAATTCTGTTCCTTGCTGCACTACAAAATCTAGGACCTTATCTGAATAAATTATTCTTCCAAATTAAAAAAAAAAAAGGAATTTTGAAAGTACGTATCCAACTGCCCCAATGTACTAAAACCTCCTGGATGTTTACATGAGAGCTTAACATCTCAGACACTCAAAACTTCGCGTGTTTGGATGCTATTTATGCCAGTCTCCATGTTTCAATCCTTTTCCACACATACCTGCCCCCACTTCCCCTGTAATAATCACTGATCTCCCTGAGCAGCCATTCCAACCTAGAATCTGAACAACTAGAGTCCTGAAAAACGTCCCAAAGCCTATTTACACCAGCCACTTGTCTCAGTGGGGCCCGGCGTCAGCTGCTTTGCAGGAAGAAGCAAAAGCACCCAGCTACTGCCAGTGTCCACCCGCCACCCAATCACATAAAAGACGTGGACAAGTTGGGAAGACTCCAGAGGAGGGCAAGGAAATGATGAGGAGGTTGCTGAAGGAAATAGGGTTCTCTGTTCCGCAGGTCCAGGGCACTCTGTGCACAAGGGAATACACTGGAAAGTAGCCGGTTAAAACTGGGGGCAGGTTTGTGTGACAATCATCCTGTTGCATGATCTCCTTTATGAATCCAAAGCTGCATTTATGTCTCTGCCGTGTCAGTGATGAAAAAGAGGATTCCGCTACCCTGCAGGTCGGATCTTGCGCTAGCTCACACAGGCTAGGTGTCTGTGCTTTGTATGTCTGTCTGTCTGTCTCGCACAGTAACAGATCGGGTGGTGTCCTGGGGTTTCAAGTCGACTGTTTGGAAGGAGAGCCGGTTCTTTCCTTCCTCTCTCCCATCCGAGTTCCGCTTTCCAAATCCCCAGCAAGGCCAATCGAGCCCTTACAGTGAAGAAAGTTTTTGAAACACAAGTAAGGGGACATGCAAATAGGTGAAATAGTTCCCGATTAAAACTGTCTATGTGTCTCTCCATCTTCCGGCTGCCCCATGATAGACACTCAGCAGTCACTTGTGTTTGAAGTTAGGAGCCACCCAGTTCTTGAGGAAAGTCGTGGCTCCGGGATTTTGGTGGTCGGGTTTTCCGAGACTCCGCGGCCTACAGGTTTGGGGCTTCGAGGTCCCGGAGGTCCGTGTCTCCGGGGCCCCGTCGGTCCGGTACTCCGTGGCTCCGGGACTCCGCCGGTCCGGTACTCCGCGGCTTAGGGACTCGGCGCGTCCAGAGCCTTGCAGTGTTGCCGGAACTCCGCGGCTCCAAGACGCAACTGCTTTTGTGGGAGAATATCCCAGTTCATCAGGTGCTTTGAAGAGGGAGAACTTTCAGAACTGGGTGAAAATAAATGCAGGGGAGTGTAAGACAGGGGATCAGGTCATACTGCAACAGCAAATCAGAACTCTAGGGAGCTGGGGGGGGGGGTCACAGCTCTCAGCCTTGCCCTTCCTCCCCCCCTCCTTCAGGGCTGGAGGCAGCTTTTATTTCCTGGTCGACATTGCTAGACCTTGCACAACATTTGTAATATTGAGGAATTTGCATTCTGGGATGGTTTCTGCTAACTTGGAAAAAAAATTCTTTTTTACTTAAATGGGTTGACATTTTATTAAATTTTATTTTGTTTTTGTTGTGGTTTTTCCATGAAATTTTATATGTGGGAAATGTGGTTGCTCTGATGATGTGGCGTTCTGACACTCATTTCATTTTCAGGATTGTATTGTGAGGTTCAACCAGAAAGAGATTATTAATAATAAAGAATAAGGATGAGTGTATAAGGGTTTCAATGACAGATGAGTTGGGTAATAAAAGGAAGTACATGTCAGGTGCTGAAAGAGGGGGGAAAAAGTTGGCTGTTGCATAGGTAACAGGAAAGCAGTCCCGTTGACTGTCCAAAGTCTTAAGGCAAACAAAAATGCTATGATTTTTATTATGTGAGTTTAGTTCCTCTAGAGGGCCCCACAGTGAGCCTTTGCCTAGGGCCCCCAGAAACCCTAACGGGCCCCCTGGTCGTGGCTCTAGGATTTTGGTGGTCGGGTTCTCGGAGAGTCCACGGCCCCGCCCCTACAGGTTTGGGACTTGGCGGTCCTGGTGGTCGGTGGCTCCGGGACTCCGCCTGTCCGGTACTCCGTGGCTCCGGGGCCCCGTCGGTCCGGTACTCCCTGGCTCCGGGACTCCGCCGGTCCGGTACTCCGTGGCTCCGGGGTCCCGTCGGTCCGGTACTCCGTGGCTCCGGGACTCCGCGCTTCCAGAGCCTTGCCGTGTTGCCGGAACTCCGCGGCTCCGAGACGCGACCGCTTTGCCGGCCCCCCCCGGACCCGGGACTGCGCCGCGTTGCCGGCACTCCGTGGGTCCGTGACTCCGCTGGTCCGGGAATCCTCTAAGCCCCGAAGGGCGCGGTACTCTCCCGGGCCGGGGTTTGCTCGGCTGCTGGGCCACCGCATTAATTGCCGAGACTCCGTGTGTCCCTGACTCCGGGCAGAGATTTCCCTAACGCCCCCTATACCCTCCTCCAATATTCCGACACGCCCCCGATTGCCAGCTGTTAAGAGTGTGACACCAATTTAGTGAGCACCCTGAACAACCCCCGCAACACGCACACCTCCCCTTACACCCCAATTTCAAATCCTGGGGGAAATTATGCACAACCCCCCCCCCCCACACACACACACACCAGGCATTTCCCCTCAAGGCCCGAGGGAAATGAAACTTGTCCTGCTTTCCTGTGGCCCGGGAAGGTATGTTCTGCCCACTCAACCTTTTGGAGGGGTCAGAGAACTCTCCATGCTTCATACCGAAATGGCCGTGATTGATAACGTGACTCTATTCTGCGGTCTCACTCTTCACTGGAAGATGTGCCTCTTTGGGCTCTTCTTGGCTTCATTTCGCTTCTTGAATCTGGAGCTACCGTGGGGTTTTCTTTACGACTTGTCTCCTTTCCCTTTTACCCCAAGGGCCCGACAGTAGGTGTGTCTGACCCAGTCGGGTCCAGCCTTGAGGAAGCCAGGAAAGTCCCATCAATTTCACTGTATCACATGGGGGTTTAATCTCAGGGGCATGTGGACGGACTGGTTCGGAGAAGTACCTGGACAGGGCGGTAGTGACTGACTGAGTGTTACGACGAGTCTCAAACAGAGTAGTGCGCCTCCTCTGGCCAACGGTGAAGCGATCAAAAGGAGAAATGTCGGTTGCCGGCGCTAATTAGGCTATGTCTACACGGCACTTTTATTTCGAAATAACACTCGTTATTTCGAAATAAAAGAAATTTAGTCTACAGACCGTTTTCTTATTTCGAAAGGACAGATTCTGGCCAGGGTGCTGAAGGGGAGGAAGTTCAAATCATGTTATTTCGAAATAAAGGTTTTATTTCGAAATAAGTAATTTCCGAGGGATCTGGGTTCACATTGCTCTGACACATTCCGGTTCGGAAATCAAGAAGCCCAGCGAATCCACTCGACTGAAATGTGCCGTGCTGGGCTTCACTACCTCCGATATTGGTTGTTTAAGAGGAGGTTGGCAAGGGGCTGGAGTGGCTGGTTAGCTACTGCAAATCATGGAAGGAGGTTTATTTTTCCATAATAACGAGGGAGGTCCACAGTCTTTAAGGACAGCTTCTTCTTTTTTTAACCTACAAATGACCAGCCTGAGAGCACAGGACACCGTGGTGCATTTCTGCTCGAGAAATAGACAGTGGGGAGAAGCCAGGGTAAGTTCAGACAAAAACGTGACTTTGGACGCAGGCGTTAAAGTATAGTTTGGTGGGCCCTTGAACCCTCCTCCACTTCTGCGCCTGTTTGGCACAGGTCCAGTTCCTCTCACCCGGGCCCCCTTCACCCACCCCAGCTAGTTCCCCTCACATGCCTGCCCCCAAGCTCAGCTACCCCACCACAGCTACAGCCCCCCAAACTCCTACCCCCAGCTCCAACTACTCCTCCCCCACAACTACCCCCACCACAGCTCCTGCCAGCCATGTTCTCCTCAGCCCCACCTCGACATCTGATTTGTACCCCATGACATGGAGAACCCAGAAAAGCCTCTTTGGTCCCCTCTGTTCACAGCTAATCAAGGCTTTGCTGCGGTGGAGCCTTCTCCCGTCCAGCGCGGGTCTCCACTCTACCTGTAGCCAGCTCCCAAATCCAGGCTCACAGGGCCCCACCCTTGCTCTGTCTGGTCTCCCTTGGGGGGGGGGTTCCTCCCTCTACCAGGGTCCCAGCAGTCCCAATCACCAGTAACACTCAGCCAGTGTAGATGTCAGAGGGTTTATTAGCAATCCAGTTTGCACACCAGCTAGGACAGTTAGCTCTCAGATCAACCAGGAGGTCTAGCAACAAACCCTCAGGACAAGTCCCGGAGGTCCTGCCTCTCCGACTTCCTTCTTCCCTCCTCTTCTCCCTTTGTTCTCCTCTACATCCAGCTACCCTGCCCCTGGTCTAAACCAGCCACAACCTATCACTCACGGGGGTCCAGGTAACCTTGTACTAAAGCCTCTTCCCCCCTAGTGGTACCTATAGTTATCACACCCCCCTGTCCCATCACCAAAGAATAGGAACAGGAAAGAAGAACTACAGTAGCCAAGAGGTTTTTCTTACTTCATCACACCTCACCCGCCAAGCGCTTTCCCCACTGGCTGACCCAGCCCTCCCAGGCTCCCCTTACCCTCGCCTCCGAGGTGGCTGAGGAGCCGGGGCTGGCGGAAGGAGGCTGCAGGCGGCGCTGGCTGGCCAGCAGAGGGGCCCAGCCTCGGACTGCGTTGGTGCGTGAGAGCTGCTGGGCTTCAGGCCTTCCATGGATACCGGACATAATAGGGACAAGGAGAACCTGCGGTTGGTTTTTCAATTCCGGAAGGCAGCTAGCAACCAGAAAAATAAAGGAGACCTGTTCGCAGACTGTATTTTGGCGAGTACCCAGTGCTTGCACGGTGGTTAGGATGGCTATCCTTGTGGGAGCTGAAGTGGCTTCCAACCAGGTTGACAAGAATTGCTAGGAAAGAGGCTCTGACACAGGGAGAAGCAGAGAGCCACGTATAAGAGACCAGGGGGCAGCAGAATCAGAAAGCAGCAAGGTTGCAGTATTTCCTGGACGCCTGTTTCTCTGGGCTTCCCATTTTCTTCGTGAGTCTAACAGACTTTGGCCAGAGCACTGTTAGCCTCACTTGCAACAATAGAATATTTTACACAGGGTGACGGCTTTCTAAACCAGGAAAGAAAAAGTACAATATTAGTTTTAATTATGGGAAGAATGCTGAGAACCACTCCCGTTTTCTTCTCCCGCTTCCTCAGGAAATCAGACACCATTGCCTCCAACAACAGACTTTCAAACACCAGTGGTTTTAAATAAGAAGGCGAGGAGGGGCAGGGAATTTTAGAGGGGATCACGAAAACCCAGTGACAAGCAAGAATCGCCTTCTCACTGTGATGACGGCAGACGTGTGTGCTTCAAGGGTATCCGTGTGGATCCTTTAGACAGAACCTGCGACTTTCACAAGCTTATTAACCTGCCTAGCGAACTCCAAGGTATCAGCTCTCTTTAAATCCTGATCTTTCTAGTCATGGGTCTGGTTCTTGGCTTTTCATTACCAGTCTGGAACGTGATTGCACCCTGGGCAGCTGCGAAATCCTTTCTTGATCGAGGATATGCCCACCAAGGGATGACTGATGAGGCTTCTCCCTCAAACTCTCCCTCTGCCCAGGCTGCACCCAGAGAGGCAATCCGCAGACTACCTTTATACGAGCAACCTCTCTGAAAACTTTTCTCCCAACACAAGGGAAAATGCAATTTTGGCACCCCTTTGTTTTTGTAGCAGGGGCTTTGAAGAGTGTTCTTCCTCACTTGCTGCTTTCTTTCTTTTATGGATCTTTTTATTTCTTTTGTCACAGATTTAAAACTTGATTGTCCTCATTGGGTAGCAAAATGCTGCAAGCATCTATGTGTCTCCTGCAGGGGGGAAAAAGAAAAGAGAGAGAGCGAGAGAGAGGGACAGTGATAAGATCATAAATGTCCTTCTCCGCAATCGATCATCCTAAAGGCAGCTGCTAATTTTTGCCAAAAGTGCACTCAGGAGCATTAAGCACTTTTTCTGGTGCCGCACAAAGGAAAAATGTTCCCTCTGCTCCCAAATACACACGATAAATCAGACCAGAATTTATTTTTCTTGTATGAAACGAGATATCCAAATAAAGGTGATGGTTTACGCTTTAAATCCCCGGGTCTCTGTGGCTCTGTTTTCCCCTGGGGAATGCATGGAGTAGATTCCCAAGGGTATTTGAAAGGAGCATGAATAAGGATCAGGTGCATCCACTGTCACTCCGTTGCAACCGCCAGTGATTCACTGGAGCTTTGTTGTCACACACACATCCTTGTGATAAAGTAAGAAAACCTCTTGGCTACTGTGGTTCTTCTTTTCTGTTCCTCTTCTTTGGTGATGGGATTCTGGTGATGGGACATGGGGGTGTGATAACTATGGGTACCACTGGGGGAGGGAGAGGCTTTAGTATGACCTTACCTGGACCCCCTGTGGGGGACAGGTTGTGGCCTGTAGAGACCAGGGGCAGGACAGTTGGATAGGGAGGAGAACAAAGGGGAGAGAGGGGGAGAAGGAAGATGGAGGTCGGAGGGGCAGGACCTCCGGGGCTCATCTTCGGGGTTTACTGTCTGCCCTCCTGGTTGATCTTAGACCAACTGTCCTAGCTGCTGTGCAAAATGGATTGCTAATAAAACCTCTGACTTCTACACTGGCTGAGCCTCACTGCTGATTGGGACCGTCAGAACCCCCCTGGAGGGAGGACGCCCCCCCAAGGGAGACCAGAAAGAGCAAGGGTCGGACCCTCTAAGCCTGGATTTGGGAGCTGGCTACAGGTAGCGTAGAGACCCAGGTGCTGGACGGGAGAAGGCTCCACGGGAGCAGAGCCCTGATTAGCTGTGAACAGAGGGGATCCAAGAGGCTTTTCTGGGTTCTCCATGGGGCTTTGTTAACACACACACATTCTCCACTTTTTTCATGCTTGAAGTTTAGGGAGATGTTGTGTCCTGGTTGATGAGCAATGTGGAATGGTTGGAAGGGTCTAGCGAAATAACCTCGTAATAAACTTCCCCGCCAGCCCACTGGCTATTTTCTGTAGATGAAGTTCACTCCTAGAAAAGCACCATCGCAAGGGCCTCTCCAACTTCTGAGCACCAGGTCTGACATTTTCTCCTGTACTGCAGAGCGGCGCCATTTCACCAGGCGAAGCATTAAATTCCAAAATTCTTTCCAATTGTACAATATAATGCAGAAACATTTTTCCGAAGCATCTCTGGATAACTTTTCCTCAGAATAATTTTCCAGAATCTCGCAGACAAAGGATTCCTCAGTAAGGCAAGATGATCTTAGTTCTTAATACGAAAAAAAAAAAAGTATTTTGGGAGGGGCAGAGAGACATGAGAGAGAGAGAAAGAGATAGGAGCTGGTAGTTTAAAATTTGCAAGTTTAGTAGGACAATAGACTTAATGAGAATTTCAGGTGGTAAGATTAAACCCTCAGGTTTCCCGTCGTCGTTACACCCCGATATAGTGTCACACTCCTGCGGAGTGTCCCCTTATATTTCTCCCTTCTCTTGTCCAATGCAAATGAGTTCCGGTGGCCCTGTTCATAAACCTACGACCGGACACTTCCACCTCTCAGAGCCAGCCCTGGGCTTCAGCGTACCACACCGCCCACCTTGGAAACCAGCCTGACAGCCGCAGACATGGCACTCAGCTTGATCCTCGCCTTCTTCTTGCTTCTTCCAGCAGGTAAGGGCGAAGTCTCAGCTCTAGCTGAAAGGCCGATACCACATGTTCCCTAACAACAGCCCCCCTCCTAACCGGTAAAATATTTTCTCTTTTTCTTTTTCCTTCTACAGGTATCTATTCGCAGATTACTTTGGTTGAGTCCGGAGGAGGGATCGAGAAGCCCGGAGAGACCTTCAGGCTGATTTGCACTGTGTCCGGATTCTCCCTCACAAGCTATGACGTGAACTGGGTCCGTCAGCCAGCTGGGAAAGGGCTGGAGTGGGTCGGAGCCATGTGGAGAAGTGAAAGCACTTACTACAGTGGTGCTTTGAAACATCACCTCAAGGGGTCGATTGACCTTGCTGGGGATTCGGAAAGCGGCACTCGGATGGAAGAGAGGACGGAAAGAAGCAGGTCTACTTCCAAATAACCGACCTTAAACCAAGGACTCGATCGGAGCTGTTACTGTGAGAGACAAACAGACGCAAAGACACAGCACAGACACCAAGCCTGTGTGAGCTAGCGCAAGACCCGGCCTGTAGGGCAGCGGAAACTTTTTCTCATCACTGGCACGGCAGAGACATGAATGCAGCTTTGGACTCATAAAGGAGATCCGGCAACAGGGTGACTGTCACACATACCTATCCCCAGTTTTAACCAGCTACTTTCCAATGTACCGCCTTTGTGCACAGAGAGCCTTGGGCCTCCGGGACAGAGAAGTCTAGTTCTCTCAACAACCTCCGCAACATTTCCCTGCCCTCCTCTGGAGTCTTTCCAACTTGTCCACGTCTTTTATATGATTGGGTGGCGGGTGGACACTGGCAGTAGCTGGGTGCTTTTGCTTCTTCCTGCAAAGCAGTTGATGAAGGGCCCCACCGAGACAAGCGACTGGTGTAAATAGTCTTTGGGATGTTTTTCAGGATGCTAGTTGTTCAGATTCTAGGTTGGAATGGCTGCTCAGGGAGGTCAGTGATTATTACAGGGTATGTGGGGGCAGGTATGTGTGGAAAGGGATTGAAGCGTGGAGACTGGCATAAATAGCATGCGAACACGAAAGATTCTGAGTGTCTGAAATGTTAAGCTCTCATGTGAACAACCAAGAGGTTTTTGTGTATTGAGGGCAGTTGAATAAGTACTTTTTTGACAATTCTTTTTTTTTATTTGAAAGAATAATTTATTCAGATATAGGTCTTAGATTTTTGTAGTGCAGCAAGGAACAGAATTTCCACCCGCCTAGTATGCCGTGAGAGGGGCCTCTAGATTTCACGGCAGCCGTAATATTTAAAGGTTCGTGGTTCACCTGCCCAGAGACGGAAAGGAACAAGAGTCAAATCAATTTGGCTCCAAAACCAAGTGCTTTGGAATGAAATTTCCTGTGTCCCTTCCTCCCCCGCTTTTTCCAGAATGTTAAGTAATATGAAATAATTGATATTCTTTGAGGCATGGTTCCTGGGCCAGGGAATTCCCATTCACTGGTCTAATTTGGGTGTTCTGTGGTTCAATTCATACGTGTTCAGTTTCCCATGGACCCTGTAGGAAGCGCAGCTAACCGGCGCTAACCAGGGAGAAAGCACTTTGCGTTTGCACTGCAGCTGTTGCTCCCCCTTCTGACACAAACACGCTGGCTGATTTGGTTTCCTTCTGCCTTCAGTAAGCTTCCCCTCAGTATGTGTCTTGCACAGTAATACACGGAGGTGTCTCCTGCTTGCAGGCCGGTCAGTTGCAGGTACACTTGGCTTCTGGAGGTGTCTCCGGCGATGGTGAGGCGCCACGGAGTACCGGACACGCAGAGCCACGGAGTCCCGGAGCCGCGGAGTACCGGACCCGCGGAGTCCCGGAGCCACGGAGCTCCAGGACTTCGGAGTCCCAAGCCTGTAGAGGCCCGGCCGTGGAGTCTCGGAGAACCGGACCACCGAAATCACTGAACCACGACTGTCCTCAAGAACTGGGTGGCTCCTAACTTCAAACACAAGTGACTGCTGAGTGTCTCTCAGGGGGTGACCAGAAGAAGGAGAGAGACTGATTTAATCGGGAGCTATTTCATCTATTTGCATAGCCTCCCCCTTGTGTTTCATAAGCCTTCTTCACTGCAAGGCAGGAGCGTCGCTGTCCCGGGGAAGGACCCGGGGCACAGGCCCAGGCCACGCTCCCTGCCTGCGGGCCACGCCCCCGGCCGGGGACAGCCTCAAAGAGTCCCCGCTGCCGCGGTCAGCTGGGCTTTGATCGGCCAGAGACCGGGAGAAGCGGGGTCCGCAGGACCCGGGGCACTGGGGCCGTGATTGGGGCACGGCCCCGTGTGTCTGGCGCAAGCGACACCCCTGCAGGGACCCACGGAGTCCCGGAAACTAATGCGGTGACCCAGCAGCCGAGGAAACCCCGGCCCAGGGGGAGTCCCACGTCATTCCCGGCCTAGCGGAGCCCCGGAGTCAGGAAGTCCCAGCAACGCGGTGCGGTCCCGGGACCAGGGAGTCCCAGGAAAGAGGTGGTGTCCCGGAGCCGCGGAGTTACGGCAATGCGGCAAGGCTCCGGAGGCTTGGAGTCCCGGAGTGGAGTCCAGAGGAGGAGTCAAAACGCATCAAGAGACCCTCAGCTTGATCCACACCTTGTCCGGACTCTGTCTCACTAGTTATGAGATGTACTGGGTCTGTCAGCCAGCGGGAAAAGGGCTGGAGCGGATCGGAGACACGTGGAGTGCTGGGAGCTTTCACTATAGTGAAGCTGTGAAAAATCGCCTCACCATCACCAGAGACATCAGAAGAAGCTAATTGTGCTTGTGTAAGGGGACTGATAGCCCCTTACTGAGAGTGAATGGGCCTTTTGATTGGCCACTCCCGCCTGGAAGCAGGACTGTGAAACAGACAGCCCCAGGGCCAGTGGGAGAGGCCAGTGTCCCAGGATGGCCTGATTGATTGAAAGTGCTCCCCCGCCCCTGAGCTGAAACTGCAGGCTGGACACGCCTGGGCAAGCCAGTGTGAGTGTGTGTGGGGCCGAGCTAAGGAGGAAGCACTAAGCAGCCAGCAGCTGGGAGCCAGAGGACCCCAGGAAGGGAGGCCAGGCTGAGCTGATTTGGGCAGAGCAGACCCACAGCAGCTGGACCAGCAGAGAGCCAAGTGGAGCTGAGCAGAGCAGAGCTGGAGGCAGTGACAGAGCGAGAGTTGCCTGAAGCTGGGGCAGGAGGCCAGAGAAGGAGCCCAAGGTGCTGAGCTCATCTGTGCAGCCCCACAACAGGAGGGCCAGGGGAGCCCCACTGAACCAGAGCAGCAGCTGGGAGCCGGAGTTGCAGCCATCTGGAGCTGGGTGTGGTGAGCAGCTGGGGAGCAGTGAAGGGGGGCTGACGCTGGGAAGAAGGGCCCTGCCCCTGGAGCTTGGGGACGTGTGGCCACAGCTGGAGCCTGCATCTGGCCCCTTGAATCATCCAGTTGCAGCCAGGCCTGGGCAGAGGGCTTGCAACGTGGAGGACAGACTGTGAGACTGTTCCTCAGGCCCCAGAGACTCTGTTTGTAGTGCTCCCACACCAGGCAGCGGTGCTGGGGGTTTATTGTTCACCTTTTTCCACTTTTTTTCTATTTTCTTATTGGGTTATTCTTTTTATTTCTGTATGCTTAAATAAATTGTATATAGTGTATATAGTAACTGGTGGGCCAGAAGAGTGGTCAGTGTGGTCAGCACCCCGGAGTGGGGACACCCTAGGCCTGTCCTGAGAGACCATGATAAGAGTGGGGGTCGAGCCCCCAGGAATCCTGGGGCCCAGCCTTGTCGGGGTTACAGAGACTCCTCCAAACAGGAGATTGGGAGGTGAGCCTTTGAGGTCAGGAGGCCTTGGGGTAAAGGAAGTGGGAGCAGGGACTCAGATCCTTTTGCTACCCACCTTCACCGGGGTGGTATACAAAGTCTGGGAAGTTCCCCACAAGAGCGGGTCCATCCCCCCGCTTACACTTGCTTGCAACTGACCAGTCTTCAACGCGGCGACAGGCACACAGTGATGGGAAACCTATTCGAGCACCCAGTAAAACTATTCTGGCAGAGAACCAGCCTTCCTCTGTGAGTCGGAAAGAGAATCGGCTGCCAAGGCGGTGTTCCTTTTGGCTTGGTTGACTCTTAACTTCACTACGGCTGGTTAGCCAAGTGCTTTCGGGTTTGGGCAGAACATATTTGGCTTTTCATCAGCACCTTAAATTCGATGACCTTCAAGGTCCCTTCTAACTGTAGAGTTTTATAATCTGTGTCATTGTACAAACTCTTCTAAATTAATATCCATGAAAGCCAGAAGGGTGCATCGGGAAATCCCAAAGCTGGTAACATAAGACAGGATTCCTGATCCCCCCGCCACTCCATTAATTTCTTTATCGTTTCTCCAAGAGTGAATGGAAACTCTTCACACTCGCGGGGGTCCAAATGTGCCACGCTCTGCACAAACACACGGGATCGGAGAGGCTGACTCCTGCACCGTGCACCCTGAATCTTAGGAAGATTAAATCCGATAAATTACAAGGGAAGTTTCTATCTCTTATAAGCAAGCCAATATGCAAATGAGGGAGAGACTTTCCTGTTTTAATCTTTGACTCTCTTGGACCAGGCTGCACCCGGAGACAGGACCTGCAGCTACCTGTGTCTGGGCACTTACCAGTCAACCCCAGCATGGACTTTCCTGCAAGCACCAGGAAAAAGATATTTTTGCTTTCTGTGATTTTCTCTGTCAGGGATGTGGAAGGTATTTTTCTTTGTCGAATATCGGGCAGAATTAGAAAGGTATTGTATCTTCCCTGCTTTTAGACCGAAATATTCACATCCTGTTTTAATCTGCAGGTGTCCGCTCCCAAGTACTTGTGGAGTCCAGCGGGGATGTGAAAAGGCCCAGAGACTCTCTCCGCCTCTCCTGCAAAGCCTCCGGCTTCACCATCGGCAATGCTTACATGAGCTAGATCGCACAGGCTCCTAGGAAAGGACTTGAATGGGTTGCTTTTACAAATAGAGAGGGGAGTACTGTCTACTACCATGATTCTGGGAAAGGGCGATTCACCATCTGCAAGGATAACTCCAATAACCTGCTGTACCTGCAAATGAGCGGCCCAAGGCCCGAGGACACTGCCTGCTATTACTGTATGGCAGAATACACACACACACACACACACACACACAAAACCTATCCGCACTCGTGCAAAATCTCGGGCTGCAGAATCGCCCTTCTCCGCGCGGCAGCAGCTGTAACACAAACACAGATGGAGGCCCAAAAGCGAAGCCCGGCAACACGGAGTCACACAAAGCTGCCCTCAGTTTGGACCCTTGGATCCTGCTCAGCTTGTCCTGCTCCATGTCAGTCTCCTCTTGCGAAGAGGCAACGGTGGCTGTGCTATGACACACTCAGAGCACAGGGACTGTTAGTTTAAAGGAGACATGGACTCTTGCGGACTCACTCAGAGTCCGCCAGTACCAGTGGGATCCAACCTTAGGACCTTAAAGATGTGTCAAATTTCTTATGACTCCATATCCACAGTGGAAAGATGCAACTACGTTCCCTAAACTCGAGTTACTGTAGATTTAGCAGTGAGGATCGAGCCCGTGGAGCAGATAGCGCTGTTTGAAGCTCTGACATCCTTATACCATCTACCGGGCCCCTGACAGCGGGATTGCCAAAGATGATGTTTGGGAGGACCACAGGAGGTCACCTAATAGAAATTCCTTTCCCCAGTGCTCACTGCCTTCATCCTCACAACGCCTCGGTGAGATGATGGGGACCCATCACTGCCCCGGCTACAAAGAGAAGGGGCTGAAGCACAGATGAAAGAGAGCTGCGGCTTTAGAAATGGGAAATTCAGAGTTGGGATGGGCCTCTGATAGCACAGAGAATGAATCTCGCTCATCTATCTGGAAATGAGGGCACACCTGGGACTTTCAAATGAGATACAACAGTGAAAATGGGAAGTGCAGCTTGACTGAGAATGACCAAAACAATGAGAACAGGGAAGTGAATATCCATGGTGAATAATTATTTCCCTTCTGTGCCAGCTGACTCGTCTGTTGATACCAATTTAACGAAGACATCCCTAACAAACTTCTCTCGGAACACTCATTTCCGGGAGGCGATACAGCAAAACCTTCTCTAATTTCTCCGACTTTCCCCCGCATTTCCTCCATCACCAGTACCCGCAACTGGATCCCCAGACCTGCTCCACAGAACAAGTAGCACTTTCCAGGATCATATTCCCAGAGTCATGGATCATTTCAATGGACAATCACAGTTGGGAAGGGGTTTAGCTCCTAAATCTCCACCCCCGCCTAGCGCGCTGTGAAATCTTCCTCTCCAGCGACTGTCCCGGTCCAGTTGATCCTGGGGACACGATCCTGCCCAGATGCGGGCCCTAACGACTGGATTTTCTATGGTCCCTCTGCGTATGGGACAGAGCTTCACTTGGAAGTGTCCCCTCGCCACACACTATGACTCAGGTCTTCAGTAATGTGGGGAAAAAAATAACCTGACTGTAATGAGGTGTATATTCTACCCAAAGGTCCAAATGTGCCCAGGTTTCCAGTGCCCTCTTCCGGGCCTGCACAAGCACAAGGAACAGGACAAGCTGACTCCTGATCCCTGAGTCCTAGAGCAACTAACTAAGAGTGGTGATTTGGGGAATTTGAGTCTCTGCTATACAGCGATATTTGCAAATGGGGAAGAGTCTCCTGTCTGAATTAGTGTCTCTCTCTGGTCAGACTGCGCAAGGGGACACAAACCATATTCCCTATATCTGGAGGGCAGTTACCAGCCAGCACCACTGTGGTCTTTCCCCACGAATAGGACGAAAATGTGACTTTTACTCCCTGGGATATTCGCTGTTCCGGCTCTGGAAGGTATTTTCTTTCGCTGAATGTTTGGTGGAGTTATTCGTGACTTGCATTTTCTCTGCTTTTATATACTGATATTTATGACTTGTCTGTGTCTGCACGTTCCCGCTCCCAGGCGCTTGTGAAGTTCCAAGGGGACATGCAAAAGCCCGGAGACTCTCTCATCTTCTCCTGCAAAGCCTCTGGGTTCAACTTCAGCATTGGTTATATATAATGGAGACCGACAGGCTCCTGGGAAGGGTCTAGCAAGGGCAATTTACCGTCTCCTGAGATGACCACAAAGCTCTGTGGTATTTGCGGATGACCAGACTGAAACCCGAGAACACCGCCCCACATTTCAGTCTTTACCTGACTGAGAAGGGCTGTACACGTACCTTCCCCGCCCCAAGGCGTAATATAATTTAAAAATCAATATTATGTTCAAGTGAAGGCTCCCACTGTACACCCACCCAATGTATGGGCGGATAAAGGACCATGAACAAATCCTGAGCAACAGTTTTGTGAACCAGTGCTTGACGTTTGAGATCATTGTATCTTTCTGTACTTGCTGAGAGTCTTTAATGAACTTATATGACTGATACCCACCCCCACATAGATTCTCGCGCTTATGGGCTTGTGAGGAAACCTCAGGGATCCTGTTCTGAGCCTCTTTTCTCCTTATGGCTCAGGACTCTGTCACGGTGGAGTCAGTCCTAGTCCTTCCAGGTCTCCGCACTCCTCACCTATTCTCCGCACAGCCAGAAGAAACTAAAAGGGCCTTGGGAAGGGTCTGCACACCCCGGCTTTCCTTAGAATGGGAAGTCATATCCTTCATCTGACCCCAAATGGTTTAGCACTCTTGCTCTGCCAGGGATTCCCACATGGGAACCCCTATTGTGAGGTTCTGGGGAATCCTCCCATGTCCCAGTGTGTCATGCACCCAGCCTGCTCAGTCAGCGCAATGACCACCCACGATGGAAGCCAGAAGGATTCATTAGTTCTCAGAACCACAGCACAGAAAGTCCAAACTAGCAGACTGATCAGCAGTCACAGCTGCAACCATCTCGGGAATCCCCTTACGGGGGCATCTGGGGGTATCCTCCCCATCGTGGCCCCCCGGCAGGACACACGTCTTCTCCAAAACCACCCTCAGACCAGAGCTCTAGCCCGTCTCTGACCTTTGTCTCCTTCGCATGTGGGGATATGGTGGTGATTGTTATCTATAGCCTTATGGATACAAACATAAATTCATTCGGCTCGCTCATAACTTTATTGAATTTATTGGTTTATGGTTCTAATTCACTCTTGTATAACTTTCACTGATGTGCAACTTCACTCCAGTTTTGTCTTGATCTTCATGAGCCTTCATTGATTGTTTCTTATTTTCTGTCAATCTTCATATATTGTAAATCTGGTTGTAACTATGTTTCTTATTGGTAATGTTGCCTCAGTCAATTTCTGTTAAGTCCTACTTAATTACTTCCCATTTGTAATAGTACCCCAATATTTGTATATTATCCCTGCCAATCTTTGTTTCATTTTAATTGCTTCACATTGATGGTCTTATCTTAACATTTACAACTTTGTCATATGGGTCCTGTCAATTGCCATTTAGTTTTAGTGGATTGCAAGAAGCATTTTCTCCTAGACTGGTTGGGGCTTTTGGGGAGAACCTTGGACTGAACCACTGCCCTTTGTGGGTTCGCTTGGCTGCAGGAGAACAGCTCTTTCCCTAAGCGGTGCAGCCCCAGCTGGTAGAGCTACGTGAATTTGTCCCTATTTATCTTTAAGCTCTGGTTATACCACGACCTGTTCCCCAATCTCTAGCATTCCATACTCCATATTGTAAATGAAACTCCATACTGATCCTTGTACTCCATCTTGTTCCAAACTCTTAGTTGATTAAAAACAAGGTGTGGATGGAGGGTGTAGGCATGTACGTGTGAACCAATTTCAAACTGCCAGTTGATACTGATGGGGCGTGAAGTCCATCCAAGAGCTGAAGAGTGTGAAAAGGATCCACCCCAGAAACAAAACAACTAAAACTTAATCAAGACATCAAAAGCAAGCTGAAAGTCACATCTGCTATTGTCCAGTAATCAATGGTCATACAGGAGCAGTGTGACTCAGCAGCACTCATGGACTTTTAACAACAAACTGAATGTCACGCCTGCTGTTGTCCAGCAATCAGTGGTGGTACAGACGTGACGTGACCCACCAGTACTCATAGACTTCCCTTGAAACCAAAACTGTATAAAAGACTGGGTGAGATCACAAGGCTTTAGGGAACTGTTCCGCACAAGACCTGGAAGAAAGGAGCATCGGTGTGCGCTGACAAAGACCCTGCTCCCCCCTCATGCCCAGCTTCCTTGTTGCCACGAGCCATGAACTCCAGCAATGAACCCAAGCTGTGGTGTCAAGCCACGACCAGGACTGGTAGCTATCAATTGCAGAACATGTACTGGTGTGTGTGTGTGTGTGTGTGTGTGTGTGTGTGTGTGTGTAGTACTAAGATAGGTATTAATTTTCGCTCTTATAATAAATGCAGCACATTGCCTTGTCCCCCTTGAAAAGATCCTGGGTGCTCTTTGCATAACATTAATGGTGGAGAATGCGAGGGGGCAACAGAGAGTAATGCTGCTTGCTGTTGTTTTTAGAAGTGTAATTGCTGTGGAGCATAGAAACTGTAAGTCACCATTGGGCACAGTTCTGAATTAACCAGGTAGATTCTGAAGGGTATAGGAGCTGCCTCATTTTTAGAGTGTATTTGCTGCAGAGCATAAGAACTATAAGACGCCACTGGGTGCAGTTCAAAATATTGGTGAGCCACCACCAGTTGTAGGGATAACCAGAATTAGGGCTAGGATATTGGCCCTATTGAGAGTAGAAATGCCACTAGGAAAAAAGTTGTAAGATGCCACTGGGTGGCAATTAGTAACCATATTTGTGTTTAAGCGTAAGCAAACATCTAAGGAGTCTTCTAGGGGAGAGAACCAAAAATTAGATTTTGTAAAAGAAATGACCCCCCATTTCAAGTAATTTTGGAAAAATTTGGACCCAGCCCATAAACACGGCAAGTTTTGTCTGACATCCACACTATAGCTGACCTGGAGGATAAATTAGCCAAGTACCTCCAAGTATATAAGCCCAAAAATACCATAAAAAAAGATGCAGCTGCAATTTGGCTTTTATGGGAAGACTGTAATAATGCTTATATTTGCCTGACTGACTGTCAGGAAAATAATGCTTCCCTCCAAAAGCGAGTCCAAGAATCTGATCATGAAACTGAAAAATGGAAAGTCCTGGCTGCAGGCTTACAAACCCAGTTGGAGATTCTTAAGCAGTGGCATCGCTGGTGTTGGGCTCCCTGGGGCACATGGCCCGGGTCCCAACTCCAGTGCGCAGGATCTCCGGCCCAATGGGGTCGGGGATCCAGGGCCCAATCCTCGGTGGGCTGCGGCCGTGGCGGCCGCATCTATGGCCAGGGATCCGGGGCCTAGCTGGCCACCCAGCAGGCCCTGCCCCCTGGCCAGGGATAGGGCCGGGGGGAGGCCGCACTGCCGCCGGCAGCTAGGCCGCGGTGCTGCATGGTGCGATGTGGCATGGCCCAGCCCAGCCAGAAGCAGCTGCTGGAGGCCAGGCCCCAGATCCCCATCAGGGGACAGGGCCGCCACAGCTGCAGGCAGCTGGCCGGGCCCCAGATCCCTGGCCGGGTATGGGGTCGCCACGGCCACTGGCAGCCAGGCCCTGGATCCCCAGCCGGTGATCCAGGGCCTGGCTGGCCGCCCGCGGCTGCAGGGGCCCCGTCCCTGGCTGAGGATCCAGGGCCCGGCCAGCCGCCTGCGGTGGCCTCAACCCCAGCCGGGGATCCGGGGCTGCAGCCTCAGGCCAGCCTCCAATGGCTGCTTTGGGCAGGGCCGGGCCGGGCCGGGCCGGGCCGAGCCGAGCCGGGCCGGGCTGTGCTGTGCCGTGCTGCACCGCACTGCGGCCTAGCTGCCAGCGGCAGCGCAGCCTCCCCCTTGCCCTATCCCAGGCCAGGGGGTGTGGCTTTCTGGCTGGGGGCAGGGCCTGCCCTCTGGGGGCAGGGGCAGGGCCCGTGTCGTGGGTCCCTCCCCACCCCAGTGATACCCCTGTTCTTAAGGACACTTTTAAGAGAGTCCAGACTGTGGGAAAAGGAAGGAAATAAGATAGAAGAAAAGGAGCATTTAGAAAAAGAAAACCATGTTTTACAGCAAATGGTAAAAAAGTTAAATTTAGAACAGGTACAATCCTCAGCAGATCATAACCACAATGTTCCCTGTAAGCTGTGCTGGTGCGCTGCAGCGCAGCCTGCCACAGCCGCCAGCGCAGAGAAGGTTGCCGGCAGCATATGGCCGACAGCCAGAGGCCCTACATACAGCTCCTGTGGAGCAGGGAGTTTTCAAAACTCCCACCCAGAGAAGCTCTAATGGAGCATGCCCAGAAAATCTGAGCATGCTCCGTAGAGCTTCTCTGGCCCCAGGAGCTGTGGCTGGGCTGTGTGGCTCCCGCGACAAGGTGGGGTGGGGGGGGCTGCTGGGAGGGGGGGTGAGGAGGCTGCTGGGTAGCTGGGAGTGGGCCCGCGGGAGCAAGAGGGCCAGCCATGAGCAGGCCCGCATGGGTGGGGGGGGCCGGGGGAAGGGGGCTGCTGGGCAGCCAGGAGTGGGCCTGTGGGAGTGGAGGGGCAGGCCAGGAGTGGGGGGGGGCTGGGAGCAGGCCCGTGGTGGTGGGAGCTCTGCTGGGGGTGGGGGGGAGGCTGCTGGGTAGCTGGGAGCAGGCCTGCGGGAGCAGAAGAGCCTTCAGGAGCGGGGGCAGGCGGGAGTGGGCCCGCGGGGGCAGGGGAGCCGCTGGGAGTAGGGTGCAGCTGGGAGTAGGGGGCGCAGGGACGGCTGGGAGCAGGCCTATGGGGAGAGAGCGCAGCAAGCCTGTGGGCGGGGGGGCCAGCGCAGCAAGCATCATGAGTTGCTCAGCTGCCAGCATGTTTTAGAGGGAACATTGCATAACCACTGTTAAGCTATCATTAAGCAGCTGAAAAGTAAATTGGGTTTTGCCATTGGGCAGATAGCTGCTGTTTCCTCAGACAAAATAATACATGAACCTCTAGATGAGGATGACTTCTATAATTGGGATGATACCTGGGAGAAGGGTGTTATGCCAGAAAACACAGAACCACCAGGGGTGGCTGCTGTTATAGAGACTACAGTTACAAGAGCCCCAATGAGGGAGGGAGAATCCCCGACCACCTTTACTACCGCTGCTGCCAGTGCTACAGAACTGCTGGCAATGGCTAAATGGCTGGGACCATTAAAAAGAGATAATTTCTCTCAGTGGAGCTTACAAGCTCTTTTAACAGCGGCTCCGGGGAATTTACTTGCCCCCAAATTTCAGAGGCTGTTGTGTATCTGTGCAGCCCCAGAACTGAGGGGAATCACAGAACGATTAGCCTTAAGTGGGGGAAGAAAATGTAATCACTCTGTTAGCACAATTAGGGGAACAGATGGGATGAAGGCACCTAGTTGCACAAGCCAACCTCATGAGCCAAAAGCCCAATGAGGATGTAGAAATTTACCTAATACGGTGGGCACTAACCCATATAATGTCCGGGTTAACCACTGTAGATACGGCAGCAGAAAATATTTTTGATGTAAAATTCCCAGTAACAGCTTTGAGAGATTGTGTTGCCTCCCTCCTCCCTTATTATGCTAGTTGGCTAGGGGTATGGCAAGAAGGGCACCCTGCAACTCTAGCAGAATTTAGGGAATTAATCCAACAGATTACCCTGCATACAGGACCCCCTCCAGCAAGTACTGTTAAAAGGGAGAAAATTCCATTTGTTGCTTCACTAACCCCTATCACCTAGTTAAATGAACGTGGCATGAAGGGGGTGGTAAACCAGACAGACAGCTATATAAGAGGCCATGCTATTTCGCTTGGGGAGGTGATTGCAGGCACCTGCAGGGTGCAGCGCAGAGGGGCGCTGTACTCCACGGGGCTGCGCCTCACAAAGCGAGTGCCTGCAGCCCTCTGCAGGCACCCGCCAGGTGAGGCGCAGTGGGGTGCCTCACCCTGGGGACTTTAAGGCCCAGGCTGTACCCAAACCTGGCGGCGGGGTCCCGGGCACCCGCTGGAGCCCACTGCTGCAGGGGCAGAGTGAGTGCCGGACCCCGGAATTCTCCAGCGCAGCTGCTCCTGCCGGGGGCATGGCTGAAGTTTTAGCTATTCCAAAACAAAGGTGGCCATTTCAAAACAAGCGATTTGCTTGTTTCAAAATGGCCATGCGTCGTATGACCATGGCAGTTCTTATTTCGAAACAACCTCTGTTGTTTTGAAATAAGAAGTGTGTGTGAACATACCCTGAATGTAATTTCATACAAACCTCTGAAATGACTAATGAAATGATTTGGGGCATAGATTGGCTTTCTAGGAACAATATCATAACTGATGTCCCAGAGGGAGTATTGTGGAAACTGGACATCCCTGAGCTACATCAAGGCAAAATAAGTACCACCATTCTGTTAACAAAAGTGGGTGGAAAATCAGTCACATCACTCTCCATAGAAGAAGCTGAGGCGTGGCGTAAGAAATTCCCCACAGTCTGGACTAAGAAAAAAACAGACTGTGGTAGGATTAATGCCTGTGTTAAAATAGTGGGTGAAATGGTTCCCCCACAAAAGAGGTATCCTTACCCTAAGGAGGCAGAAGCACAATTGGCTCAAACTATTAGTGAAATAGAACAACAGGGAGTAATAAGAAAAACAAATTCACCATTTAACTCACCTTTTTGGCCAGTACTAAAAGCAGACAAGGTTTCTTGGCGTTTAACTGTTGATTACCATAAAATTAATAAAGGAACAATCCTGATGGCTCCAATAATGTTGGACATGATACAAGTAATCCAGAAAGTGCAAGCTACAGCTAAATATTTCTCAGTCATTGACTTAGCTAACTGTTTCTTTGCCATTCCATTACATAGTGATTCACAAGATTGTTTTGCCTTTACATTTAAGGGGCAACAATGGGCATTCCAGAGGTTAGTCCAAGGTTTTCATAATACTCCTGCAATTGCCCACAAGCATGTTATAGATATGCTAGATAGGTTAAACCCTGAGGACAGACCTTTTGTTTTTTCCTATGTAGATGACATTTTAATTTTGGGGGAACTGAGGCACAAGTGAAATCCCTTACTGAGACTGTTTTGGCATTGATTGAGGAAACTGGATTTAAGGTCAGTTTAGAAAAGATACAGTTAGTACAAAAACAGGTTAACTATTTAGGCATGGTAACTGGGCAAGTGGATCAGAGAAAAGTTAAAGCCTTGCTAGAAATGCCAGCGCCTACCGATGTACACTCCATGCAAGTTCTATTAGGGGGGTTTAACTTCCCATGCCCACACATCTACAAATATGCTGAAATCTCTCTTCCCTTATGGAAGTTATTGAAGAAGAAGGCTCAGTGGGAATGGGGTCCAGAACAAGAGTCTGCCTTAAGTATGTTAAAACACAAAGCTGTAACGGCTCCAGCATCCTGGTTCTGGATGCGTCAAAGCCTTTGTAATCAGACTAGTTGCTAATGAAGTTTCATTAGCAGCTACTCTTCTGCAAAACAATGAAAGTGGCAAACTAGTGCCTGTGGCTTAGGACTCGGAAACTTCAAGGTGCAGAAATAAACTTTGATCCCTGTGAGAAGTGAGTGTTTTGCAGCAGTGTGGGCAACACAATCCTTTGAACCACTCACAGGCACAGCACCAATCACAATTCAGAGTACTCACGCTCCTCTGAAGTACACTTTGTCTGGCAAACTAATTAGGGATAAAGTCTCTAATACTGGCATGGCTCAACAGACCTTCATTCTGGTTAACTGTGGGGTTGCTACTGACACTGTATCTAAACCCGATTTGTTAACTCATGCTTTAATTGAAAAGGGGGCTAAGCATGATTGCCCCGAAGTTACATTAGAACAGAGAATTGCTTTAGTGGAAGCACCTCCACTCAGGTACCTGGATACCACAGGACAGGAAAAGCATTTTTGGTTCACTGATGGCAGCTCAGCAGTAATCCAGGGGAAGTGATGTATTCAATATGCTGCTATAAACCTAGAAGAGGAAGTGATTGAAGGATATTTAGATCATGGCTCAGCACAACATACAGAGCTCCATGCAATATACCAAGTTCTAAAGCTATATGAAAATTCTCCCAGGACAGTATACATATATGCAGATAGTGATTTTTGTGTAAAGGGTATACAGTATTGGATGTTTGATTGGCAAAGAAATAGCTGGAGGGGAGCAGATGGAAAAGACATAGCATATGTAGAAGAATGGAAGTGGATCTATTCTTGGGTAGCAAACAACCCAAACCTCTTAAAAATCTGACATGTTAAAGCACATAACAAGGAGCATAGTGCAGAGTCTGTATGGAATAATAAAGCTGATGCTATTGCTCGGCAGCATAACATAGCAGCTGTTACCAGAAATCAGAAGCAAGCTGAGGGAGACAGTCCTGACTCTCGGCTGTCAGCTTCTGACCAAAATATTGATTATGGGTGGACCCCTGGCAAAATTGAAAGGAAGGAACTTATCAGTGTAGCACACCAGTTCATGCATGAGGGAATAGAAGAGACTCTGAGAAGGCTGAAGCAAGTAGCAGAATGGAAGGGTATGGAAGACGATATAAGGACTTGGGTGCAGAATTGTGTCCAGTGTGCAAGGGATAGAGCTCGCCCTCCACATTGGCAGCCAATGATGCACCAGAGGCATTTGGGGCCATGGCTGCACATCCCTGGAAGCTCTGCTCATGCTGCCCCTTCCCTGCAGTCCCTGACCATGCTGCCCTTCCCTGGGGGCTCTGACCATGCTATCCTCTCCCTGGCTCTGACCACGCTGCCCTTCCCTGCCTGCAGTGACTATCCCCCCCCTTCCTGCCGGCTCTCAACACGCTGCCCCTTCCCTGCAGTCCCTGACCACTTTTTCCCTGCCCGCTCTGATCATGCTGCCCCTTCCTGAAGTCCCAGACCATGCTGCTTTTCTCTGTCATCTCTCACCACGCTGCCTTTCCCTGCCTGCAGTGACCATCCCCAGCTTCCCTGTTGGCTCTTACCATGCTGTCCCCTCTCAGCAACTGACCACTGCACACTTCTCGCCCCTGTCTCCCACCATGCTGCCTTTCCCTGCTGTGCTCATTGGGGATCGCCAGTGGCAGTATTATAATTCAAGCAGTCTACCTGCACTTAATGTGCAGTCTCATTTCACCCAGTAGGGAGTTGAAAGGGGGTCTCAGGCACTGTCTCACATAGATAAATTACCCCATCTGTGGCACAAATGAGCATCGCCACCGTGCTAGCTTTTAATAATTTACCAGATGATGTTGCAGAAGAAATTGGGTAGATTAGACTTGCCCAAGGAAAGGACTATATTCAGGCTGTGTCACTCAAAAATATCTGAGCTTAATAATATATCAAAGCTAATCTTGTGTTTTCATAACCAATGTAAAGCAAAACAGATCTATCTACCTACCTACCTACCAACCAAAATATTTTGCTGCTACTAGAAGAGCCAGCAGAAGCAGCAGCTGAGAATGTGGTCAGAAAGCATGTGACTTCAAGTACAGAGCAAAAGCTTCCCCCTGCGAAAGTGTTTTCCTGTTGGTGGCGCTCATTCTCTACATCCAGGAGAAAAGACACACAATATCAACCTTCATCCACACTGCACACAGCTGTAATTGGAGAGGAAAAAAAAAAGGCTTTGATTACTCCAGCTAACCCTGGGGGAATGCAGGAAGCAAATGGCCATGGATGTATTTCAACGGAGCAGGAAGAAGGGGCAGGTGCATCAGCCACTCATCTCTTGTAGCCCTCTGTGACTCTCCAGGTCTTTCCGATCAAACTTTCTCCATTTGAGAGCCCCTCATTTGCTCGCTGCACTTCAGAGGACAAGCTGAGTCTTTAATGAAGAGAGCTAGGGTGACTGGAAGGGGCTGGCCAATAAACTACCAGTTACGTTCTCCACTGGCAATTCTGACTAGCATGAAATTCACTCTTTTGTAAAGGGGCAATCACAGGGACCTGTCCAACAACTGAGCACCACGTATGAGATTTATCCAGTCCTTTCTTATCGGCCTAACCGATCTGACTCCACCATCCTTTCCGACCCTACAGTCGAATGGAGAATTGTTCCTAAAGGATGCTTGCTAAGTTTATTTCCAGACAATTTTTTATGAATAGGAATGATTCAGTGATATAAGGGGCCTTTAGTTTACAACATTGGCCAGAACATCAAACGTGAGGGAGGCCGGGGCGAACAGCCAGACCGAAAGATAGATATATAAATAGGCAGATTATATTTGCAAAAGTAATTAACAATGCAAATATGAAAAGGAAAGCTTTTGTCCCCTTACTTTGCATTTAAAAATCCACACAGTGTCACACTGCTGATAGGGCACATGTAATGCCGGACCCACTCCTTTTCCAATGAAAATGAGGTTTCTAGTGTCCTGTTCATAGCCCAGTAGCAGGCCACTCACACTGCTGAAAGCCAGCTCAGATTTCCAGCCTGTCCACCTCCTGCCAACCACAAACATGGCATCCAGCCTGATCCTCGTCTTCCTCATGCTGTTCCCAGTGGATAAGGGAGGAATCTGTGCTACAACTCTGCAGCCAGCTCTGCATATACACTAATAATTGAATGTCTGGGGTTCAGTAAGATATTTCCCTTTCACTTCTCTTCTGTACAGATATTTATTCCCAGGTGAGCCTAGTGGAGTCTGGAGGGGGACTCAGGGATCCTGGAGAGACCGTCAAAGTCACCTGCACCATTTCTGGATTCTCTCTTACCAGCTCTGTGGTGTACTGGGTTCATCAGCCCGTGGGGAAAGGGCTGGAAATGGTTGGAGGAATCTGGTGTGATGGAATCACTGCTATAACAATGCTCTCAAACATCGCCTCACCATCACCATAGACATGCACAAAAGTCAAGTCTACCTGCAAGTGGCTTCCCTACAACCTGGAAACACCTCTCTGTACTACTGTGTCAGATACACCCAGGAAGTGGGAAACCGAGTGAAGCCAGAACTAAAACTAACCAACCAATCTTCCTATGTGAATCTCAGGCAGCATCAGCTGTCACAGCAGATTTTTTTTTTCTGTCTGCATAGCTCTGATTCATTCTCCATGACAAATTGAACCCTCAGGGGAACTAAGCCACAAAAAAGAATCACTATTCGCATGGCTGGGAATCAAAACCAGGAGTTCTAACACCCGGCCACCAATTCTCACTTTTTCTCTCATACTGCCAAAAAGTGAAAGAAAGTGACGCAGGAATTCTCATTTCTAAGTCCTCGCTGTTACATCAACTCATTACACTATAATTCCATTCCATAGCTCGGAGGATGAAATGGGAACCAGTAACTCCGGCGGCTGCTGTGGAATCTACAGTCCCATTATCACACCAGGTGGAACTTCTGTTCCCTGCTGCGCGACAATCTGAAGACTGAGCTGGATAAAACCTGTATTTAGATCAAACACTCCAAAAAGGAGTTGCGGACCTCTATGTACAGGAAACTAAAACTGCAAAAACCTCTTCAACCTTCTCATGACACCTAAGCATCTCGCACCCTCAGAATCTTGCGTGTCTCTGCCAGGCTCCTCCACCCTCCATGTTTTAGTCCCTTTTCACTCACAGTGAACACAGACACTCTGTAATATTTCCTGCGCTCTTTGAGCAGTCATCAAACCATGGGGTCCGAATAACCGTCACCCTCAAAAATCTGCCCTGGACTATTTAGCTCAGTCACTTTTCTCTGTGCTGTCCTGCACCAGACGCTTGATAGGAGGCTGCAAAGACTGTCTGCTATTGTCCAGTTCCAAAGGGGCAGCTGTGTCAGTTTGGTTCAGTAAAGCAAACAAGGAGTCCTGTGGCATTAAAGACTAACTGAAGTACCACAGGAGTCAGACTGCTAGTTTGTTCTATTATCATTTAGCCCCCTACAAAAGGGATCTGGGCAGACTGGGTGGAGTCCAGAAGCGGGAAACAAAAAATGGTGAGGAGGCAGGATTGGGAGTATATGATTTATTAGGAAAAACTGGGGTTTTAGGATTGTTTAGTCTTAAAAAAGTGGAGTTTTGATAACAACCTTTAATTACCTAAAGATGGGTCTCAGAGAGGACAGAGATAGAGTGTTTTTGGAGACAGGAGATGGCTGAACTAGGAGCAATGATCTGAATTTGCAGTACTGAAGGTATAGGTTGCATATAATGAATCATTTTCCCCCATGACAATGGTGAAGGACTGGTAGAAGTTACCAAGGGAGGTAGTGGAATATCCATCCTTAGAGATTTGTAAGATGTGCCTTGAAAAAAGTCTTGTCTGGGATTATTTAGTTGGGGTTCATCCTGACTGATGAAGGAGGTTTGTTTAAATAAATGTTTCCCAACCTGTGGCCCCAGGAGGTTTTCAAAGTGGCCCACATCTCCCCTTCTTCTGGCTGCAGGAGGCGGACCATGTTTGAGCACCCCGTCAGAACATGTTTCCATGGGTCTAGAACAGGTGTCTGAAACTCAAGTCACTATGATGGCTGCAGGAGGACCAGCATAGTAGCCCAGCTGCTGCATCACTGAAACCTCCTCCTAGAATGCTATTGCAAATATATTGATCATATCTTTGCAGGCTTCAAGAAATAATTTTAGGGGGCTACAGGGTTCCTTCAGGCTGCAAATTTGAGACCCCATTGTCTAGAAGACCAGCTCAGGGTCCTTTCACTGGCCAAGGGGAGAGGAGGTCAGTGCTCCTTTCTATTTGTCTATAACTGGAAGCACGGCAAAGTGCTCATTCTGGCTATATAGCTGCTGGCATCCTTGCTGAAGCAAAAGAAAGGGAAATATTGAGCTTCCATCCCCCTGGGTGCAGAAAGAAGCCACTTCCCAAGTACTCAAGCTGAGCACACAGCACTACAGAGCATGTCTGATTTCCCTCTTGCAACCAGGGAGACCAAAGATCAGTCATTGCTGATTGCAGGTGGAAAGGAGTAGGAAGGCTACAGGTGGAGGCTGGTGGCCCTTCAGGGTAGTAAAGATTATATCTCTGGCTCCTGAGCCAAAAACATTGGGAATCACTTCTCTAAATTACATCCCAAGATCCTTTGGCTATGTTCACACACAGAGGGCTTGTTTCGAAATAAAGAGTTATTTCAAAACACCTTATTTCGAAAGACAAAAACAGTGTCTTCGAAATAAGGGTGAGAAATAGCATGTCCACACTGTGGACATGCTATTTCGCTTGGGGAGGGGACTGCAGGCACCCACTGGGTGAAGCGGAGCAGCGCGCCTCACCCCGCGGGCTTTAAAGTCCAGGCTGTAGGGGGCTGAGTGGGGCGCCCCCGACCCCGCAGCAGCATTTCCCGGCAGCCTGGGCTTTAAAGCCCGCAGGGTGAGGCGTGTGGCTCTGCTTCACCCCGCCGGTGCCTGCATCCCCCTGCAGACACCCACGGGGTGAGGCGTGTGGCTGCGCTTCACCCTGCTGGTTCCTGCAGCCCCCCTCTGCTGGCCAGAGGACACCCCTCAGCACCCTGACCAGGGTGCTGATGGTTCTCTGGCCAGGGTGCTGAGGGGGTAGCCCTTCCTACCAGGGTGCTTAGCACCCTGGGAGGAAGCTCACATGTTGTTTTGGAACACTTTGTTCCGAAACAACATGTCCACACAGGGCTGTTTTGAAACCACTGGTTTCAAAACAACCTTGTTTCAAAAGGAAACTAGGTTTTAGCCATTTTGAAAGAATGGCAGCCATTTTGAAACAAGTGGTTCGCTTGTTTCAAAATGGCCATGCGTCGTGTGGCCGTGGCATTTCTTATTTCGAAACAACCTCGTTGTTTCAAAATAAGAATGCTGTGTGAACACACCCTTTGACTCCTTCCAGAGGATGGGAAAGGCCTGGGACAAGAGTAAAAGCACTCTGAGGCCCCAGCCCAACAGAGAAACCTGTCCAGAAGATGATTATGGACATGGTGGGGCCCCTCAGTAAGGCAACTTGATGGTGGAAGAAATACATTCTGGTTTTAATGGAGTTCACTACTCGCTATGTGCTGCTGCAGAGGCCAACAAGGTGGCAAGTTTGCTGCTGAACATCTCCAGTAGGACTAGATTTTCCTGAGAGATCCATACCTGAGTGGTCCTTGTTCCCTGACCGAGGGCCAATTTTATGTTGATTCCCTTTCAGTGCTAGTTGGAGAAAGGCGGGATCTGGGACACTTGGGCTTCAGCTTATCACCCTCAATCAAATGGGTTGGTGGAGAGGTTCAACAGGTTTCTGAAGATGATTCTGGAGACTTTCATACCTCAGCACTCACAGGACTGGGACAAGTATCTGCTCCACCTACCATTTATGTACCGGGAAGTGCCTGAGGAATTCACAAGATTCTTCCCCTTTGACTTGCTCTAGAGGAAAGGAGTATGGAAGTAGAAATTTGCATTTCTTCTATCATATTATATCTCAAGGCCTATCTTAGAAATTTTTATTATAAAGTTAAAATCCAAAATGGGGTTAGCACTGACAAGCATGTGAAAAAAGAGGAAATAGAGCATAGTGCACAGTGGAAGTTTACTGAAACTAACTGTTTAGAAAATAAGGAATAAAAGAATGAAAAACAAGTATAAGGTATAACCATATAAGGTTAACGTGTAAAGAATCTTGCTGCATAGATAGTCACATGTATAACGGTTCAATATGAAGTAAGATGTTTGTTACACTGTATAAAAGCTTGTGTGATATCTAAGGGGTTGGGAAGCTTACTGATTCCTAAGGGGTTCTGTAACCTTTCTCTTCCTGTACAAGAATAAAGCTGCTTGACTGCTATATCCTGGTGTCTGATCCTAATTGACTCACCTAGGCACCCAAAAGATTTACTCCAATGACACTTGCTCTAGAGGAAAGGAGTATGGGGACTCCTGGACTTGGCAAAAGATGAATGGAAGAGGAAGACCTTTCCCAGTGATGAATCACTGGTTGAATATGTCCTGTCTTTCTGGGAAAAGCTCTTTGAACTTAGGGACCTGGCTCCAGAGAACCTAGCCAGGGCTCAAGGAAAGCAGAAGGTCTGGTAGGACCACATCACATGTGCCTGCTCTTATGGTACCAGAGACCAGGTGACAACTCTCATCCTGGTGCCAAGAAATAAGTTCCAGGCCACATTTGAGGTTCCTTTCAAGGTTGTCACACAACTGAGTGAAGTGCATTATCTGGTTGAACTATCCAACAGGAGGTACAACCCCCGGGGTAACATGGTGAGGGTGTCAAAAGACCATAGGTGGTTCCAAAAATTTCACATGCACAAATTACTGTGCTGAATCTAGGAGGCCACAGGTCCCAGAGAGGGCTCATGTGCAGACAGAACTCAAACCATCATCTTTGATATTAAAGCTTTCATACTAACATGAATCAGTTACTGAGGGGGATGGAGGTCTTTGCCCTGGCATATATTGACAAGATTATTATGTTTAACCAGAGCTGGAAAGACCATGTGTAACAGGTAAAGAAGGTACTGGATTGTCTGAAGGAGGAAGGGCTGATGGTAAAGGTGGAGGAGTTAAAGTGGAGATGGCCGAGGTTACATACCTGAGCCACAAGGTGAGGTATGGACACCTGAAAATCATGACTGCTAAGGTGGAGGTGCTCTGACACTGGCCTATTCCCCAGACTGAGACACATGTTTAAACCTGTAGGTATAGATTTAGCCTGCTTGATCATGTGTATATATATACCTTACCTCACATTCATAGGTTTTAGTATAGATTTATTTTTCTTTATAAGTGTTTGCTTTATGATAACACAGTCATAGACACATATGTTTAGAAATGCTGTAAAGCAAGAGCCCGCAGTCCACATCCTGCATGAAAGCTAAACATGCACACATTTGGGAACTTTTGTTCCAGAAAAAAGAGCAAGATGCTTCTGTGTTCAGTTATGCCTTTAGCACCTCAGTAGTAAAGGGCCCTACCATCAATCAAACCGTTTGCATGCCCCCTTTTCACCGGAAGTCCCTCCTACCCCCTGCCCATCTGTCACCGGAAGTCACGCCCCCAGCCAGTCACCTGACATCCTGTCCTGCCCTCTGTGTGTGACTTCCGGTGGAAGACGACAAGCTGAGCAGAAGTGGGGCAGCGTGGACCCTCCCAGAATGCCTTTGCACCAATAGGAGTGGGTTTTGCCCCCAAGAGCGGGATTTGTCGCAGAAGGGCACATGGCGGGGGTGGCCCGCCCCAGAAGAGGGTCGCGTGACGCTCCGCCAATAGGAAAAGGGTTTAGATCCTGATGGTGGGGGCTCTTGGGCCAATCAGGATGGCTGGAACCCCGTGCCCAATCTGTGGGCCTCGATGGTTGGCGGCAGATGGTGCCACCCCTGGAAGTCTGGGGCTTTAAAGCCCTACAACCTCTGGCTTGTGTGCAAGACCGCATGGTTCAGAGCTTGTGCAGAACATGGACACCTTCACCACCCCCTCCAGGCCTTTGGGATTGGTTTTGGCTCCAACCTTTAATGGCCCTTGGAGAAAACCCTGCAACAGGGACAGTTCGGTGGAGGAGGTGACCAATATGTCGACCGATACCCCAGAGATCGTGAGGGAACCCGATAGCCCCGACGGCCTTCCATTGTCCATCCCCATGGAGGAAAGTGAACACGGCTCACAGGAGCTGCAGGCAGAGGTAAAGAAGGCTATAAAAAAACAAAAGGCCTTAAAAGGTGGTGAACTCATGGATCCTTTTTATTTTTAATGTTTCTGAAAAAAAATTTCTCAATAGCTTGATGACGACTTTATACGGGCCTTTGAGAACCTGCACATCAGTAGCCCTGTGAAAACAAACGTATCATGCGTCAGCTGTTTCTGCCCATGTCTGGCACAGAGAGCTGAGAGGGGACAACGAAAATGGAATAATGAAATACGCAGCAGTTGTTCCTGCCCGCGCCTGGTACACAGCACTGAGAGGAAGAATGAAGCAGCTCAGACTCCTTCAAGGGCTGGTGAACATTTTTGCAGGACGCTGTAAATGAGGGGTGGTTTTAAATCTGGTGATTAATAAAAAAGTCATTTAAATTTGTTAATGTGAACATGTCTCCTTCAGACTTGTGCAGTTAAAACACATTGGGGAGGCAGCCATGTTAGAGCAGACGGCTCTTTTAAAAAATATATATTACAGCCCCGGGGAAGTCGGGAGCTTTGGAGGGGTGGACGCTCTTTTCCAGGCAGCCAAAAAGCAAAGTAAAACTTTGAACAGGGGTAAGGTAGAAGCCTGGCTTTTGGACCAGGACACTTACACTTTACACAGACTGACTCGAATACGTTTTAAAAGAAACAAGACGGTTGTTTCAGACGTGGATACGCAATGGCAGGCGGATTTGGTGGACATACCAAGGTTCTTCAAACACAACAGTGGCGTTAAGTACATCTTAACAGTGATAGACATTCTTTCTAAGTACGCCTGGGCTTTAGGCCTCAAAGGCAAGACGGGGGGTGAAGTGTCCAATGCTTTTAAAGCTATTTTCAGCGAAGGCCACATCCCTCAAAAATTATAAACTGATCATGGAAAAGAATTTTTAAACAAACCCGTAAGTGCGCTGTTTAAGCAGCACAGTGCTCACCATTTTGTGACTAATAATGAGGTCAAAGTGGCGGTCATGGAGCGGTTTAACAGAACTTTAAAATCTAGGATGTGGAGATATTTTACCTCCCACAACACCTTTCGCTACATCGATGCGCTACCTGATTTTATAAAGAGTTACAACCGGAGCTTTCACAGAACCATACAGGTCAGACCCGTTGATGTTATCCCCTCAAGTTCTCTGCAGGTGTGGAAAATGGTAAACGGAGACAGTTTAAAAGTAAAACCGGTTGCCCACCCTTTTAGAAAAGGTGACCACGTGAGACTATCTAAAACCAAAGGAGCTTTTGAGAAAGGTTATGAACAAAAGTTTACTGATGAGATATTCATAGTGGACGATGCCTTAACAAAGGGCCAGAGACCTGTATACCATTTAAAAGATTATAAGGGCGAGACGGTGGCTGGATCTTTTTACCCTGAAGAATTACAAAAAGTAAATCCCAAACTTGATAGGATTTACAGGATTGAAAAAGTTCTAGAGGTGAAAGGAAGAGGGAGAAAAAAGCAGCTCTTGGTGAAATGGTTGGGGTGGCCAGAGAAGTTTAACAGCTGGTTGAAAGCATCTCAGCTCTGTGAGGTTTAGACGCAGATTACTCCTGCAAAAATAAAGACAGAATGAAAGAAAATGGGTGACAGTGGTTTTTACATCACTTTGCCCAGCAATGCCAGCTCTCTGGTATTTCCCCAAAACACCAGCTCGAACTTTACCGTACAACTAATTAAACCGTTGGATCTCCAGGGTGCTTGGGAGGTAGGGTTGGTGGAAATACAATACCCCCACAGCTGGAACAACATCAATGAAGACGCCCCTTTTGAAATAACCTGTGAAGATAAGAAATGGAATTTTGTCCTACAAGAAGGTTATTACTCTTCTATACCCGATTTGCTGGAGCACATGAACAATGTAATGAGTCGCCATCCTGAAACACCTGAACTATGATCCTGTGGGTAGAAAAGTTAGATTTAAGTCCACCGATGTAGCTTATATGATTTCAACCAGCGGAGAGCTGGCTAATATTTTGGGCATGTACCCCAACACCCACATCAAAAAAATCCCTTTCTCGGCAGACATCACAGTATGCTTCAACTCCTTGGCTGTATTCACACAGCACTTTTGTTTCAAAACAATCCCGTTGTTTCGAACCCAAAAAAAAACGTTCACATGACACACCATTGTTTCTAAACAAGTTAAACCCCATTTCGGGGCGAAACAACGTTGTTTTGAAATGACTTGTTTCGAAACAACACCGTGCGAACATGTTGTTTTGAAACAACAGCATTGTTTCGAAACAACTGCTTGACCTCCCTCCCAGGGTGCTCTGCACCCTGGGGAACAGTAAGTTCCTGTCTGGGAGTGCCTGTCAGGCAACGTGGTGAAAGCCAGATGGCCACAGGGCCTCTCGGGCAGGGTCCTCTTCTGGGGGGTGACGCAGGGCCCCAGTTTGGACAAGGGATGATGTCCTATGTCTCCTGGGGGTCTGGCAGCAGCCAGACATCCTGTCCAGGTTCCGGTCGTCCCACTGGAACCAGGACATCTATGCGGACATTGCCGCAGCAATGACTGAGGCCGGCCACCCCCGCACCCTCGAGCAGGTCCGGAGCAAGGTCAAGGCTCTCCGCCAAGACCATGCCCAGACCAGGGAGGCCCGGGAGCTGCAGGGGGCAGGCAGCTCTGCCACCTGCCCCTACTATGAGGAGCTCCATGCCTTCCTGGGTCCAGAGCCCAGCGGGCACCCCACTGAGGCTGTGGACTCAGGAGGGCATCGGAGCCCCTCATTGGGCCCAGAGGCACCTGGGTCCGATGTCTCCATGTGGGTGCCTCCGGCTGCACCACCACCCCCAGCAGCGGAGGCCACCCCCAGCAGCCCAGACATCTTTGCCGGGCTGGAGGTGGAGAGCAGCCTGGAGACCCAGGGGCCGACCATGGCCCCTGGGTCCGACACAGACCCCGGGACATCTCGGAGGACCTCTGGAGCCCCTGTGGGTAAGTATACCCCCCCACACTGAGGCACACAGGGCTGGGCCTGTCTAGCCGGCCCTGGACAGCCGGGGACTCCGGGGCCGGGCACAGGGGCAGGCAGGGCAGAGGATCAGTGTGTGCAAAGCCCCCCCCCCACCCCCAGCCATGGGTGCCATGGAGAAGGGTGGCACTGGGCTAACAGGCCCCTGTGTGCCTGGGGATGCGGAACAGGGGCTGCCTGGTGTAGATACAGTTGCATCCCTGGTGGGTGGACAGCATACAGGCCGCACCACTGGCAGGTGGCCATGGGAGACCCCATAGATTGAGGCGTCACTGGGTCCAGCTCACCCCCGTGGGCACCACTAGCATGTGTGCCCCCCCCCCAGGGTACAGTCCCCAGATGGCAGGCAGAAGGAGGACATTGTCCCCTTTGTACTGTCCTGTCCTTTGTATCCTCACATTCCCAGTCGGGCAGGTTGTCCAAACCACAGGGGTGTGTCAGGCTTTTTACTGGAGGGGTTGAAGGAGCCTGCAGTGCCATAGCACACTGATGTGTACAGGCAGGTGGTCCAGGGCCCCCTAAAACCCGACGACTGCCCCAGCCAGACACCATTGCTGCCCCGGGGTCCTCCAATATCCCCTGCCGGGCACTGCCCTGGCCTCCTTCCGAGGCCTTGGGGAGCGGGGACCTCACCCCAGGGCAATGTCCCATGGGAGCCTGGGACTTGCTTGCAGTCAGTGCAGTCGTGTGTGCTGCAGGCAGGTGCAAACAGACAGGGCCAGCAGGCAGCAGGGGCCAACTGTGTATTCTACTTCCCCCAGCAGGTCACAGAGCTGCCCCTCACCGGCAGCCACCACCGCCTGGAGCAGGGCACCCAAGCTCCTGAGCCGCCCGCCGCTGGAGGAGGACCCTGTGCTCCCATGTCAAGCTCCTGGAGGCCCTCGCAGACCTGGGGGAGCGAATGGAGGCTTTGATGCAGGCCTGGCGCCAGCAGCAGGGACAGCGCCAGGACGCCGCCCTCCGCCTGCTGGAACGGTCACTGGAGATCGATGCAGAGATGGTGGCGGTCATGGGATGCCTGGCTGACCAGCTGCCGGCTGCCCTCTGGGAGATCGCCACGAGGCTGCCTCGCCCACAGCCCACCACTGGCGTGCTACGTGAACTGCCCCACAGATGGCGGGGAACTGAGGGAGGCCGTGGGCATGGTCGGGGCATGCCGCCCCCCCCCAGAACCCCCCCCCAGACCAAGAATGACCCCACCCCTGCCCCCTGGACTTTTGCTCCCCTTCCCCTCCCAAGTTGATGCCCCCTCCCTCATACCCCCAAAGTCCCCTTTCCCTGCCCCAACCCCCATTGTATTTCTAATAAACACTTGTTGCACTGTCTTTTTGCGTACAGTGTTTTTATTGGGGGTAGGTGACAGTGCGTTGGACGGGTGGGGCTGGCTGTGGGTGAATGGGGGAGAGGGTGGTGTGGGGCAGGGCAGGCCTGGCCTGGCCTCTACAGTTCCTCTTCTGTGAAGGAGAGCCGGATAGCGTCACGGACAGAGATGGCTCGCCGGGATGGCTGCTCTCCTGATGGCATGGGTGCAGGCTCTGCAAAGGTCGCTGCGAGGAGTTGGGCCTCTGCTTCCCACACTGCGTGGATGGGCTCTCCCCGCAGGTCACAGTAGTTGTTTAGGGCCATGCACGCTCCAGTGATGTGGGGCAGGGTCCTCTCAACCAGGTGGAGGCGGGTGAGGAGGCATCGCTAGCGGGCTTTCAGGCAGCCGAATGCCCGCTCCACCACCTGGAGGCAGGCGGTCAGGTGGCGGTTGAACCGCTGGCGGCTTGGGTGCAGGGGCCCTGCATGTGGCTGCATGAGCCAGGGCTGCAGGGGGTAGGCCGCGTCGGCAACAATGAGGATGGGCACCTCTACCCCCCCAAGATTGATGCTGTGTGGGGGGAAGAAGGTGCCCGCCTCCATGTCCCAGTAGAAGGACGAGTTCCTCAGGACCCGGGCGTCGTGGGCCCTCTCTGGCCAGCCGATGTAGACATTCTGGAAGAGGCCCCGGTGGTCCACAAGAGCCTACAGGAGCATGGAGTGGCACCCTTTCTGGTTGCAGTACTCCGCAGCCCTGTGCTCTGGGGCTGTCACGGGAATGTGGGTAGCGTTGAGGACCCCCGCACAGTTTGGGAAGATGAGGACAGTCATCCCAGAGATGGTGTCCTGCAGCTGCCCTGCTCTCACCAGGCACTGCAGCAGGACGTGGTTGATGGCCCTGGCGACGTCACGGAGGATGTCAGAGATGGTGGACAGCCCAACCCCAAAGAGGTGTGCCACCGCCCTGTGGGACTCCGGAGTGGCCATCTTCCAGAGGGCAATGGCCATTCTTTTGTCCACAGGTATAGTGCGCCTCATGGGGGTGTCCCTGCGACGCAGATGTGGGGCGAGTTTGGTGACCAGGACCATGAAGCTGGCCCTGGTCATCTGGAAGTTCCTCCGCCACTCCTCGTCACCCCAGGTGTGCAGGACGACATGGTCCCACCAGTCTGAGCTGGTTTCCCGAGCCCAGAGCTGGCAGGGCACTGAGGGGGGCAGGGGCATGAGCTCTGCCCGACAAACCAGGAGGATGAAAGCCCTGGGCAAAATCTGGGCATTCTGTGGGTCCGCAAACAGAGTGTCCTACATGTGCAGGGCACTCTGCAGGCGGGCAAAGGATCTCCGGATTGCACAGCGCTGTGTGGGCTGCCGGGCAGTGTCCATTGCTTGCAGCACTCTGCTAGCCTGAGTGGACAGGGAAGTGAGGTCGGGGCCTGCTTTTACAGGAGTGGCTACCAACATGGCCGCTGACATGGCCCAGGGAGGCGTCCATGTTGCCACACCTCCCATGATGCCATGCCCCTGCAGCAAAATAGCATGCCCACTGTGTGAACATGCTATTTCGATTCCCGCTTTTTTTCTTATTTCAAAATAACTATTTGTTAATTCGAAATAAGTTATTACGAAATAAGGCGTTATTTCGACACAAGTTGTTTCGACACAACTTGTTTCAAAATAACCATGTGTGTGTGAATACAGCCCTTGTATCTGTACACAGATATCGTGGAACACAAGTTTGTGGGGGACTTCTCCGTACCCCTGTCACGCTGCGTCCCCATCCAAGGAAGGAACGAGTTTGTCACCATCACCTACGATAAACCACATTATGTTCCTGTCAGTAAGCACCACATCGACACTGTTGCCATTGAAAGAAAGACCAACCAGAACAGACACGTCTCATTTCGCTTTGGTAAGGTGATCGTCAAGCTGCACCTGTGTTCCCGGAGAGAGTGTGGTTTCTGAATGGTAAAGCAAAAACAACACCATCATGATTCTAAAAAATTACGGTGACCCTGTCATCTATAGCAACTATTACAAAGCCCAAGCTGGATATGCCCTTCCCGGTTACCACAGCTCCCCCGTGATGTATGGAGCAGGCGTGGGTGGAATATTTTGCAGCCTCTTTAGAAAATCTGTACCGCTTCTGAGGAGGGGGCTAGAGATTATTAAGCCTCACGTGAAAACTGCTGCTCAAAACATAGCTAGAGACATGGTAGGCAATGTCTCCCACACTGTTTTGGAGAAGGTGGTAAAACCACCCGAACAGGAGGGGTCAGGGTTGATGTACATTAAAAGGAGGAAGAGAAAGAGAAACATCTCATGCCCACGACGCACGGGCCCACCCAGACCTTTTAAAAGGAAAGCTGTAGCACGCAGGACTAGTCAGAAGCAAAAGACCAAGCGAAAGTGTAGGAGGCGCTCAACACCTGGCAAAAGCGATATATTTTAATCAGCATGGCTTTTGTTCACTGCAGGTTTGAAGAGTGCACCAAGTCAGAACTAGACTTGTTTCAAATAGCCCTT
Source organism: Podocnemis expansa (assembly GCA_007922195.1). NCBI lineage: Eukaryota > Metazoa > Chordata > Testudines > Podocnemididae > Podocnemis > Podocnemis expansa. Next base: position 309,629 of record ML682134.1, read on the forward strand.
ACGCAGACCAGCATCGAGAAAAGCATCTACATTGAAGTACCGCCGCTATCGGCCATTACAGAGGCTGCGCCCCTGGACTTCTTTATAGCAGGGAACGGCATAGATTACATGGACTTAAACAATACCCTTCTTTACCTTCGTTGCAAGATTGTCAAAGCAGATGGAACCACAATCGCCAGGGACGCCGAGGTGGGTCTGGTGAACTATCCTGCAGCATCTATTTTCAGTCAGCTGGACGTCACGCTGGGGGAACGCCTCATAAGTCAAAGCAACAACTGTTACCCCTGCAGGGCCTTTATAGAATCGGTGCTCAATTACAGCAAGGACACTCTTGCCACGCAATTTTCCGCCGGCCTGTTTTATAAAGACACCCCTGGAAAACACGAAGCTGCGGAGCTGGACGGTGAGAATCTAGGGTTTGTGAAGCGTGCAAACCTGACCGCCCAAAACAGGATGATAGAGCTGCTGGGCCATCTACACAGTGATCTGTTTTTTCAAGAAAAGCTTTTATTGAACGGTGTGGATGTCAAAATCAAACTGACGCGCAGTAAGGACGCTTTCTGCTTAATGGGCGATGCAGCCCAAGGCTGTAAACTGCGCATTGTATCAGCGTCCCTTTTTGTGAAGAAAGTGCAGGTAGCCCCAGGCATACGTCTGGGGCATGCAGAGGCCCTACTCACGGCTAATGCTAAATACCCTGTGGACCATGTGGGAATGAAAGTGTTTAGCATCCCTGTGGGTAGCAGGGTCAGTAACCAGGAAAACCTGTTCTTGGGACAGCTACCCAAAATGGTTGTCCTGGGGTTTGTGGATAACGACGCTTTCAGCGGGAGTTATGCTAAAAACCCTTTTAACTTTAAGCATTACGATATTAATTTTTTGGCTTTGTACGTGGACGGGGAACAGATACCCACCAAGCCTCTCCAACCAGATTTCGAGGCTGGGCTCTGCGTGAGGGAGTATATGAATCTGGTGCAAACGGCTGGTAAATACATGAAAGACCATGCACTGCTCATTGACCACATTGAGTTTGCTCAGGGTTATACCTTGTTTGCCTTTGACCTCTCCCCTGATCAGGAATGTGTTGATCACCATTCCTTGATTAAAACAGAAAACCTGAGAGCAGAAATACGTTTTGCCAATGCTTTGATAACCACCGTCAACATGATCATGTACGGGGTTTTTGACAACGTGATAGAGATAAATCAGAGGAGAAACATTTTGTTCGACTATATGTGAACATGGACACCGTGCAACTCTCACGTGTCTTACTGGCGGACCCCGCCACACAAAAGACTTTCTTAGATGTGTTTCCAAGTGACTGGTTCCCCAGCGGCAGGCTAACATGGAGACCCCTGAATTTAGTGGTCAACACGTATCCGCACAACCGACTGGGTGAACACTGGTTAGCCTTGTACCTGGCAGAGCGCAACCGTGGAGAGTTCTTTGACTCATATGGGCACCCCCCAACCAGCATGTTGTTCCCCAGAAGCATCATGAAATTTTTAAACAAAAATGCCACTGACATTGTGTTTCAGACTAGACAATTACAGGACCCCAGTTCTGACGCTTGTGGCTATCACTGTGTGTTTTTCCTACATCACTGTAGCAAGGGTTTGCCTTTTGACCAGATTTTAAAATTGTATTCTGATGACTTAGTAAAAAATGACCGAATGGTGGTGAATTTTGTAAGAAAAATAAAAAGAAAGTTCTCGGGCTTGCCTGGGGTTGCTCAAAACATGTTTCAACAAGCCCAGACATGTGTATCCTGCAATGACTTTTACTTAATAAAACGTCCCGGGCGTGAGGTTTAAAGACATCTGGTGTCTGTGTTTTTTTTTTTTTAAATACATGTGACAAAAAGTTTTAAAAAGTAAACAAAAATTTTATTCAAAGCAAAAAAAAATCACCCTTTAAAACATTTCATTTACAGTGTGGGAAAAAAAAACAAACATTCAGTTTAGAGCATGAAAAAGAAAAACCATTACCATTTAAAATATTTGGTTAAAAATGAAAACAAGAAAAATCACAGCCTGCAGCTGGGGCAACTCTTGAGACCTCTCTGACCCATGCTTGTGTTTACCGAGCACATCTCTCTCAAGCAGAGGCGGCAGCAGTATCTACAAGAGTGGTCATGACTGTACACAGTGTGGCAAAACTCGCAATAATTTTTGGCCCCAAACAACCTTTCACATCCAAAACTCCTTAGTAATGCTCATCGTGCAGCAGGACAAAAAATGTCTTGGGGTACACAGGGCCTCCCATTTTAAAAAAACCCCACCACCCTTTTGCCGTATAAAGCACCACCTGAATATTGACACGTAAATGCTGTTCAATCACCACTACGTCACTGAGCATCACCTTTTTTCGATCTGACCACCCCAGTTCTTGATGCAGCTTTCTCACCCCATCTAATAGTTCTGCATCTGTAAGCCTTCAGTCCAACATGATGGCAAAAAGCCCGCCAGCAAAACACAGATTCGAGTCAGCGTAAGTCAGGTCTACCAAGCACTGCCTCTTTTTATGGAGAATTTTGCTGTTGAGGATGGAATTCAAAACCCTGTGGCCACCCCCACCCATGTTTCTTACAACTGTCACAACGAGGCATAACGTCCCATCGACATGCACCTCTCTATTACTCTGTAACAGTTTAGAAGTGTGGTTTAAGAAATCTTCAGCAGAGAGCTTATCCCTATTCCTTCTGACCGAAAACAGATTAGTTAAATTCTGACCCTCCAAGCGTTACTGAACGTAATCATGTGGATTTAACTTGCCGTTAATCTCATCGAGAACCGACTGTATACCCCTGTGCACAGCTTCAACCACCTGTCTGGCTGAACTGATTCTCTCAAGATTGACAAAACAAAATTCATCACTGTATACTGTGCCCCTAAATCTAGGTAATTCCCGCTGCCAGCTCCTCACCCGCTCCATATATGTATCAGGGTGGGGATCCGAATCTACCCCAGACTCCGAGGGTGCAGATGGTGAGCTGCCTAAAGAGCTTTCTGGGGAATTTTCTAAACCACCACCCCGCGGGTCAATTTCCACCTCCCCATTCTCAGGCACATCACTAGCGGGCCTCTCTTTTTGTTTTTTTCTCCTCATCACCGCCTTAGCCCTTTTTAAAATCTTTACAATGACCCTGGCCTTTAACTTTTTGGCAGTCATCCGTTTATCCCTGAAAAGACCTCCCCCTTTTTGATTAGGTCAGGTACCCCTTCCCATGACTAGCTGTGCAGATTCAAAAACACAATCAGGAAGGCAGAAATATTTTTGAGCGTATTTATCAAGACCATTTGCCTTTTTGACATAGTTTTCAGTCATTCTTTCTTCTGGAACCCTGGACAGTACAGCAAACATCAGCTCTTTGAATGAGGCATTATGTTCACTTATCATTTTTCCAAATGAGGCATTATGTTCACCTATCATTTTTCCCCAGAACTGGAGAACTGCATCAGTCCTGTTGAGGTGTGGATGTTGAATGTAATTATCATCGCTGGAGCATTCACTCCATGTTTTCTGATTCACAACCCCTAGAATATGTGCTCCGGGTTTGTGAATGTGTGTGCTTTCACTCACAGCTCTCTTAGGGCTTGGTGTGGTGCTGACCACTGAGGAACTGGAGGTGTGGTGCTTTGTACCAGAGTTTTTGGGTTTGTCCTTGGGCTTGATGTATCTGCGCTCGGGGGTTTCCTCAGGATTCCCTTACTGTTTTGCACAGGTGATGTTGCCAAAGGCTCGGGATGGGTTTTCTATTTCTTTGTTGTTTTTCCCGGAGTTGTGACCACAGTGACATCAGCAGAGCTATCAGTGGCTGAGTAGAAAAAGAAAAAAAAGATGTCAAACATAACCTATTTAGAAAAAATTAACTTTTCAAAATAAGCTCCCTATTTGTTACTATAAAAACACACAAAGAAAATATATTTACAGCACTCCATTTCTTTGTCAGTTATTGGTGGTGGTAATTTTTCCTTTTCAGCTGTCTCTTCCCTTTTTCTTTTGAGCTGGGCACCAGGAGGACTGTCCATGCCTAAGAAGGAAAAAAGATGATCAAATAAAACCCCCTTAACTTTACCACAACATCTAATTAAAAACACATAAACAAATTATATTTACAGCACTCCATTTCTTTGTTAGTCATTGGTGGTGGTGGTGGATTTTCCTCTTTCTTTTTTCTTTTGGTCATCGACAAACTCGAAGGCTTTTTTTCATTTTTTGATACAGCTGTAAAGCAGACAACATTATTATAAAAGGTTCTTATCAACTTTCAAATGGGTTAACCTTTCTATTTAAAAATCCTCTATTTCAGGGCCAATGAGTACCCCTACCTTAGGGTTACCCCTGATTCAGATCTTGCGATTTGAAGCCTAGGCATGTCCTGTGTATGGAAAGAGGTTAGTTTAGGCCCTACCAACAATTCAAGCCTTAAAAACACATTGCCATGTAATCAAGCTAAAAACAAAAAATACAGTAAAAAAGGCCCCAGTTAAATTAAAGAAAAACTAAAAATAAAATTGCAGTTTTAAATAAGCAAAACAGACCCTAAACCAGCAAAAATTTAAAAAAAGCCCATCATGTGCTCACTCTAACAAGAAGGGCAGATTTAACTAAAGCAAAAAACAGACCCCAACAATTTTATAAAGCAGTTTTAAAAATCACTTTCTAACAAAATACTTTAACTTAAAAGTCAGTCTTGCCATGCTCTCACACTAAAAAGCAGGGCAGATTTAAATTCAGCAGGAAAAAAAAAAAAAGAAGAAACAGCCACAGCAATAGTGTAGTAGCTAGCACCTCTGCTTAATATGTAAAAGGTCCTATGTTCAAGCCCCCATGGGTTGGACTGATGCTCTCATAACAGCCCTTCTAACCCTGATTCTATCCTAAAGATCCCAGCAGAAATAAAAAAAACACCACACTACCCTGACATCAGCCAATCAGACTTGAAAAGAAAAAAAAAAGTGGCAATTTTAAAGCGTGCTGCTTTGAAAGACACCAAAAAAAAAACCCCATATATTTAGGCAGTTTAAAGAATCAGAATATTCCATAAGCTCATCACAACCATTCAGAATTAAAAAGCAGTTTGTTTGTTTGTTTTAATACTTTCCAAGAAACCAATTGCATCTACTTACTTTCCAACAAAGGGTGAAAATAAGCTGGGACATGATTTTTCTCATGTCTAGATGTACCTTTGATTTAAAGAACAAGCATAATTTAGTTAGTAGGATTCTCCAAATGCCTCAAACCCTGTTTAATACCTGACCCATTTACCCTATCCCTCTTGAACAGCAATAAGCCTAGCTATAGTTCAAGCAGAACTTTACCTTTCCCTGGTGAAACACAGCTTGAAGGTGATGTTTCCATGCTAAGCAGGGTTAGCCTGCAATAAAAAAGTGTATCCTTATTAATAAGGACCACTTGGACAAAGTGGTAACATTATAAAATAGATATTTTTAAAGTTAAAAGCAAGCAGCTTACCTCCTATTTGCAGGCCTGCTCTGGACAGCTTCTGGTAGGAAAAAGGGAGTCTTCCAAAAAAGCAGAGGTTTATATACCTTTCCCAGCTTTTTGTTTCAATGGGGCGTGGTACCACAAGCCTTTTGTTTCAATGGGGTGCGGTACCACTCATCTCTATTCATGAACACTTAAGGAATACAGATAAGAATCCCATTTTGATCTTAAAATCTGTGGTGCTTTTTAAAATTAATTTTTTCCTGTAGACTCTTTTTACAGTATTAAGTCATTTTTAATGATATTTTGTACCCCTCTCCTGACCACAAAAAGTTTGCACAATGACTAGGGGAGTCTTTTTATGCTTAAAAGTTTTTGAAATAAAATGGATGTGTCACACACTGCTTTTAAACTGTTTCACTGTCCTTACAGTAAATGTTTTTGTTTTTTTAAGAAAAAGATGCTAGAGGCTTCTTAAAACATTTCAAGGGTGCCTTTAATCTTGTTAAATATTCATTTTAAACTTGTCAGGACTTTAAATTGCCCCCCTCTCCCCCATTCCTGATTTTTTTCAAAACTTCCCTCCACCCAGACACCGCCCATTACTGTAAGGGAAACCCATCAAGCCTACAAATTCCTGACATGGGTTTATTAAACTGTCCAATAGCATTCAGCCAACTCCACTCAGCTGCCTGTGAATGCAGACCCTTGCAGTTCAGTGGGTGGGTCTGTCCAAAAACATGCCCCAACATGTTTTCAAGCATCACTGCTTTATTTTAAACAGACCTTCCCCCTACCCCACAGGATTCTACTACAGCTTTTTCTTTCCCCCCTGAAAATACACAAAGACACAGTAGCTAGTTCTCACAAAAAAAAAAAAAAAAATTATTTAAAAGACCTATACAAACAGTCAAAAAAAAAACCCTTTTCAGAGACGCATTTTATTTACAGCTAACAAGATGGTTTGTATCTCGTGTATGTCCCCACACTATTACATCTTTTTGCATTTCTTACACATGGGCGGCCTCCTAAGCAGGCTTCTGTAATGTTTGGTGTGGACCAGACGGTTCACAGGATCATGTAACCAGACATCCCTTATGTTGGGTTTAGGCATCTCACATAGCGCATTGGAAGGGTCTGGACTGAATTGCACAGCATGCACCATGTTCACTCCCATTTCTAAAAGGTCCCTGGTTATATACAGACATTCCAAAATATAGCTGATGGTAATGACAGTGTTTAACACACTTGCATAACACACTTCAGCACACAGACCCCGAAGTTTGTGGTTTATAGTCTCTGAAGTCCAAGTCATACAGTCATGGGTCCCCTGGCCTGGAGCGTCTATGAGACAGCCTTCACAATCTTCATACATCTTTTCCTTAAGACAGTAATCAAGGGTAGTAAAAACAGCAATACGCATAATAGATCGCATGACTCTTCTACGCTGAGGAATGGGCACCAGCTCAATCTTATCCAGGCTGAGCCCTCTTACAAAATTCTTATAGCCCTCTTCCATAGTCTCCTCATGTTTAATGTGTACATGTGCTGACCAGAAACAAGATGGGCCTGCTTCATCTTGGTCACCAGCTGCAGTGCTGGCCTGGGGTTCCTGAAAGACAAGACAGACTTTTTTTTTTTTTTTTTTTTTAGAAAAAAGAGCTGTAGGCCTGCCACCCTTTTGGCTTTGGGGGGCGGGGGGAGCTATGCCAACCAAGTCAGTTACCCCTCTCCATTCCTTTACCTCCTGCCAGGTTGGTGTTGGTGAGAGTCCTTCAGTCTGCTGCCTCAAGTTCTTTGGGGTGTTGAACAAAGGTCGAGTCAAAGGGCTCTCCTCCTCCTCTGAACTGCTGCTGATATAACGCTTTCTGTGTCAGACCAACACCTTAGGAGCCAACACGAATCTCGAGGGCCTTACAGGGCTGGTAATGGTGTCAATGTTCACCCTGCGCTGGGGTGTTCCTGCTTCATCTCGGTTGTCCGCTGCAACATCTTCCTGGGGTTCCTGAAAGACAAGAAAAAAAAGAGTTGTAAGTTTACCACCCTTTAGGCTTTTGGCTTTTTAGAGCCAGGTCAACCAGATCGTTCACTCTCCCCATTCCTTTACCTCCTGCCCCGTTGGTGTCGGAGAGAGTCTTTCAGTCTGCTGCCTCAAGATCTCTGGAGTTTCAGGGTCCGGGGTGTCGAACAAAGGCTGAGACAAGATCTCTGGGGTTTTGGAGTCCGAGGCATCGAACAAAGGCTGAGCCAAAGGGCTCTCCTCTTCCAAACTGTCGCTGTTGCACTGCATTCTACGCTGAGGGGCCATAGGAGGCAAAACCAATCCCGAAGGCCTGGTGGGGGTGGTGAAGGCGTCCATGTTCTGCACGAGATCTGAACCATGTAGTCTCGTGCACGAGCCAGAGGTCGTAGGGCTTTAAAGTCCCCAGACTTCCGGGGGGCGGTGCCATCTGCCGCCAGCCGTCGAGGCCCACAGATCAGGTGCAGGGTTCCAACCCTCCCAATTGGCCCAAGCAGTCCCTCCGGGCCAATCCAAACCCTTTTCCTATTGGCAGAGCATCACATGACCCTTTTCTGGGGTGGGCTGTTCCCGCCACGTGCCCTTTTGGGGCCAATCCCGCTGTTGGGGGCAAAACCCTCTCCTATTGGTGCAAAGGCATTCTGGGAGGGTCCACGCCACCCCACTTCCACTCAGCTTGTCATCTTCTGCTGGAAGTCACACCCAGAGGGCCGGACCGGATGTCAGGTGACTGGCTGGAGGTGGGACTTCTGGTGACAGGTGGGCAGGGGGCAGGGCCAGAAGTCGGTAGGAGGGACTTACGGTGAAAAGGGGGCATGGAAATGGTTTGATTGATGGTAGGGCCCTTTACTACTTTAGTGGATTAGAGCCTTTTTACTAATACAAACATGAGATAGCTGATCTTGATTACTGCAAATATGAAATATTAATATGAAAAATAATCATAACTAGTCCCCTGGCCCCAGACAGTATCACAGAAGGGAAGGACTCTTGATCCCAGGTTAGCCAGTCAGATCCCTGGCCCACACAAGCAGAAAAATCAGACACATCTGGACATCCAGAGGTCCTCCTACTATTTTTAAAAGAATTGATGGGGCCACTTGCTCCTCCTCCCTCCCAGTCTCCTCCCCAGCTCCACACTTGCTCAGCTGTCACATGACGCACAATAGGTTATGTAGTAACCTTGGTGTGGAAGGGGTTAACACCCTGGTCAGTGAGTCCCAGGGGAGCCAATAGGAATAAAGCACAGGTTTTTGAATTGGAACAGCAGCTGTGCCTGTTCTTGTTTGGTAGCACAGAGCTCCTGGAAGAGTCAGGAGGAAGCCAGAGAGTAGCCTGAGGAAGGATCCAGCCACCCTTGCCCAGGATAAGCTCAAGTTTGGTAACTGACCAGTTGTGAGTAGAACAGGGAATGTTTAGCTAGATGTGGTCAGGGCACTTCTTTGTTTTTGGAATTCTCTGTACTGAGAACATGTACCCCCTCCCACAACCCTGTAACTACCTAAGTTAAATCCGAGGGAAGCAACACTCTGTGTTCTTATCTGTTCTTTTCAATTAAAGATTTTACCCTTTTAAAGTAAGCTCTGGTTCAGTGTATTGAATGGCAAGAGGTTTATATGTATGTGCCTCAGACTGCACAGTTATCTACTGAGGGGAATTCTGTCCAATTTCCAGCTGATATCCCAGCTGGCATTCAATCACTCTCCTGAGGGAGGAATAAAAGTGATTGAGGGTACCTTCCAGGAAGGAATTCTCAAATGTGCCTTCCTGGGTTTTCAAGAGGTTGTTGCATTTGGATGGTGGCAGGGAACTGGTGGCTTTGGAGAGTTTTACGGTAAGGCTTCAGGGCCAATGGGTTTTAAGCCCTGTTGCAGGCCCCTACCTCAGGGGTACTCAAATGGCGGCCCGCGGTCCATAATCCGGACCGCAAAGAGGTTTCTGGTGGACCGCGACAGTGGCCTATTTACATGTAGGCTGTTTGAGTACCCCTGCTCTAAGGGCAGCTGAGCAACTTCTGTTGCTCGCTGCGCTCCCCCTCCCCCCCACCCTAGTTGTTTGTGGACCCTGGTCAATGGTGGAAGGCTGAATGTGGACCGGCTCGCAAAAAGTTTGAGTACCCCCGCCCTACCTTCTGCACTTAGAGTGCCAGAAGGGAAAACAGCCTTGACAAGCTATGATTTGTATTACTTGCTCTTCCTTTTTGCAATGTAATCATGTAATTTAATGGAATGTCTATCATGCAAAGTTCCTTTATGAATGCTCTGCCTTATTGTTATGGTATCAAGTTTCCTGCAGTATCATGTATGTGTTGTGACAGAGTCACAGCAGCAGGACATAGGAGAGTATGGGAAAACAGGTACATTAGCCGCAGGCTTACCAAGGCCTTATTCCCAGGGTAACTGAAGCACACCGCTAAACCAGGCAGTGGGATGATTGAAGCACCTGAGCCAGGCAGAGCAGAAGATACTAACTGCAACAACTGGGCAAATTAGGTTGTTCAGCCAGACCTGATAAAAGGGGCTTGAAAAGACCCAGGAGGAGACTGTGTTTGGGGCATAGCAGTGGAAGGGAGGAATAGGCAGCAGAGCAGAACAATGTCTGGATAAGTCGGTCCAGAGTGAGATCTACCAGCAATTCAGGAGGGTCCAATGCTCCCAGCTAGTGAGCCCAATGGGCTTCGGGGCCCAGGACCCAGAGTCTGGACCTGGGCATGCAGGACGCTGTCGCACAGGGATGAGGCCTTTGAGGAACACACCATACTGGGAATTTTAGAGAAGGGGAAGTGGTGCTCCAGGTAATCTGCAGACCCTAGCAGCGCACAATCCACAGTGCCCTAAACACTGCTTTGTCACAATGTACAGATGTGAAGCATGTTTCCAGGTATTTTACATGGCTCATGGGAGAGGGGGACAATCAGAACTGTCATCCAGCAGTGTATAAACAGAAAGACCTGCAAGTAGGTACCCAGAGAAGATAGCAAAGACAATGGGCTAGTTAAGTGCTTGTAGCACCTCAGCTCAGGAAGATGGGGAGAGGTGGAGAGGTTTGGAAACAAATACAGACACTTTGGTTTGGAAGAGTCTTTTGGTGAGAGAAAGACCATCTTGAAATTAACTCTAAGAGATTGGGCCTATCCATGTGGCCAGGCTGGCTGAACACTACCAGCTGCCAGTCTTGTGGGTAAGAATGAGGAGAATAAGCTAGGCTATGTCTGCCCTGGGGGGGCTCAGTTAAGTTGACTTAACAAGGTCAACTTTAGGTTGACTTAAAGTCAACCTTGTTATGTCAACTTAGGGGTATGTCTACACTAGTAGACATACCCCTGCCCCATGCCAGGACTCTGTCCCCTGCCCCTGCTGCTGCAAGCAAGTGGCACGGAGCTGGCCCCAAGTGCCTTACCAGGCATCTGGGAGCTGGCTCTTGCCACAAGCAGCCAGGGGCAGAAAACGTGATTAGTCTCCAAGACTCTTGCTGCAAGGGACCTGGGCTGGGAGCCAGATCCTACTGCCTCCGGCAAGGGGCTGGGAACCAGATTCAGCCCCGAGCCCCTTGCTGCCAGCAACAAGTGGCATGGAAACTGATCCATCCCCAGAGCAAACCTTACTTTGGTGGGTCCTGCTCCCCCCCACAACAGGCAATGGTAGTGACACAACCTGCGCAATTTCAAATGTTACTGGAGTACAAGCTCCCACCAACGTGAGGTTTGATCCAAGCCACCTGCCAATGGCGGCAAGCAGCTTGGGGCTAGATTGGGCTCCGAGCTGCTTGTGGCAAGTGACTCAGGGCCAGGTCAGGCTCCCAGCTTCTTAGGACTATGCCCCATCTCTCCAGGGCTGAATCATCTTGTTTGGAGACATCTCCAAGAATGGTGGGTTACTCTTTGGTAACCATCCTTCTTCGAGATGGGTTGCTTGGATCCATTCAGTAATATGTGTCTCTGTGATGGAGTGCTGGATTGATAGGAAAAAACTTGTCCTAGCCTGTCAGAAGAGGGGAGCCGGTCGCCGCCTCTCATGCCACCCGTGGCTATATATATGGCTGCCTCCCCACCCCCTCCTCAGTTCCTTAGAGTCGCGAACTCCAGAAGCGGGGATGGAGGGAAGGGACCTGAATGGATCCAAGCAGCCCATCTTGAAGAAGGATGGCTACCAAAGAGTAACCCACCATTCTTCTTCGAGAGCTACTCGGATGCATTCAGTAATAGGTGACTACTAGCCATGCTGAAAGGATGGCGGATGGAGTTGGTACTTCCGCCTACAGCACAGCAACAAGCCCTGTAAGGCAGAGGCCCCGCAGCAAGACATTTGACGAAGACAAGAGGCGAACAGGCCTTGGTGGCCCATAAGAAGCAAGGGCTGAGGGTCAACCAGAACAGGGCAAAACCGAACCCGCCGAGGCAAAGTGCATACGCAGGTCGGTGAAGTCACCGGAGCTGGAGAAAGGGGTGCAACCTAAAAAGACAGGTTACGTGGGTGCCCCACCTAGGAGGAGACACGTGGAATGTAATTGATAGACTACACTGTCTGGCCTAGGCCGTGTCACATGGCCTCGGGGGAGAACACTAAAAACTGGCCAATGAGACTAGCCATATGGCCGCGTTTCGTGCGAGAACAAAGAAAGGGCAGGCATAGAGCACCTGAAGGCTTTTGCAGGAGTCACGTAGTCATGGACTGATCTGGCGACTACTGGGTATGCAAGGAGAAGTAAGGGGATGCCCATGCCCCTTATCTAGGCTGAGGCCAAGCAAACCGTTTGGAGATGGAAGGATACGAGGTTGTGAGGTGGGCTCGAGAGCGACTGAGAAGTCCAAGGAACTCTAGCCGTGATGCATAGAGTCAAGCCAAGCAGGTCAGGCACATGTCATGCTAATTCGTGACCTGGTAGCAAAAGACCTCAGATTGCAGCTAAGCTGGTACCACGACCGGGCTCTCACAGGAGAGAGGCCCTGGAAAAGTACCGACTGTATGGTGGCCTGAGACAATGTTGGCGAAAAATGGCCTACTAAGGGTCACGGGGAGCTAGCATGTAAGGTAGGGGCCCCATTGGTCTAAGATTATGGGATTTTGCCCCTCGAGGCTCTCACTAAGAGTGAGGGGAAGGAAAAAGGAGGGCAGAGAACCCTACTAACATCTAGACAGCTCCTCAGAGACCGAGACATTGAAGGACAGTTGAGAAGGACAGCAGACTCAGTACCTAAGGCGCATTCCTGAGGGAGAACACTACCACTTTGCCATGTCAGGGCTGCCCAGGTGGAAAACTCTTCAATACATGGATAGTGAAGAATTCCGCTGCCAAGGGAGGGTCCTTCTTGAGCTAGAGAATGGCCTGTAACAAGGTGGCAGCTGCTGCATCTGATGACCACCGCGGAATCAGAGAACCCAATGAAGTTTTCTCCCCGGAAAGAGCCAAAGGGTGAATAAAGGGTTATAGCTCCACACTGTTACATGCTGTATGGACTGGATTCTGTGTGTCACACCATCATAATGGCAGTGGGAGTAGGTGGGTCCTTAAGAAGGAAAAGAGGGGAACCGCAGAACTGCCAGGCATCGCCAACACATATGGGGAAAAATGCTGTAACATCAAGGGGCTACGTGCGGCATAGTGGGATGGTCCCGCAGGACGCAGGGCAGAAAAGGGGAGGGGCCTGTGCTAGGGAGTAATACCATAGGTCATGGGATGACGGAAGTGCCCTGGAAGCAGGGAACCTTCCGTCTGCTGTAGACAACTGTCCAAGGGGCAGCGGACACCTAGGCGGGAGCCACATGGGAGGGCATTCTAAGGGATAGGCCTTACGTAGTTTCCCAACCTATGATACATGGCAAGGTATTCCCTCTTCAGTGTTTAAAAAGAGTGACCCCGGCCATACTTTGGTGAGGTCAGGGAAGCATGGGCTACCTCGGAGGTGGTAGACCAAGGAGAGGGCTCCCAAGGCGAGCCCCTGATTCCCACTCGAGGACCATAGGGCAGAAAGGAGGAGCCATATGAGGGTGGGAAGGGGGGGGTATACCTGGGGCCCGTGCTGAGGTAAAACCCCCTGTGGAGGTCCCTTCCCGATGAAGTAGCTATCCAGGTAGCTGAAGACTACATAGATGTGTCCCCTGTATGCACAGGAAGGTCTTGTCAAAAAGGGGGGGGGGAATGAGTCACAGTGCAGATGACAGTGGTGTGACCTGGGACGTCCCCTCCCCTTCCCCTAACCCGGAGCAAGGGGGCCTACCTGGGACACGTGTCATGGCCACAGGCACAGTCCTGTTCTGAGTAGGCTTCGCATATGCGCGTCTCAGAGCCCTGCCGTAGCTGGGCTACAACAAGATGCATCTCCATCGCTCGATGAGGGGTTAGGGAGGGAGCGCGATGGGGAGTATTCGGGAAGAAGGGTTGTTAGGAATAGGAGAGGGGTGGCTTTTGTCCTCAGGAAAGTCACGGCTTAAGGTGGGGAGGCTGGTGGTGACTACGGTATTGGGATACCGGCACCATAGGTGGGTGTCATACATTGTCAGCCCCGGAATCCCAATTGAATCTTTGGTCCCGCAGTTGAGGGAGGGAGAGAACGGAGAGGGGTTGGGTGGTTCCCCACAGGTCTATCTTCCCTATGGGGAAAAAGGGTTACAGTGATGCCACGGGAGCTCCCTGCACCCTGAGGGTAATGGTCAGAGGGGCCCCTCCCTGGGGAGGGGTGACTGAAGGCCTTCTTTCCGCTGAGAGTGAGGTGAAAGGGGAAGAAAGGGAGGTTGTCCTGCCCAGGGAATTGGGAAGCTAAGTTGGGGAGGTGGGTCAAAATACTTGGCTTCTCCCCGAGGATTGCGGGCTGTACCCACCACGGAAAGGGTTTCTGAGGAAACAGGAAGTTCCCTTCAAAAGGCAGGTCCAGGACTGCCTGCTGAGTGTTAGGGGGTGCTCTAGCCTCCCTAAGCCATCCTACCCTACGGAGGCTAACTGCCGAGGCCATGGTGCAAGCTGCAGTGTCCACTGCATCGAGGGGCTGAGAGAAGGAGGTCTTGAGATATTATGTTGCCTTCCTCCAAGAAGGCATCATACTTAGCCCTGGCCTCAGGCGGGAGCATATTCCTAAATTTCCCAAGGGAGTCCCAGACATCCAGCAAGTACCTGCTGTTTATAGCCTGGTTTTTTGCCACCCGCAGTTGAAAAGCTGATGAGGAGTATACCTTGCAGCCTAACAAATCCAGTTCCCTGGTCTCCCTGCAGCCAGGGAGAGGGTCCCTGGGGGGGGGTTTTCTGGCCCCCATTGCCATCTGGATCATGTCCCTTGGGGGAACTGAGTGGCCAGCAACCGAGGGGTAGTCTGATTCGGATACCCGATATTTCATGCTTGCCATATCCGAAACCAAGGGGACAGAGCTTGGACTTTGCTACCGAGAGTGTGCGAGGTCCCACACGCTCAGGTGGGGTGGGATTGCTAAAGGCATCAGAGAGGTGAATGCCGGTCCAAACAAGGTATCGGGAGGGAGGTTAAAGGGTTCCACCTCCATACCTAAGTGGGCCGTGGCCTAGCATAGCAGATCAAAGTGTGCCGGAAGGTTGCCCATGAAGGACTCCGGTGCCAGGGCAGCGTGGCACCTGGCATCCGCCGCAGAGGGGGGAAGTGACCTCAGGAGACCACTCTTGTGGTCGAAATCAGAAGGGTGACGGAACCGATGTGTGGCGCCGGGGCCATTTGGAGCCTCTAGAAGGTCCCTCTTCTGGACTGGAGGCAGGGGACGGGGATCGGGATTCCTGGCCTGGTGCCATCAGTGGGGTTGTGCCCGCCCCCGCCAGGGTGGAAGGCGGGGGACTGGACGGCAAATGTGAGCATCCTGTGTGAACCCAGGCCTTCAAAATGAAGGCCGGTTTGCCCCTGCTGGTTGGGAGTGGGGCAGGTGGGGTAGGAAGGAGCAGCAGGGCTCATGCTGCTTCCACTGCTTCCAGCGTGGACGGGACAAAAAGTGACTCCACGTGAGTCACAGGCAAGTCCTCGCTAGGGGAGGGAGGACCGCTTGGATGTTCCTGTTCACTCGGTACTGAGCTTCACGGTGTCGAGGGTGGGGTCTGCCGGTGCTGAGGTGATATTGGCAAGGGTGAGGTTGGGCTCTACCGTGCCGTCGGCACCGGAGATAATATGGCGTGGTGCTGAGGTGAGCCTGGCATTGATGGAGCTGGGCTGGCTGAGGGCGACCTCGATCGATGCCGAGGCGCCAAGGCACTGGGTAGGCGCAGCAGTGCCGGAGTTGGCACCGAGGTGGTGTGGCGGCGGCGGCCAGTGGTGGCATGGTGCTGCATAGGCTCTGGTGCCGAGCTGAGTCTCGGGGCCAGGCTCTCACCCGAGACCTCGGGTGAAGGTTGCCAAGCCTCCTCCGAGGCTCGGGCGTGGCATCACTGTTCCCTCTCCTTAATCGTTCAAGGTTTAAAGGAGGGACAAATGGAACATGCAGAGACCATGTGGTCTTTGCCCAGGCACCTGAGGAACTTCCAATGGGGGTTGTCCTGGGGGAAGGCCTTGCCACACTCAGCACAGGGTTTAAACCCCCGCATCGTTGATGTGATGTTCCGGTCCAGTGTTGGGCTCTCACGGTGGAATTAAATCCACAAGGAGATGTGCCCCGCCGGACCGTGAATCCAATGAAGAGATAGGCTGCTTGCGATTAGCAAGGAGCAGACGTTCCAGATCTGATGCGCAAGGCAGAAGAAATGAAACTGAAGAGGGGGCGGGGAGGCAGCCGTATATATAGCCACAGGTGGCGTGAGGGGTGATGACCACCTCCCCTCTTCTGACAGGCTAGGACATGTTTTTTCCAACCAATCCAGTGCTCTGGCACGGAGACACCTATTACTGAATGCATCCAAGCAGCGCTTGAAGAATAACCAGCTCTCCCTGCAGCTTCACTTGCTGACAGTCACAGACACCGCTATCTATTACTGCACCACAAGAGACACAGTAAAAGAAAGCAGGGCAGGAAATGGTACAGAAAAGGGAAGCAGTTTCAGTTCAGACATGCAGAACTTTTAATGCTTCACAGCTTCCATTATCTATGCTTGTCAGGATCAGATTTTACTGATAAACATGGATTTCATCAAACATACGGATCCTTCCCCACCAGCACTTTTGATATCATATTTCTATCCATCAGCATTGGATTTTACAGATTTTCATATTAAAAAAGTTTTCAAAACACACAATTCTCTGCTGCTACATGCAAAGAAGAAGAAGAAAATGAAGAAATGCTTTCAAACAACCATCAGTATTAGCTGCCATAATTATTTCAACAAACTAAATTCTTCCTGACTTAATTACCTCCAACTTTGCCTGAATACACACAAGTATTTTCTCACAAAATCTCAGAGATCACTTCCAGCCCTTACACATGTTGTTAGTTCCCTGTTGGTGGAGCTGCTCTGGCTGCTACCCTTGGAGGATGGGCTCCAAGGCACAGAAATATAGATTATAATTATTAATGAATTCGAAGTACCCACAATCTGTGAAAGATTCTGTCAAGGCTGTTTCCTCACTCCTGCACTTTGAGTGCAGAAGGTGGAGGCCTGCAAAGGGCCTTAAAAAAACAGCGGTCCTAAAGCCTTGCCTAAGAGGTCTCCTAGGCTACCAATTTCCTGGTCTTTGAGTGGCATTGCTGCCACCACCCAAATGCAAAAACCTCTTGAAAACCCAGGAAGGCACATGAGGGAATTCCTTCCTGTGAGGTACCCTCAATCAGTTTTCCTCCTCCCTCAGGAGAGTGGTTGAAACCCAGCTGGGATATTAACTGAAAAATGGGACAGAATCCCCTTTAGCAGCTGGCTGTGCAGTCTGAGGCACATGCACACAAAATCTCTTGCCTTTTAGGATACAGAACCAGAGCTTATTTTAAAAGGGTAAATTCTTTAATTAAGAAGAACAGCTAAGAAACCCAGAAGGTTGCTTTACTGGGATTTAACTTAGGTAATTATAGGATAGTGGGAGGGGTGCATGTGCTCAGTGCAGAGGAATCCAAAAACAAAACAAAAACAAATAACCAGATCAAATCTAGCTAAACATTCCCTGTTCTACTCACACATGGTCAGTTACAGGCATGAGCCCATCTTGGGCAGAGATATTGCTGAATCCACCATGCCTTTCTCCCTGGCCTTCTTCTAATGCTCTCAAGAGCTCTGCTGTCACCAAACAGGCAACAGGCAGGACTGCTCCTTCAAGTCAAAAACCTATATTCAGTTTCTATTGGCTCTCCTGGCAGTCACAGACTATGGTGTTAACCCCTTCCTCCCCAAGGTTACTTACAAAAACTGAGAATCCAGACATGGTATTTGTATTAAATAGTGTAGTGGCTAGCACCTCTGGTGCTGGGTTCAAGCCCTAGGGGGTTAAACTTGATGATCTCATGAGGCCCCTTCCAATACTATGATTTGATTCTATTCTATATTCCCAGCACAAAAGCCCATCTTCCTGGGAACTTCAACAACCCAGAGCCTGTTGTGGTGAGTCAAATGGTAATTCCAGGGTGCTGCACATTTTCCCCTATAAAACAAACTCTCAGAATAGAGTAATTTTGTGGTTTCTCTTCCGATTGTCGGCTGCCTTTAGGTGAGAATTTAGAGGAGATCGGAAGACAGTGAGAGAGAGAATGAAAAAATATATTTTATGTGTTAAGTGAAAGTAATTAGGGGCCACTTTTACCATTAGATTAAAGAATAATTTAGGATTTGGATTGGGATTAGGGAATATATATATATATATAGTACCAGGGCCTGAAAGAGGAACTAGAGCGGATGTGGAAAGTGAAGGCCAAAGTGGTCCCGGTGGTGGTAGGAGCACTCGGGGCTGTGACTCCTAAGCTGGGAGAGTGGCTCCAACAGATCCCAGGAACAACATCAGAGCTCTCTGTCCAGAAGAGTGCAGTGCTAGGAACAGCTAAGATACTGCGCAGAACCCTCAAACTCCCAGGCCTCTGGTAGAGGACCCGAGGTTGAGGATGACACATACCACCCATAGGGGTGAGAGAGGAATTTTTTTTGATTTTTTTTATTTTTATATATATAAAAATTCCTCTCTCACCCCCTATGGGTGGTATGTGTCATCCTCAACCTCGGGTCCTCTACCAGAGGCCTGGGAGTTTGAGGGTTCTGCGCAATATCTTAGCTGTTCCTAGCACTGCACTCTTCTGGACAGAGAGCTCTGATGTTCCTGG
This sequence comes from Podocnemis expansa, assembly GCA_007922195.1. Lineage (NCBI taxonomy): Eukaryota > Metazoa > Chordata > Testudines > Podocnemididae > Podocnemis > Podocnemis expansa. The sequence continues at coordinate 328,274 of ML682134.1, forward strand.
GATCTGTTGGAGCCACTCTCCCAGCTTAGGAGTCACAGCCCCGAGTGCTCCTACCACCACTGGGACCACTTTGGCCTTCACTTTCGACATCTGCTCTAGTTCCTCTTTCAGGCCCTGGTACTTCTCCAGCTTCTCATGTTCCTTCTTCCTGATGTTGCTGTCACTTGGCACCGCTACATCTATCACCACCACTGTCTTCTGGTCCTTGTCTATTACCACGATGTCTGGTTGATTGGCCAGTACCTGCCTGTCTGTCTGGATCTGGAAGTCCCACAGGATCTTAGCCCTGTTATTCTCCACGACCTTCTGTGGGATCTCCCATCTGGTCTTGGGAGGGTCTAGCCCATACACTGTGCAGATGTTCCTGTACACAATGCCAGCTACTTGGTTGTGCCGTTCAGTGTATGCTATTCCTGCCTGCATCTTGCATCCTGCCACTATGTGTTGGACTGTCTCTGAGGCCTCTCTGCACAGTCTGCACCTTGGGTCCTGTCTAGTGTGGTAGACCCCTGCTTCAATGGATCTGGTGCTCAGTGCCTGTTCTTGTGCTGTTATGATCAGTGCCTCAGTGCTGTCTTTTAGTCCGGCCCTTTCCAGCCACTGGTAGGATTTCCCAATGTCAGCCACCTCAGCTATCTGTCGATGGTACATCCCAGGCAGGGTCTTGTCTTGCCATGGCACTTCTTCTGCTTGATCTTCCTCCCATGTCTGCTGCTGCCTCAGGCATTCTCTCAGCAGCTCATCTTTGGGTGCCATCTTACTGATGTACTCCTGGATGCTCTGGGTTTCATCCAGGACAGTGGCTTTGACACTCACCAAACCCCGCCCGCCTTCTTTCCGGCTGGCGTACAGTCTCTGGGTGTTGGACTTGGGGTGGAAACCTCCGTACATTGTGAGGAGCTTCCGGGTCTTCACATCGGCAGCCTCCATGTCATCCTTTGGCCAGCTCACTATACCGGCAGGGTATCTAACGACTGGCAGAGCGTACCTGTTGATGGTGTGGATCTTGTTCTTCCCATTGAGCTGGCTCTTCAGGACCTGTCTTATCCTTTGGTGGTACTTGGATGTTGCTGTCTTCCTTGCCTCCTCATCGTGGGTCCCATGTGACTGTGGGATGCCAAGGTACTTGTAGCTGGTCTGTATGTCTGCTATGTGGTTTGCTGGTAGTTCCACCCCATCAGTCTTGACTACCTTTCCTCTCTTTACTACCATCCGGCCACACTTCTCCAGTCCGAATGACATCCCAATATCCTCACTGTAGATCCGTGTCAGGTGGATTAGCGAGTCGATGTCTCGTTCATTCTTAGCATACAGCTTGATGTCATCCATGTAGAGGAGGTGGCTGATGGTAGTTCCACTCTTGAACTTGTATCCATATCCAGTCCTTGTGATTATCTGGCTGAGGGGGTTCAAGCCAATGCAGAACAGCAGCGGGGACAGCGCATCACCTTGGTACTTGATGGCCACTTGTGCAAGCTGTCTTGAGTTGACTTCCCGTGTTGTCTTCCACAGTCCCATTGAGTTCTTGAGGAATGTCCTTAGTGTCCTGTTGACTTTGTATAGCGCCAGACATTCACAGATCCATGTGTGCGGCATTGAGTCGTAGGCTTTCCTGTAGTCAATCCAGGCTGTGCACAGATTGGTCTGTCTAGACCTTGAGTCTTGGGCGACTGCTCTATCTATGACCAGCTGGTGTTTTGAGCCTCTGGTGTTGTTCCCAATGCCCTTCTGAGCTGTGCTCATGCACTGGCCCATGTGGTCCTGTAGCTTGGCGGCTATGATGCCTGATAGGACTTTCCATGTTGTGGGGAGGCAGGATATTGGCCGGTAGTTGGATGGTGCTGTTCCCTTGTGGGGGTCTTTCATGATCAGCACTGTCCTTCCTTGTGTTAGCCAGTCTGGGTGGGAGCCTGCTGCTAGCAGCTGGTTCATCTGTGCTGCTAGACGTTCATGCACTGGTGTTAGTTTCTTTAGCCAGTAGGTGTGGATCATGTCCAGGCCAGGTGCTGTCCAGCTCTTCATGTTCTTGACCTGCTGTTGGATGTCGGCTACTGTGATGGTGACTGGTTCCTGTTCCGGGAGATTGCTGTGGACTCTTCTCAGGTCCTGAAGCCACTTTGCACTGGTGTTATGAGTCTTCTCTTTCTCCCAGATGTTCTTCCAGTACTGTTCAGTTTCTGCTATTGGTGGCTCTGCTGTTATTGTGTTGTTGCACTGCAGGATGGAGTACACTTTGGATGGTTCTTTGGAGAACAGGGTATTTAACTTTTTGGCCTCTGCTTCTCTAGTGTATCTCCTTAGCCTGGTAGCCAGTGCTGTGAGCCTTTGCTTAGCAGTCTCTAGGGCTTCAGATGGAGTCAGGCCCTTGTATTTTCTCAGTAGCCGAGTCTTATCCTTAATCTCTACACCCTTCTGTAGTTGCACCAGCCGGCTAACTTCTCTCCGGGTTGCCTTGATCTTATCCTCCAACCTCATTTTCCAGGGGGGGGTATGTACTGGTGTTCTTGATTGTGTAGCCAAGCATCTCCAGGATTACAGAGGCTGTAGCGTATACCAGTTCATTGGTTTCAGTGATGGTGGTAGTAGGAATTGTCATTAGGGCTCTATTGGCATCTTCTAGCATACTATCTGATGGCACTTCTCCAACAAGCCTTGGTAATCGGTCTTGAGGGTTGACTGTAGCTAGTTCATTCATGATCTTCTGCCTCCTATCAGCTGCTGTGCTCTGTAATCGAGGGGGTGACAGGGAAGTTCCAGCTTCAGGTGTTGGCTGCACATCTAGTTGTTCTTCTGGGTCTTCTTCTTGAGTCCAGGATGTAATGTGGAGTTGGTTTATCTCCAGTTGTGAGAACAGCTGCCTCTTTACTCTGTTGAAGCGTTGGGTAACTAGCTGTTTCTCAGTTAGTGTGGTTGTAAGTCTTTTGTCCATCCATCGTCCCCTCATACATTTCATATATCCCCTCTCATTAGGTCTGCTGTTGTAGTAGCATTCCATCAATTCCAGGTTCTCTTGTCTCGTCCATGCATGGTTTGTTCTAGTAGCCCACTTATCGTCAGATTGTCCTCGTTCCCCAACATCTGGCGCAGACCTTGTTAATCCGGGCAACGTCCGAGCCGGCATGACTCTCCTAGTTCATGTCACTCTCATATTCGAGGTAGGCAAGTGAGGTATTAGGGGGTCTTTTGCCCAAGGACCCCTACTGGGAAGGTAGACAGGTACCCACCGGGATTTGAACCCCAGTCTCCCACATCAATAGGCGTCGCTCTTAACCACTACAGCGCTCTTAACCACTACACTATCCAGTCACATATGTGTGTATATATATATAAACTATATATATATATAGTTTTCTAGTTAGAGCAAGGCTTCTGTATTGGCATGAAAATGAGGATAGGACGGTGGTTCCCAACCTGTGGCCTGGAGGCAAAAAGTGGCCCACAAGGGCTTTAAAGTGGCCTGCGGCTGCCCTTCCGCTCACTGCAGAAGGGAGTTGCTTTCTAAGGCTGCAGGAAAAGCTCATTGTCACATGGCTACAAGACCAGTGCAGGCTCCTTGCTATGCCCAAGGAGATGGGAGAGCAGTGCTTTCCTCCTCCTGATTGGATAGGGAGCCTGGCAAAGCACGCTGCCTAGGTCCCTAAGTAATGGGGTCCAAGTTAGAGCTGGGAGGGGGACACTGATTTTCCTTCTCTCTGGCTCCAGCAGAGACCAAAATACTTCATCTACATCCCTAGATGCTAGGCTCCCTGCAGGAGCCAGAGGAAGTGGAGTAGTGATCTTTCATCTCTCTGGCTGCAGAAGAGAGTCATTGCCTAAGGACCCAGGTGGATCACGTAGGTCCATAGGATGTGTACAGTTTCCCATCTGTATCTAGGGAGAAAGGGGATCAGCATGAGGCTGCCTTCTCACTGAATGCCTTCTGTCTCCCTGCAGCGGGCCTTGCTGGTGGAAGCTGGTAGCTCTTCAGGGTTGATATATGTAACCTGCAAGCTGGAAAGGTTGGGAACCATTGGGATAAGTATTAGACCTCGAGATGGAGCAAAGAGTTAGGATTGAGGTAGGGTTAGAAATAAATGTAATCTTAAATTAGGTTAGGGTTATTAACATTATTAACATTGGAAGGGAAGGGGAAGGGTTGAGAGGGCTCCCTATTACAGTTGCATTAGCCCTGACAAAGTGTTAGCCACAGAAATGGGTTATCCCTTTCCTCCAAATGCCAACAAACAGAGTTAATGATTCTTTTTCCACTCCTCTGTATAAAGCAAGGACATTGCTTCTGTATCAACAGAAAGTTCCTGTCATGAGCTGAAATCACTCTAAAAGCTAGAGAAAGTGGGAACCTCAATGGACAGCAGGGAGGCACCATGAGCAGTTGGCGAGGGCCTGCAGGAGGAGACTAGTTGAGCTCCCCCTCCCTGCGAGAGATGGACACTGCAACTATGATGGTCATTACAGGAGACAATGAGATGAGAGAAATGAAGGACGCATACCACATACTCTGGGGTGAGGGGGGTTCTGCCCGTCATGTTTATGAGCTCTGCACTGCACTGTTTTCACAAGCCAATGCTGTTTTGAATTTCCTTCCTTTTATTAAAAAGTTAATGGTCTGCACTCAGACTTTGTGGTTGCGAGAGGGGAAGTATTGCCCTTTTGGCACCTAGGGGATACTGTATTATTTCCCAAGAGACTGGGTGGGGGCTTAAGCCAGTTTGCTGTTGCATCATTGACATTGACCCTGGATATGGAACCTCTCCCTTTGCTGCTGAGGGCTTTGCTTGGCAGGAGGGTTACACTTCAATACTTTTACAAACTTGGCATATAGCAACTTAGAAATTTCCTTCCATGTGTTGGTACTCCTCACGACCTCCCAAAATATGTAGGCTGTCCCCTGATACACACAGGGACTCACATATAAAAATTCTCTCCAAGTAGATGAAGTTGGGGTAAATGTGGCCTGCTGCCCTCCCCCCATGTGATCTGTGTATCTTCCCTGTTTACCTTCACAATGTAATGGTGTGGATTAGTGCAGGGAATGTCACTTGTGGCATTTTCAGAATGCTCATGGCATGCTTTGCATTCTACATTACTGTTAATGGAAGCTTGTTTCCTTCAACACCCTAAATATCTACAGATATGAAACATGCCCCCAAAGGTATTTGTCATGGCTCAAGTGGAGGCAGACAAACAGCGCTGGGTTTACATACAGCCAGTGAAGGTATTCATAACAAAAACAATAAAAAATAAATGCCCCAGATTGAGAAGGGTGAATCACCAAGAGGAAAGAGGCTGATGGGAATTTGAAAAGAGAGAAAAACACTCACTTAGAACTGGTTAAGGCCTTTGCCACTGATTCAACCTTCTAAGAAACATCAAGGACTGAGATCTATCCATGTGGCGAGAAGGACCTAGCTGTAGACCATCAGTGCATGTAAGCTAACAATGGACTATAACAGTGATCTTAGCTTAGAATAAAACTAAGGCAAAGAAGGTTTTCTGTCGCACTTTTAAAGATTAATAGATTTATTTATTGCATGAACTTTTGCGGTGTGATGTTCCCCTCCTGATATCTGGTCCAGTGTGCCTCTATGCCTGCTAAATTGCCCACTCCTGGACCCCAATTCACTTTGATTTGTTAGGTGGACCACCACTCCAGGGTCAGTCTACACTAGCGTCCTTTGGGTAATCAGTCCCAGGCAGTGGAACTGTGCACACTAGCCATTGAGGGGAGGTCCCATAGCAAGCATCCCCAGTCCCAGACGCCACACCAGGAATTTCCATCCTACAGGGATTGGGACCTTTCCAAGATCAGTGTAGGCTCATATACACTGGTTTGTAAATTTAACAAAGAAACTGCTCTACAATCATCCATTTCTCCTTCATACTCTCTAAAATCCACACAGCTTTGGAGAAAACAAACACTACTTTATTGATTAAAACACGATCTTGAGTGAGCATATAGCAAATGAATGCAACATCACTAAAGTAACTTGTAGGGAGTCAACAACTACCAAACAAAAGGAAATAAACATTCTAACATACAGTTTACTTTTGTAGTTCATTTCATTCTTACTCACGCAATTGGATGATGACGGTTTTACCTCCAGTTTCTTCCCTTCCTCGGGCATGGCTCAGACCCTGCTTGTAGGTGGAGACGTTTCATGATGGAGATTCTGTAGCCAAAAGCCTCAAACAGTCCAAAGGGTGACTATTGCCTCTTCCTGGAGGCCAGTTAATTCACTCTGTTCAAAAGGAGTGGGTGATCTCCACTCAGGCCAAGATGCAATAGACATTTAACTAGTTCATTGTCATTCGTCTTCTCTCTGGATCTGTGTCTGCAGCCCTGACTGTTTACTTGCTGGGAGACAGCTCTAATTGTCTGTTCCCTCCCCTTAAAGTTATGTGAAACCCAGGGAGACATGTCTCACATCTGTATAAATACATGATGCTGTATGAAATATTTTACCACAACAGTGCAGAATACGTCATGAGCATTCAAAAAGAAAGAGCTTGCATGGCATATTTTGATTAAACAATACAATTACATTGTCAGAGTGAACAGGAAACTTACACAGTTCATACCCGAGGGGTGCAGGGAGGAGATGCATCCCATGACACATGGGTAAAAGCTCACCTCATCAGATGCATTAATAGAAAACAATAATATGGAAGGGAATACATAAATGAAAAGAAGAGTAAGTCACAAGGACTCAGAACTAATCTTGTGACTTACCCTTTTCTGCATTTATATATTCCCTTCCGTACTGCAGTTTCCCATCTCATACATCTGACAAAGTGGGATTTCACAAGCAAAAAACTGCAATAAATGAATTTACTAGTCTTTAAACTTGCCACAGAACTCCTCCTTTGTTTTGGTTTTGTTGGAATAGACTACCACAGCTACTGCTCCAGATCTTAATTTAGAATGTGAGTTATCTTTTATTTGTGATTATCTCCTTAACTGATTAATCATCTGATTTTATCTCAATTTGACAAATACTCACTTAAAGTCATGTTTTAATCAATAAAATTATGGGTTTTTTTCTATCTAAAGTGGTGAAAGGTTGAATGTGTAAGTGTGAACATCTGACAGAGCAAAAGCTAATGCATATCAATTTCTTCATTAAACTGATGGACTGGTATACAGGAGCTTGCAAGGCCCATGGCTGTGCACTGAACCTTGCAATATGATGTTCCAGTTCTGGGGGTTGAGGGTGTTTCCTGGGGGACCATCCCAGTAGTGACTAGTTTGAGCACACTTCACTGCCTAAGAGACTAATTGCACTGTGGAGATTGGAAGTGAGCTGACCCAGGAGTGGGGTTTCACACAGCAAAATGGGGTAGGTCAGTGCCTGGAATGGAGAATCGGAGGGGCACAGTGGCACACGAGTTCTGATTGCCAGAGGAGAATGTCACAGTGCATTCAGGACATTTTAGGAAGTTTTTCTTGAGCAAATCAATTGAAAGGTTTCCTCAGACTTTAAACCAACCAGAAACTCAGGGATTTAGGAAGAAATTTCTCTCTGAGCAGGATATTGCATAATATGCAATTAGGGGCATCCTGGCACTATTCTCTGAAACTTCTGTCACTGGCCATGGACAAAAACAGGGGGGCTTTTGATCAGACCAGCTTCTACAGTTCCAGTCTATCTCTTTTCAGGCAGGGAGGAAAAATACCCAGATAACTGAGGAGGGATGAGGTGGGCTCTCACAATGCGTTATTCCTTGGGTCACTGTGGCTCTCGGGCAGTGTTTCACTAAAAGACATAGATGGTTAGGGCCAACTCTGGCAGAAAAGACAGATGCCATTTGCAGGCAGCCCTTGGAGACCTGGCCTGTCTCACTGACACTCCCCAGATGAACTTTCAGTGGGGGGAGCTGATATGGGAGTCAGATTCTTAAGAAAGTGCTAAAGCCGACTTAATAAATTCTATATATTGCCCTGGATTCACTTAAGTCTACTTAAGCCCCTAGTGTAGACATAGTCAGTGATCTGTGCAGTCTTGGGTGCCTCCATCACTGGCAACAGATATAGCTGGCACTGGACCCAGCACTCCGAGAAAAGGACAGAAGTGGATGGGGGTATGTGCACTAATATAAGAGTGGGGAGATGGGATATACCCCCATCTCTCCAAGGCCATGTGATCATTTTTGCTATCCTTTCCAGGACAAAGAACCAGCTTTTTTTGCAGTTCCGCTCTGCAGACACTGCCACCTGTTACTGGATCAGGAGACACACAGCAACACAGAGCAGAGCAGGGACTCCCGAGAAAAGGGGAAGTGGTTTTCATACAGAAAACTGGGGCCTGGCACAGTGATTTCTCTGAGACTGATGGAGGCGCTGGGCCTATTTACAGCAGCAAAAGCAAGGACATTCTTCTTCCTCATGCCCAACCCTCCCAGTCACACATCAAACAGTGTCCATCCATATAGACATGCAGGAATCTGTCTGTTAGCACTGGTGTTGACCATCTGCCACCCAAAACACTTCTCATTTCATCCCATAGGAGGCAGGTGTTGCACTTGGCAAGGGACATCCCTGCCCAGGTATCAGTCTCTGAAATAGAAGGGAAGAGGCTTTCTGTCTCTCTATCTTGCTTACACACACATACACACACCCACACTAAGCAGGCGTACTTTTACCTGGTTGAGAAGAACAGTCTACATATGGCATCACACTCCTCTGACGTCATGGAATCAAACCCTCCATGGGACTTGCTGTAAACTGTGAACCTGCTACACCATAAGTGACTGATTAGGCTCAGAGACTTCCCTAGATCTATAAATTTGTTAGCCTTCAAAAGTGCCACAGGATTTCTTGTTTGTTTTCCCTAGATCTGTGCCTGTTTCTGGATACTGCAGTGGAGACACCTAGCCTTTGGCTCTTCTCACAATCTGGTTCTTCCTGTGGCTTAGAAGGTGGAGAACAAAAGGCCCACTTATGTCCAGGGGCAGCTTCTTCCCCACAGAGTGGTCCAATAAGTTATGTCCAGCTGTTGTTTTTCAAGTGAAATAACAACCCTTGTTTCACTATAAAAAAAATTACATCCAGGCGATGTTTTCTTGTTTCAAAATGACAAGCTCCATCATATCAAAAAAACAAACCTTGATTCAAAACAGTAAAACCAAGTACAAATGCTAGAGGAACCAACTAGGGGCCTTGCACCGCTCGACCTGCTGCTCACAAACAGGGAAGAATTGATCAGGGACGCAGAGGTAAATGGCAAGCTAGGCAATAGTGACCATGACATGGTCGAGTTCAGGATCCTGATTAAAGGAAGGAAGGAAAGAAGCAAAACAAAAACCCTGGACTTCAAAAAAGCAGATTTTGGCTCCCTCAGGGAACTGATGGGCACGATCCCTTGGGAAGCTAAGCTGAAGGGGAAAGGACTCCAAGAGAGTTGGCTATATTTAAAAAAAAACTCTGCTAAGGGCACAGGAAGTTGCCATTCCAATTAGGAGAAAGAACAAATATGTGAGGCAGCCAGAATGGCTTAGCAGAGAACTCTGCTCTGAGCTTAAACATAAAAAGGAAGCTTACAGGAAGTGGAAGCTTGGTCAGATGACCAAGGAGGCGTATAAAGATATTGCTGGGGACTGCAGGGATAAAATCAGAAAGGCCAAAGGACAAATGGCGTTGCGGCTAGCAAGACATGTAAAAGAAAACAAGAAGGGGTTCTACAGGTGTATTAGTAACAAGAAGAGGATCAGGAATGGTGTAGGCCACTTGCTGAATAGGGCAGGCATCCTTGTGACAGAGGATGAGGAAAAAGCTGAAGCGCTCAATGCGTTTTTGCTTCAGTTTTCACAGGCAGGGTCAGCTCCCAGCCCACTACCATGGGTATGGCAGATGGGAGAGAAGGAGACAGGCCCTTGGTGACAGAAGGTCAGGTTAGGGACTGCTTAAAGAAGCTGGATGTGCACAAGTCCATGGGGCCAGACAAAATGCATCCAAGGCTGCTAAGAAAATTGGCCGATGAGATAGCAGCACCACTGGCCGTTATCTTTCAAAACTCATGGAGAACGGGGGAGGTGCCAAAGGATTGGAAAAAAGCAAATGTAGTGCCTATTTTCAAGAAAAGGAAAAAGGAGGATCCAGGAAATTACAGACCAGTCAGCCTCACCTCAATCCCTGGAAAAATTATGGAGCAGATTCTCAAACACTTAGAGGAAAATAAAGTGATCAGGAACAGTCAGCATGGATTTGCCAAGGAGAAATCATGCCTGACCAATCTCATCTCCTTCTATGATCAGATGACTGGTTTTCTGGATGCAGGAAGAACCGTTGATATGATATACCTTGATTTTAGCAAGGCTTTTGATACAGTTTCCCACAGCATTCTCATTGGCAAATTAAGGAAGTATGGGTTGGATAGGTGGACTATAAGGTGGATAGAAAATTGGCTAGATCAACGGTTTCAGCTTGTAGGGATCAATGGTTCCATGTCTAGCTGGCAACCTGTCACGAGTGGTGTGCCCCAGGAGTCGGTCCTGGGGCCAGTTCTGTTCAACATTTTTATCAGTGATCTCAGTGATGGAATAGACTGCATTCTCAGTAAGTTTGCGGGTGACACCAAGCTGGGGAGAACAGTAGACACATTGGAGGGCAATGACAGGATTCAGGGAGACCTAGATAAATTGGAACGGTGGGCCAATAAAAATCTTATGAGCTTCAATAAGGACAAGTGTAAAATCCTGCATTTGGGATGAAAAAACCCCATGCACTGCTACAGGCTGGGAAACATTCAGGTAAGTAGCAGCACTGTAGAAAGGGACCTGGGGGTCATGGTGGTTGGGAAACTAGATATGAGTCAGCAGTGTGCTCTTGCTGCCAAAAAGGCCAATGGCATACTGGGCTGCATCAAAAGAAGTATTACCAGCAGATCAAGGGATGTGATCATTCCCCTCTATTCTGCACTGGTGAGGCCACATCTAGAATACTGTGTGCAGTTTTGGGCTCCCCACTACGAAAAGGACAGGGACATACTAGAGAGAGTTCAGAGGAGGGCAACCAAAATGATTAAAGGGCTAGAGCACAAGCCCTATGAGTATAGACTGAAAGCATTAGGCTTATTTAGTCTGCAGAAGAGAAGATTGAGGGAGGATTTGATAGCAACCTTCAACTATTTGAAGGGATGCTCTAAGGAAGATGGAGCTCTACTGTTCTCGGTAATTACAGAGGACAGAACAAGGAGCAACGGTCTCAAGTTATAATTAGGGAGGTTGAGGCTGGATATTAGGAAAAACTTTTTTACTAGGCGAGTGCTAAAGCATTGGAATGAGCTGCCAAGGGAGGTGGTGAAATCTCCATCTTTGGAGGTGTTTAAGGCCCAGCTGGACAAAACCGTGACTGGGATGGTTTAGTGAGAGTGGTCCTGCCTCTGTCAGGGGGTTGAACTAGATGACCTATGAGGTCCCTTCCAACCCTATGATTCTAAGTAGGAGATCGAAACAACCCTTGAATTGAAAGGGTTGTTTCAAAATAAACCCATTCAGACCCGTTACTTCGAAACAACTGCTGTTCCGATTTGAAGGCTTTGACCTTCCTCCTAGGGTGCATGGCACCCTGGAAGGAAGGCCCACCCACTCAGCATCCTGGCCAGGGAGGGTGAGGGGGGAAGGGAAGGGAAGGGATCGGGGGGCGACCCTCTTCCCTGCCTCTTCCCCGGGCAGGGAAAGGATTGGGGGCCCTCCTCTTTCCTGCCACTTTCCCAGCCAGGGAAGGGATCGGGGGCACCTCTGTTCCCCACTGCTTTCCCAGCAGCAGGGAAGGGATGGGGGTGCCCCTCTTCCCCAGGAAGGGACAGATCAGGGGATTCTCTCTTCCCTGCCACTTTCCCAGTGGCAGGGAAGGGATTGGAGGTGCCCATCTTCCCTGCTGCTTCCCCAGTGGGGAGGAGGACTGCCTCCGATCTGTTCTCTGGTTCTGGGAAATTGGGGGTGAAAAGGGGCCCCCTAATCCTTGCCCCACCTCCTGAATAGTAGCAGGAAAGAGGGGGGGCCCTGATCCCTTCCCCATCACCAGGGAAATGGTGGGGATGCATGGCATCCCCAATCCTTTCCTTACCACTGGGGAAATGACAGGGAAGAGAGGCACCTCTGATCCCTTCCCTGCTGCTGGGAAAGCGGCAGGGAAGAGGGGTGCCCCCAGTCCTTTCTCTGCTGCAGGGGAAGCAGCGGAGATAAGGGGTGCTCCATCTGTGCCCTGGGGGCTTTTTTTCCTCAGCCACTGGTTCTCGAGAGCCAGTTGCAGGGGTTTGGGTGGCAACATAGCCCTGCAAGGGGGCCACATTGCCACATCTCCCATGTTGCCCCTCTCCAAAATCAAACTAGCAAGTCATGTCTCAGGACATACTAGTTCAATTTGGTAGGTTTTTTTTGTCTAGCCTTGTTAAATCGATTCAACTTGAATCAGTTTTATAATTTTTATATTGATTTAGCTTAAATTGATTAACTGGAATTGATTTAAGCATGTATGTGTGGACATAGCCATAGTGTCTTGCAAGATCTTAGTCTTCTCTCAGCTATATACAGGTTATGCCTTAGCTGTTCCTATTTACCTAGAATGCAGAAGAAGGGGAGTGTGAAGGGAGTCTCCATCCTGCCCTGTTGCACAGCCACCTGAGGGTGACTGAATAGGAGCTAACAGCTGACTTTAGATCAGCTTCTTCTCAGAAGCAAACAGGAGTATACCATGTTTACGCATATCTCACATCCAGGTTCACCATTTCAGTAACAGCTCCTCATCTCTCACAGCGACATGCCTGCCCTAGCCCAAACTAAGTCTGATTTCTTTACTTTCCACTTTGAAGATAGATGAATTCCCTACTGTGATCATTGACTTTAGTGACCATCTCTGACTGGGAGTCTTTAGAGCAATGATGGAAAAGGATCCAGCCCTAGAACTAGGGCATTGTACACCCAGCACATTGAGGAATAGCCATGCTTTGTGGCAGACCCATCCTTAGGGTAGGGCAAGAGGGGCAGCCACCCAGGCCCTGTGCTTTGGGGGTGCCTTGCGGGATCGGCTGGAGGAAGGATCAAGCCCAGTGAGGCAGGATCAGGCCCAGCGCTGTGCAGGATGTAGCACCTACAGGAGTGGACCAGTGCTGAAGCTGGAGGGGGGAGAGGAACAGCAGCATGGCCACGGGGCTGGGCAGAGGCATGTTCCTGATCATGGAGCCAGGGAAGTGGAGTGCAGCGCAGGTCCTACTTGGCCCTGGCCGGAAAACATCTTCCAGCCAACAGGGAGCTGTGTGTCACCTTTGGAATTTAATCTCCTTCCCATCCAACATGCTCAGAGGTGGGAGCAGTCTGTAGCATGATGGCCACTCCAGCCAGGTAAAGGGGGCTGGTGGGGGTTTGGGGCCCCCTTATGTTGTGGAACAAAAACTAGGTCCTCCACCCACCCGTCAGCAGAGCCACAAGTCCCACTTAGGCTCCAGCAGCAGGATGAAGTCTGGCCAGCCAGTCCAGTCCAGTAGGCAAGGAGGTCAAGCTGGAGGGAGGGGGGCTGTCCACAGCCAGCAAAGACCAAGGAGAGGAGCCCCCCAGCCCAGGGGCCAGAGCTGGTCTGGAGCCGAGCTGGGGTGGCTGGGCACTCGGGACAATGCAGCTCCAGGAAGGAGAGGGAGGGAGGAGGGCCCGGGAGCCCCCCCATCCTGGGGGCTGGACCGGGGCCGAGCCAGGATGGGGCGCTCGCAGCAATGTGGCTCTGGGAAGGGGACAAAGGGGGGATGGCTACCTGGGGACTCCCCAGCCTGGGGACTGGAGCTGAGCTGGGACAGGATGCTGGGGGAGGAAGTGTGGCAGGGAGAGGGGGACTGGGAGCGCTGAACCCAGCCATGGTTTTTGGCTGGTTTGCCCGGTCTCCCAGATGGGGAACAGCCATTGAAGGGCCCTGTGCCTCCCCTGGGACGGTTGGCCCTCCCCCCAGTGCGAGGGGTGGGGGGACTGAGTGGGGGCCCCACAGAGGACGATTCACCTGGGACCCCACCAGGGGCATCACTAACCCAGGGAATGAGCCGGGGCATGGGCCCAGGACCTCCCCCGCCTCCAGGCCCCACCCCCTGCCTGCAGGCCATGCCTCCAGCTGAGGACAAGGCAGGGAGTGCCAGCCACAGCCACAGGGTTGCCCAGCCTTTGAAGGGGCCAGAAGTGGCCGCTGCTGCTGTGGGTGGCTGGGCCCCAGATCCTTGGCTGGGGACAGGGCTGGGAGCAGCAGCCACGGTTGCAGGTGGCTGGGCCCTGGATCTCCGGCCCAATCCGGCCGGAACCCGGGACAGTCGGAGCCAAACCAGGATCTGGGACACTGGCGCCCACATTCGGAGCACAGGCCCCATGTGCCAGGCACCAGCAACACCCCTGGGCCCTGCACCCCCTTAGGGACAGCCCTGCTTTGTGGAAGAGACAGGCATTATTTCCAAGGGCTCACAAGGAAGTTGTGTCTGACTCCCCTGTCTCCAAGACAGCACTGCCTGCATAGATGGGTCCCCGACAGTTTTCCCCAGTTGGGTATCATCAGTTTAAATCTTTGGTCAGGACGTTCTCTTGGGTCCCAGTCCTGTCCCCAACCTCCGCACCCTCTTGGCTATGCTCATTCAGCCATGACCTGTCATTGCATGTGTGCTAAGCTGAGTACCCTGGCTATGGTGGGATAAAGGGTGTGACCTGGGCCTCCTGAGATAACTTTCCGAATGTGCCAGAATCAGGGCAAGCTGCAACAGCAGGGGCCAAATGTCTAAACCACTGATGGATGGTATTTAAACCAGCCTCCCTGTCAGTAACAAAACATGCTTCTGATTTCCCACTCTGGTCATCACCAAGCACAGCAAAATAGAAACAGCCCCCTTTATGCACATCAGCTCCCATGGTCCCCCCTAGACACTGGGTCTCTTAAAGAAATGGGTTCTTCTGACCCCAAAAGGCCACGATGGTGAAGAGGAGCTGCACTGCTGCCAGTGCCCCTTCTGTCTCCTCTACCTATGCCTGTAGCCAGACAGACATCCTGACCTTAGATATCTCTACCCAGATCCTGGTGTGGGCTTGCAGGGACTGTGGCCTGCAGTTGCCTGTTACTGACAATCAGGCTGGGGCGATGAATCGATGTGACAGGCGCATGCTGGTGGAATCTCTCAGGAGGCAGGTGGGAGAGTTACAGGAGGAGGTGTCTTGGCTCAGGAGTATCCACACCCTGGAGAAGTTCCTCCACAGCATCCACAAGATGTGCAAAACAGAGGGCACTATCCAGGTGCCAGAGACTACTGCCACAACACTGGAGATGGATGGGGAGCCTGTGACAGAGGGAGGACACTGGCAGCTGGTTACCTCTGGCAGCAGACAGTGCTCCACCCCTGCTCACAACCCAGCCTCCATTGTGGAAAAGAATCATTATGCGGTGCTAGAGACGGTGAAGGAGGTGGAAGAGGAGAGGCCATGCACCCCCGAGGCTGGGAGGATCACAGTCACCACAGCTAGGAGGAAACATAGAGTTGTGGTGGTTGTGGACTCACTTCTGAGGAGGACGGAGGCACCCATCTGTCACCCTGACAAGGTCTCTCGAGAAGTATGCTGCCTGCCAGGTGCCCACATCTGAGACGTTACAGAGGGACTGTCGAGAATCATCCGCCCCTCTGACTACTACCCCATGCTTCTCATCCATGTGGGAACCAATGATACTGCGAGAGGTGATCCTCAGCAGATCAAAGGTGACTTCAGGTCTCTGGGAGCATGAGTGAAGGAGTTTGGAGTACAGGTGGTGTGCCCCTTGATTCTTCCGGTCAAGGGTAGGGGCCTGAGCCGAGACAGATGCATCCTGGAGATGAACGCCTGGCTGTGAAGATGGTGTCGTCAGGAGGGTTTTGGCTTCCTTGACCATGGGTTGCTGTATCAGGAAGAAGGGCTGCTAGGCAGAGATGGACTCCAGCTTTCAAGGAAGGGGAAGAGCATGTTACCAACTTTGCCGACCAACTCGGGGTATGCTCATTTATTAGGGTTGTTTTCTCTATGGGGAAGATGGTAATTCTATTAGTGTGCTGTTTGTGCCGCTTGTGCTTCTATATAGGTGCGTCTGAGCGGACTGGGTCTATCAGCACTCTCAGCTGACCCCCTATGTGTCCCTGAACTCAGTGGGCTGGGTCACACAGCACTTCTCTGCTGCTACCCTCATGTGCCCCCGTACCGCACCAGACTAGGCTTGATTATGGATCTTGAGCAGGCTGGGTCACACAGCACTTCTCAGCTGCTACCCTTATATGCCCCTGGACTCAGTCAGGCTGGGTCAAAACAGCACTTGTCAGCTGTCACCCTTATATGCCCCTGGAGTCAATCAGGCTACTATCCCTATCAATGAGCAAACCTTACAGGGTTGTGGGCATTACAGGGATCTTTGGCTAGGTAATACAAGCATTGCTGCAAAGTGATATAAAGAAACCAAGACCACAAAGGAGAGGGAATGATGTCTTAAAAGAGTCTGGAAACTGGCTTAATAACAAAAAGCATTTTATAGCTAGGTATCTAGAACTTGCAATAATAATAATAATTACAAAGGAGAGAAGAATACCCCAAAATACCCAGTTACAGCATTGATAAACATACAAGGAAAGAAGAACACCCAGCTACAATATTACCTAGATTCTACTGTATCAGGCCTAGAGAGGGAGAGTCATAATTAACAGAGAGGGAGAGAGGTTGGGGGGGAGAGAGAGAGAGAGAAAGAGAGAAGTTGGGGCAGGGAGGTCTCACCACTCTGTGTAGCAGAAAGGTTTCCAGGTTGTGCAGATCAGGGTCAGAGCCTGGATGGAAACAAAGCTCCCACAGCAATCAGCAAGGAAGAAAAGCCAGATCCCAGTGGAAATGATACAGCTTTAGATCCAAGCATCAGGACTCAATCCAGACTCACACAGGATTCAGACAGGATCCAATCAGGACTTGCACAGGACACACACTACACACTACACCACTGCACTATGTGGGTAAAGGTTTTTTATAAGGACTTGTTTACGTGGCCAATGCACATTCCTGGCTGGGTGTAATGGTTCAGAGAAGCTCACAATACAGTCAGGCAGACTCAGCAGTTTGGGTATCAATTATCATGTCTGTGACTAGAATGGTCTGATAATTGCTGAGTTTGTTCATGTTGGTGTGAGATCCCCCATCAGGCGATGCTTCCCTGCTTCTTCAATCCCAGAGTTCAGTGTGGCTCCTGCTTTGGAGCCTGGTTCTCCATAGTCAATGCAAATGAAGCTCCATTTACTGCGCTGATGGCTTTTGGATATGGGTAGAGGAGGATGTCTCCCATTTCCTACTGTTTTTGGTTTTCAGTTCAAGCAGAGGTTGGGGGATGTGTGGGGGGAGGGAGGCACAGGCTGGACACTATGCTCTGATTCCTCAAGAACACAGAGCTAACACGTAACAAGTATATTCAGATGTCGACTGGCTGACCTAGTGAGGAGGACTTTAAACTAGGTCTGACGGGAGAAGGAGACCAAAGCCCACAGGTAAGTGACAATGTGGGAGACCAGGGGGAAGGGATGGAACTTGGGGGGTGCTGGGGCTGTAGCTCCAGGGATGGAAGAGAGGGTAGTTGGAACATGCAGGGGGAATCAAATAATCATCTTAGGTGTTCTAATGAAGCCCTAATACCTCAGGCAAGTGGGGAAGGTCAACTCCAGGAGAAAATGCAGGGAGGTAGATACAATAGAATTGAAAATCAAAACAGGAAAGTAGGACAATGGGCCTGGTATCTTAGGTGCCTATACACGAATGTGAGGAGTCTGGGAAACAAGCAGGAAGAATTGGTAGTACTGGCGCAGACAAAGATATAATTGGGATAACAGAGACATGGTGGGATAGTTTGCATGACTGGAGCTCTGCAATGGATGGGTATAAACTGTTCAGGAAGGACAGGCAGGGAAGGAGAGGAGGAGGAGTAGCACTATATGTAAAAGAGCTCTATGACTGCTCAGAGCTTCATTATGAAAGTGGAAACAAGCCAGTTGAAAGTCTGTGGGTTAAGTTTAGAGGGGAGAACAACAAGGGGGATGTCGTGGTTGGTGTCTGCTATAGACCACCAGATCAGAAGGAGGAGGTTGGATGAGGCATTCTATGGACAACTGGCAGAAGTTTCCAGATCACAGTCCCTGGTTCTCATGGGGGACTTCAATTACCCTGACATCTGCTGGGAGGCCAATACAGCAGTGCACAGGCAATCCAGGTGTCTGTGACTCATAGCAGTTACCTTGATGGCCGCCCCTCCCGGGCCATCACTAAAGTACATAGAATGTGTAAAGTGAACAGATGGCCCCTTCACCTTAACTAGATGGTCCCCTTGAACTCAACTAGATGGCCATTACCACCCTGGGGGCCCATTGTTTTGCAGGGCTTGGTGTAGGTGGGCTCTGCCTAACTGCAAGGTCCTGCAGGGCATGACTCATATCCCCATTGTTCCCCAAATTCCCTGTAATCAGGGAAAGGCGGGAAACAGTCTTTAAAAGCTGAGGTTCTGGGGTGCTCAGGCAGGACGGTTTTCAACATCTAGCCAGGCCTGATCAACCAGAAGCTGCCTCATCTGCTGACGAGTTCCCCCTAGAGCGTATCCACAAGTTACCCCCACGAGTACAACTGCCGGCTGATTACCAGTCTCCATTCTCTCTCCTGTAATGCTGCTGCTGCTAATAGGAGTGGTAAGAGCCTGCCCTGCAGTTTCTCTTTAAAAGATTTTCTTACTGCTGCTCTGAAACTGCTTTCTCCCAGCTTTATAGGCTTGTGTGTCTTCTCCTCTATGTTAATTTGCTATTTCATTTTGTGTTAAGGAGCTCCCCTGTCTGTAACTGTTTGCCCCTACTCTGTGTCACTCAGTGTATCTTTTTTTTCTGGGTTCTTTGAACTTGTTTTAAAAGTATCCTTGTAAGTTGCAACACTGTATTAGGTTAATTGGTAGCCTTAGAAGTTTTAAGTTAGCTGTTAAGATTCTTTCCTTTAGTTTGTAGCCTTTAGAATTGTTTCACTAAGTTGCCTTTGCCCTCCTGTCTGTAACTTCCCCAACTTAAATAAATTTTTTCTTCTTAAACTTTACTTGTCCCTCCATTATTTCTTGAAACCCCCCCGTGTGCCCTAAGTTCACCGCTGCACCCAGCTCCCTTTCCCGCAGTCCCTCTTTCCCCTGCAACCCCCTTTTCACCACTTCTCCGCTCCTCCGTTCTCCCCCCAGCCGCCGCTTTCTCTGCGGCTCCCCCTTTCGCCCCTGCACCCCTTGCCTCCACTCCCAGCCACCACTTTTTCGGCGCCCCCCCCCTTTTGCCCCTGCACACCTTGTCTGAGGCTCCCCGGGGGGCTTCCCGCAGTAGCCACCACTTTCCTGTGGCTCCTGGCTCCCGAGCCGCTCCCGCAGCTGCCGCCTTCCTGCGATGCCCCGCAGGCTCCCCGCCCTTGCCGCTGCTTTTCTGTGGCTGCCAGTCCCTGCCGGACTCTCTAGCGGTCCTCCACCACTTTCCCGAACCCCTTTTGCTCCTGCCAGCCCCGCCGCCTTTCTGCGGCTCCCGAGCCACTTGCGCCACCACTGCCGGCTTCTCTGCAGCTCCCGAGCCACCCCCCAGCCGCCCCCCGGCTCCTGCCAGTCCTCTGCCACTATCTGCAGTGCCGGCTTCCCCCAAGCCGCGGCTGCCTGCCGGCTTCCCCAGTTCCAGCCCGCTGCCCCCCAGTTTCATAGAATCATAGGGTTGGAAGGGACCTTATAGGTCATCTAGTCCAACCCCCTGCCAGACGCAGGACCACTCCCACTTAAACCATCCCAGTCAGGGTTTTGTCCAGCCGGGCCTTAAACACTTCCAAAGATGGAGACTCCACCACCTCCCTCGGCAGCTCATTCCAATGCTTCACCACTCGCCTGGTAAAAAAGTTTTTTTTCTAATATCCAGCCTAGACCTCCCTAACTGCAACTTGAGACCATTGCTCCTTGTTCTGTCCTCCGTCACTACCGAGAACAGTCGAGCTCCATCTTCCTTAGAGCATCCCTTCAAGTAGTTGAAGGTTGCTATCAAATCCCCCCTCAATCTTCTCTTCTGCAGACTAAATAAGCCTAATGCTTCCAGTCTTTCCTCATAGCGCTTGTGCTCTAGCCCTTTAATCATTTTGGTTGCCCTCCTCTGAACTCTCTCTAGCATGTCCCTGTCCTTTTCATAGTGGGGAGCCCAAAACTGCACACAGTATTCTAGATGTGGCCTCACCAGTGCAGAATAGAGGGGAATGATCACATCCATCGATCTGCTGGTAATACTTCTTTTGATGCAGCCCAGTATGCCATTGGCCTTTTTGGCTGCAAGAGCACACTGCTGACTCATATCCAGCTTCCCATCCACCATGACCCCCAGGTCCTTTTCTACAGTGCTGCTACTTACCTGAATGTTTCCCAGCCTGTAGCGGTGCATAGGGTTTTTTTTGTCCCAAATGCAGGATTTTACACTTATCCTTATTGAATCTCATAAGATTTCTATTGGCCCACTGTTCCAATTTATCTAGGTCTCCCTGATTCCTGTCCTTGCCCTCCAACGAGTCTACTGGTCCCCCCAGCTTGGTGTCATCCGCAAACTTACTGAGAATACAATCTATTCCATCATCCAGATCATTGATGAAAATGTTGAACAGAACCGGCCCCAGGACCGACCCCTGGGGCACACCACTCATTACTGGCTGCCAGCCAGACATGGAACCATTGATTCCTACAAGCTGAAACCGTTGATCTAGCCAGTTCTCTATCCACCTTATAGGCCACCTATCCAAACCATAATTAGTTAATTTGCCAATGAGAATGCTGTGGGAAACTGTATCAAAAGCCTTGCTAAAATCAAGGTATAGCACATCAACAGTGCTTCCCACATCCAGAAAACCAGTCAACTGATCACAGAAGGAAAGGAGATTGGTCAGGCATGATTTACCCTTGGAAAATCCATGCTGACTGTTCCTGATCACTTTATTTTCCTCTAAGTGTGTGAGGATGGATTCTTTGAGAATCTGCTCCATAATTTTTCCAGGGATTGAGGTAAGGCTGACTGGTCTGTAATTCCCCGGATCCTCCTTTTTCCCTTTCTTGAAAACAGGCACTACATTTGCTTTTTTCCAGTCCTCTGGCACCTCCCCCATTCTCCATGAGTTTTGAAAAATAACGGCCAGCGTTGCGGCTATTTCGTCGGCCAATTCCCTTAGCACCCTTGGATGCAGTTCGTCTGGCCCCATGGACTTGTGCACTTGCAGCTTCTTTAAGCAGTCCCTAACCTGACCTTCCATCACCAAGGGCCTGTCTTCTTCTCTCCCATCTGCCACACCCATGGTAGTGGGCTGGGAGCTGACCCTGCCTGTGAAAACTGAAGCAAAAAAAGCATTGAGCACTTCAGCTTTTTCCTCATTCTCTGTCACAAGGATGCCTGCCCTATTCAGCAAGGGGCCTACACCATCCCTGATCCTCTTTTTGTTACTAATATACTTTGTAGAACCCCTTCTTGTTATCTTTTACATCCCTTGCTAGCCGCAACGCCATTTGTCCTTTGGCCTTTCTGATTTTATCCCTGCAGTCCCTAGCAATATCTTTATATGCCTTTTTGGACATCTGATCAAGCTTCCACTTCCTATAAGCTTCCTTTTTTATGTTTAAGCTCAGAGCAGAGTTCTCTGCTAAGCCATTCTGGCTGCCTCACATGTTTGTTCTTTCTCCTAATTGGAATGGCAACTTCCTGTGCCCTTAGCAGAGTTTTTTTTTAAATATAGCCAACTCTCTTGGACTCCTTTCCCCTTCAGCTTAGCTTCCCAAGGGATCGTGCCCATCAGTTCCCTGAGGGAGCCAAAATCTGCTCTTTTGAAGTCCAGGGTTTTTGTTTTGCTTCTTTCCTTCCTTCCTTTAATCAGCATCCTGAACTCAACCATGCCATGGTCACTACTGCCTAGCTTGCCATTTACCTCTGCGTCCCTGATCAATTCTTCCCTGTTTGTGAGCAGCAAGTCGAGCAGTGCAAGGCCCCTAGTTGGTTCCTCTAGCGTTTGTACTAGAAAGTTGTCCCCAACACTCTCTAAAAATCTCCTGGATTGCCCATGCATTGCTGTATTGGCCTCCCAGCAGATGTCAGGGAAATTGAAGTCCCCCATGAGCACCAGGGCCTGTGATCTAGAAGCTTCCTCTAGTTGTCCATAGAACACCTCATCCACCTCCTGCTTCTGGTTTGGTGGTCTATAGCAGACCCCCACCACAACATCCCCCTTGTTGCTCTCCCCTCTCAATGTAACCCACAGACTTTCTACAGGCACGCTTCCACTTCCATAATGGAGCTCTGAGCAGTCATAGAGCTCTTTTACATATAACGCTACTCCTCCGCCTCTTCTTCCCTGCCTGTCCTTCCTGAACAGTTTATAACCATCCATGGCAGAACTCCAGTCGTGCAGACTATCCCACCACGTCTCTGTTATTCCTATGATATCATAGTTCCCTGTCTGCGCTAATATTACCAATTCTTCTTTCTTATTTCCCAGGCTCCTCGCATTAGTGTATAGGCACCTAAGATATCCGGCCGATTGCCCTATTTTGTCATGTTGATTTCCAATTCTATTACATAAACCTCCTTGCATTTTTTCTAGGAATTCTCCTCCCCCACTCTCCTCGCGTACTGGGGCTTCAGTAGAGCCCTTAAGACATTTGTTTGATTCCCCCCCCCATGTTCCAACTACCTTCTCTTTTATTGCTGGTGCTACAGTCCCAGAACCCCCCAAGTTCCATCCCTCCCCCCAGATCACCCACATTCTCACTTACCTGTGGGCTTTGGTCTCCTTCCCCCGTTGAACCTAGTTTAAAGCCCTCCTCACTAGGTCAGCCAGTCGGCGCCCAAATATGCTCTTCCCCTTCTTGGACAGGTGAAGGCCATCTCTGCCTATCAATCCTCTGTCCTGAAACAGGACTCCATGGTCAAGGAAGCCAAATCCTTCCTGACGACACCATCTTTGCAGCCAGGCATTCACCTCCAGGATACATCTCTCTCTCAGGCCTCTAGCCTTGACTGGAAGGATCGAGGAGAACACCACCTGTGCTCCAAATTCCTTCACCCTCGCTCCCAGAGCCCTGAAGTCACCTTTGATCTGCTGAGGATCACCTCTTGCAGTATCATTGGTACCCACATGGATAAGCAGCATGGGGTAGTAGTCTGAGGGGCGGATGATATTTGTCAATCCCTCCGTTACATCATGGATATGGGCACCTGCAGGCAGCATACCTCTCTAGAGGCCTTGTCAGGGCGACAGATGGGTGCCTCCGTTCCTCTCAGGAGGGAGTCCCCAATCACCACAACCCTACGCTTCCTCTTAGGTGAGGTGGCTGTGATCTGACCAGCCTTTGGGGTGGATGGTATCTCCTCTACCTCCTGCATCATGTCCAGCACCGCATAACGGTTGCTCACCACAAGGGTTTGCCGCTCCCCCCCCCTTTTGCAGCTGCTTGCCTCCCTCTCGACCCTCTGACCCGCCACACCCCTGCTTGCCTCCACTAACCCTACCCGCTCCCTGCTCCTGCTCTGTCCCCCCTCTAGTGTCCAACCCCCCGTTCCCCTGTTGCCCCGAACCCCCACGTGTGTCCCAGCACCCCTAGTGCCTCTGTCCCCCTGCCCCGAGCTCCCCCGTGCATCCCCATCCCACCTTGAGACCCCTGCCCCCCCCGTCCTTTCCCTCAGCATTCCCTTTTCCCCTCTTCCCCCTGTCCTCCCGCCCTGCTCCCTTCTCTGCCACCTTGCCCCCCTCTGTCTCCCTCTCAAACTCCTGCATCCCCTTTCAGCCCCTCCTGCACCCCCGTGCCTGCACCCCCGCCCACGGCCCAGCCCCTCTCCTGCCTCTGTCCCTTGCCCCAACCCCCACGTGCCTCCTCATCCCACTGCACCCAACCGTCTCCCACTTGCCTTTCTCCTTCTTCAAGCCCCTGCTCCCCCTTGCCTTCCTTCTCTGCCACTCCCACATGCTAATTTAGCATTGTAACCCCCCCTTTTTCTTATAGGATATTAGAGCCCCTTCTAGGTTATAGTGGGTAGGGCTATAGTGTTAGTATGTTAGTTGAAGAACCCCACTGTTCCCCAACCTGTCCCCACTCCCCAAAGCTAGGTACCCCCCAACACTTTGCAGAAACCACTGTGACAAACACAACATACACCGACCACCGCTCACCTTACCCTATACTCATTTTAATAAAGCGTACCCCGAGTCCACCTCGTTCCCCATGGGTGCAGTGATTGCCCCCCAAGATCCTCAAATCTCCGAACCTGCTGGCAGGGTCACCAGGGAGTTTTTGGAGAGTGTTGAGGACAACTTCCTGGTACAAATGCTGGAGGAACCAACTAGGGGCCTTGCATCTCTCGACCTGCTGCTCACAAACAGAGAAGAATTGATCAGGGAAGTAGAAGTGAATGGCAACCTGGGTAACAGTGACCATGAGATGATTGAGTTCAAGATGCTGATTAAAGGAAAGAAGCAAAACGCAGACCCTGGACTTCAGAAAAGCAGATTTTGGCTCCCTCAGGGAACTTATGGGCAGGATCCATTGGGAGGCTGATCTGAAGGGGAAATATGTCCAAGAGAGTTGGCTGCATTTTAAAGAAACCCTGCTAAGGACACAGGAAGATACCATTCTGATAAAGAAAAAGTACAGCAAATATGGAAGGTGCCCAGAGTGGCTTAACAGAGAGCTCTGCACTGAGCTGAAGCTTAAAAAGGAAGCCTACAGGAAGTGGAAACTAGGACAGATGACTTAGGAGGCATGTAAAGACATTGGTCAGGACTGCAGGGATAAAATCAGAAAGGCCAAAGGACAAATGGAGTTCTGGCTAGCAAGGGATGTGAAGGATAACAGGAAAGGGTTCTACAAGTATATCAGTAACAAGAAGAGGATCAGGGATGGTGTAGGTCACTTACTGAATGGGGCAGGTATCCTCGTGACAGAGGATGAGGAAAAAGCCAAAGTGCTCAATGCTTTTTTTACTTCAGTTTTCACAGGCAGGGTCAACTGCCAGCCCACTACACTAGGTACGGTAGATTGGAGAGAAGAAGAGAGGCCCTTGGTGACAGAAGGTCAGGTTAGGGGCTACTTAAAGAAGCTAGATGGGCACAAGTTCATGGGGACGGATGAACTGCATCCAAGGGTGATGAGGGAGCTGACTGATGAGATAGCAGTACCATTGGTCATTATCTTTGAAAACTTATGGTGAACGGGGGAGGTGCCAGAGGACTGGAAAAAAGCAAATATAGTGCTGATCTTCAAGAAAGGAAAAAAAGGAGGATCCTGGGAATTACAGACCTGTCAGCCTCACCTCAATCCCTGGAAAAATCACAGAGCAGCTTCTCAAAGAATCCATCCTGAAACACTTGGAGGAAAATAGAGTGATCAGGAACAGTCAGCATGGATTCACCAAGGGTAAATCATGGCTGGCCAGCCTTCTATGATGACATGACTGGATTTGTGGATGCGGGAAGAGCTGTTGATGTGATATACCTCAACTTTAGCAAGGTTTTTGATACAGTTTCCCACATCATTCTCATTGGCAAATTAAGGAAGTATGGGTTGGATTTGTGGACTGTAAGGTGGATAGAAAACTGGCTAGATCAACGGTTTCAGCATGTAGGAATCAATGGCTCCATGTCAAGTTGGCAACCAGTAATGAGTGGTGTGCCCCAGGGGTCGGTCTTGGGGCCAGTTCTGTTCAACATCTTCATTCATGATCTGGATGATGGGATAGATTGCACACTTAGTAAGTTTGCGGATGAAACCAAACTGGGGGGAATGGTAGACACCCTGGAGGACAGGGACAGGATTCAGGGAGACCTAGACAAATTGGAGCAGTGGGCCAATAGAAATCTTATGAGGTTCAGCAAGGACAAGTGCAAAATCCTGCACTTCGGACAAAAAAAAAACCATGTACTGCTACAGGCTGGGGAGTGATCAGCTAAATAGCAGCATTGGAGAAAAAGACCTGGGGGTCATGGTGGATGGGGAGCTGGATATGAGTCAGCAGTGTGCTCTTGCTACCAAAAAGGCCAATGGCATACTGGGCTGCATCAGAAGAAGTTTTGCCAGCAGATCAAGGGATGTGATCATTCCCCTCTATTCTGCACTAGTGAGGCCACATCTGGAATACTGTGTCCAGTTTTGGGCTCCCCACTACAAAAAGGACATGGACAAATTAGAGGGAGTCCAGCGGAGGGCAACAGAAATGATCAAAGGGCTGGAGCACAAGCCCTATGAAGAAAGACTGAAGGAACTAGGCTTATTTAGCCTGCAGAAGAGAAGACTGAGGGGGGATTTGATAGCAACCTTCAACTGCCTGAAGGGATGTTCCAAGGAGGATGGAGCTTGGCTGTTCTCAGTAGTAACAGAGGACAGAACGAGGAGCAATGGTTTCAAGTTACAGCTGGGGAGGTCCGGACTGGATATTAGAAAAAACTTTCTTACTAGGCAAGTAGTGAAGCTTTGGAATAAGCTACCTAGGGAGGTGGTGGAATCTCCATCTTTGGAGGTGTTCAAGGCCCAGCTGGACAAAACCTTGGCTGGGATAATCTAGTGGGAGTAGTCCTGCTTTTTTGGCAGGCGGTTGGACTAGATGACCTCATGGGGTCCCTTCCAACCCTATGGTTCTATGATTCTATGACTTTCTATTTTGAAACAGGGAAAGAGAATGTAAAGTATAGGGCTATTATTGCAAAAAAAAAAAGCCAATTCCGTGGCTCGGAATGGCCTTCTTTGAAATAGCTATTTTGAAAGAATCAATATTTTGAAATAAATCCAGGTTTTACATTTTTGAAATAGCACTTTCTTATTTTAAAATAACAAATCACTTATTTTGAAATACCAACATGCTTACATGGACAGGCATCAAGGGTTTTTTTTTGTTTGTTTGTTTTTTTGTTTTCAAAATAAGCCTCCTCCACAAAATTGCACCTGCCTAGGTATTGCAACAACACCAAACACTTGGAGTGGAATATTCGGGGATACTCTTCCCTCTCTTGGCTACACTTTAAGTGATACCTTAGAGGACGCCCAGAGAAAGGGAAGTAATAAGGGGCAAGTTCTCAGTTTAAAAAATAATTAAGGATTTGAACTGGAGTTAGAAGATAAATACAGGTTTATAGTTAGTGTAAGAGTTCAGTATTGATATTAAAACTATAACAAGCAGTAGCGCTCAAAATAGAGGACAGAGATAAGATTAGGGAATGGTTAGAAATAATTGTAAGGTTAGGTTAGGGTTATGGTTCTGGTTACCAGAAGTGTATAATGAAAAAGAAAATGATGGGTTTCATTAGCAAACTTAAAGTGACTGTTTATCTTGACAGTCTCAGTGTTCACAATATGAAATCAAAATAAGGGGAAATCTACAATTTGCTCCTAAAGGCATTACATAATATTTGATTGCTTGACTCACAATGAAATTAATAGGAGGTTGGCACTTCAATACCTTTACAAATAGGGACCATAGAAATTATGAAAACTACTTTCCCAAGTTTCCATTTTGCTCATCACCATCCTCAGACATATTGGGTATTCTCTCATACCCACAAGGACTCAAAAATCTAAATTATCTTAATATAAATGAAGTTGGAGATGAACTCTGGATATTTTAGGACCCTTCCCATGAGCAAATGAGTTGAAAGGCTTTCTCAGAGTGTAAATGCCCTGTGAAATCAGGGCTGTAGGAAGAAACTAAGATTTCCTTTGTAAAAGCAAACAAAGGGTATGTCCACATCTTTTTTATTTTGAAATAACACTGGTTATTTCAAAATAACAAAGTTTTGTCCATACGATGTTTTCTTATTTCGAAACGATGGAGCTCGTCATTTTGAAATAAGAGCTGTCATTTTGAAACAGCTTAAACCACTTTTGTTTCAGAATGACGGCTATTTCGAAACCACCCATAATGATGCTGGGACACGTTATTTTGAAACAACTGTTCTTTCGAAATAAGTTGTTTGACCTTCCTCCCAGGGTGCATAGGGAAGCGCGAGCGAAGCGGGCTGGGGCGCCCGCTGCCCCCTCTGCCCCCAGCAAGGGGAAGCGGCAGGGAAACCAGCTGCTCCCCCTTGCCGGGTGCAGGAGAGGGTGGCAGGTGCCCCAGCCAGTTTGTCTAGCTGCTACAGCCCATGGCGCCCTGCTCCCCCAGTGCCGGGCCACCTGGAAGCAGGCTCAGAGCTGCCAGGGGCTGGGCAACCGGCAGCCTCCCCCTCTCCCCTCACAAGCGGCCAGGGGAGCCCCAGACTGCACCTTCCCTGGCCACTTCCAGGTGGCCAGGGGTTGGGGAGTGGGGCACCCAGCTGGCATCCCCAGTCCTCCCCCACTGGGGCTGGGCAAATGGCTCCCCAGTGAGTAGGGGCTGTGGGTGCCGGCTTCGCCCCCTGCTGTGTTGCCATCACCCGTGGCTTGCGCGGGGCCGGCAGCTCCCTTGGAGCCCAGTCGGGGGGCGAAACTGGCACCCACCACTTGCTTGGGGCCGGCATTTCCCTCCGAGCCCAGATGGGGGGCAAAGCCGGCTGCCACTGCCCCCCTCCCGGTCAGCAAGCAGGGAGCCCAGGTGGGGGGGGCAGAGCCGGCTGCCAGAGCCCCTTCCCCTGCCCCAGCCCCAGAGGTAGGTGGGCAAGGGGCAGGTAGGGCTGTGACAGCCCCTGCCCATGCCGCTGCACCCACCCTGGCTGGGGCGGCAGACACCCAGCCCTGGCAGGGGCAGATCAGGCTCCCCGCCATGGGGGCATGGGTCTCCTAGCCCCCTGCTACCCTCTTTCCGCACCCCAGTCTCAAGGCAAGAGCAGGGGGCTAGGAGCCCTATGGAGCTGGGACCTGCTTGGGGCAGACTGCAAGCAGCTCCCAGCCTGGTTAATTTCACCCCTGCTCCTGCCTGGAGGCTGGGGTGGGGAAAGGGGGTAGCAGGGGGTTAGGTGACCCATGCCCCTGCTTAGGGCGGTGGGACACAGGGGCAGTGGGGGAAACCTGGGGAAGAGGGGCCTCCCCGTCTGTGTCCCCCCCCATGTTTTTTCCCCTGTGACTGGCTCTGGGGATTGGTTGACAACATGGCGCTGCTGGGGGGCCACTTTGCCACACCACCCATCATGCCCCTCTCCTAAATCGAAATAGCAAGTCCTGTGTTTGGACATGCTATTTCGATTGGGGCTTTTCCCTTATTTCAACTGCACTTCTTTTTACTTCGATTTAACTTATTTCAAAATAAGGGCTTTATTTCAAAATGACTTGTTTTTAAATAACTTATTTTGAAACAACAAGCTGCATGTGGACATAGCCAAAGTGTTTAGTGGCACTTTTATAGACTAACAAATTTATTTATCAGTTATTGCATGAGCTTTCATTGGAGAAAGCACTCTGAGGCCCTCTGGGGAAGGGGAGAAGTATATTTTACAGCGAAGTCTTAGTATTGTTACATCTGC
This sequence comes from Podocnemis expansa, assembly GCA_007922195.1. NCBI lineage: Eukaryota > Metazoa > Chordata > Testudines > Podocnemididae > Podocnemis > Podocnemis expansa. The sequence continues at coordinate 357,710 of ML682134.1, forward strand.
TGGGACACACACACACGCACACACACACACACACACACACACAGTGACCAGGTCCTTGTTTATAAAGTAAAGTGCAGCACACACTCAAACACAAATACACAACCCATTTAACCCTCAGCTGCCCTTTGTCTTTGCTCTGCGAAACTTTTAAATTTATGCCACACAGCAGGGGGCCACAACATCCAAACCATGACTCCTGTGGCCTGACCAGATCTTATTTCACCCAGCCAGGGAAGTCAATACACAAAGCAGCAGTTAGCACAGGTCTGGGGCTCACACTGGAGGCTGTACTTAGACGGAGGCCAGAGAGGTGACCACCCCAAACCCACAGTTCTGTGGGCCCTGCATTGTTCTGCTCTCAGCAGGGCAATATAGGGCCCACTTCACTGCAGCGCTGTCCCCTACCCCTGAGCCCTGCATTGTCCTGCTGTGAGCAGGGCAATATAGGGCCCACCCCACTGCAGCGCTGTCCCCCACCCTTGCCCTGCTGCCTTTGGCACAAAGCCAAAGCTGAAGGCAGCAGGGCAGAGGTAGTAATGCTGAAGGAACCCAGCCTCTGGGGTCGCCCTCCCTGTCCCCAGGGTGGAACAGCCATCTCAGAGGTGGGGCAGACCGACCCAGAGGCTGGGGCATGCTCTCCCCCCCCCCCCCCGCCTTGGCTGGCAGTTCTAGTGATGTATCTGTATTTACTAGTTCCTATGTTGCTTTCAGGAGTTTCCTGAGAAGACGGTGTAGTTCCTTTTGGTATTCTTCAGTGGGGTCAGAGGAAAGTGCTTTGTAGAGTGCTGTCTTGGAGAGTTGTTTATAAGCCTCCTGATTCTAATCCAATTTATTCATAATGATGATAACACCTCCTTTGTCAACTTCCTTTATAATAATGTCAGTGTTGTTTCTGAGGCTGTGGATGGCATTGCATTCTGCAAAAGCTGAGGTTATGGTATAAGGGATGTTTTTTGTCCATTATTTCAGCATTTTCATGGTGGCATAAACAATCAATGTAGAATTCTAGTCTATTCTTCCAACTGTCGGAGTCCACAAGGAATATTTCTTCTTGCTGTGTTAGGACAAAGGTATCTGTAGGTAACTGCATTGATTGTTGGTGTGGTGGAAATATTCTTTGAGTCTTAGATGGTAAAAATAGTCCACCAGGTCACTGCAAAATTTTATCTTATGTGTGGGGGTTGTGGGGCAGAAGGAAAGTCCCTGAGATAGCAGATTCCTCTGCTGGAGTAAGTGTGTAGCTCAAAAGATTAACAATGTTGTTGAGTGGGTTGAAGGTGTCACTCTTGTTGTCCTTTGTGGTGCATAGTAGTTTAGACAGTTGAATTGGATCTGGCAGATTCCTGGGAAAGGTCTGGAGTAGATGGGATGGGGATACTACATTAGCTCCATTTGGTATACACTCTACACCTCATCTTTCAAGTGGAATCACCATCTCTACTGACTCTTCCAAGAACCAGTTCTCCTGGCTTACTGACACCTGGAGACACTATAACCTATTACTGCTCCAGAGACATTGACACAGAGCAGGGCAGGGACCTGCAAAAAGAGGGAAGTGGAATCTGTTGTGCTGTCATTTAACTTTTCAGAAAAGGGGGACACACACATGAAATTTGTACTTGAGGGAAATGAAGGGACATCTTCTCCTTTACCTTTTTAGTCCTTTCCTCTCCACAAATAAATTCTTTTGGTGCTAAACATTCATTGAAATCTTAGCATGATAAGGCATCAACAGCTATTGCTTCTTTCAGACTTGCAATTACATTGAATTAGTTTAAATTGTTTTAGTTAAATTGCTGCTGTTTTCCATGTGGACTCCCTTATTTTGGTTGCAAAGTCATTCTAGTGCAGTGTTTCCTAACCAGTGTGCCATGGCACCATTAGTCCTGAGCAGGTGTGCCACAAATTTTTTTGGAAAAACTACTCAAAGAGTTCTGGATTGGCTCTTTGGCTCATGAATATTCATCTGTTCATTTGGAAACTATATGGTGGTGTGCCTCAAATTAATTAAAGGTAGCAAGGTGTGCCATGGCAGAGAAAATGTTGGGAACCACTGTTCTAGTGCCTCAGCTTGGGAGCAAGAAAAAATTCTGGAAGCAAGGTTTTAAATCAATGCATAAGAGCATCCACACTCAGAAAGTGGAATTGGTTAATATTAGCAGAACTGGAGTCACATCCTCACTTCTTTGAGAGATGTCAAAACACACACACAGAGCGTTGGTACAAGTCATTCCTTCTAGTAAGGGAGCAGTGATACAAGCACTCAGAGAGAGAAAGCCAGAGAGGGTGAGAATGTTGTTGAGCACTGTAAAGGAAGCAATGAATTCTCTTTTATTTTTTTTCCCCTCTCATAGAAAAATGATAACATATTGGATGAGTTGTACAGTCCCTCTAACCAGTAATTTTCTCCAGGGTCAGGAGACACATCTTAACTACTTGGCCATTCTGCTATGTGAAAAACTCACAGGAAAAAGGTGCTGTATTCCTCCCCAATCTGTGGTTCAAATTCTCCCTCTGTGCCACAGGCTTTGTGCTGACAAAACCCCAAATCGGCATCTTCTCTTCCTCCCCTGTTCCTTCCCTGCTAGTTTGGCTGCTTTCCAGCCTCTGCTGCCCAAACCATCCCTTGTCCCACATTCAGCTGCTGCTCCTTCCCTGTCAGACAGTCTCATGGGGATGTTATCTCCCTGGGGACATGGCACATTTCTATATAAGAGAGTTACTAACCTCTTCAGGGTCATGACACAACTGGGCGGCTTCAGCTGTGTTGACACACTGAGGCTCTACCCATTTTCCATAGTGGGTAAACTTAAAGGGGCTGGGCACTGAAAGTAAGCTGCCGGCAAAGGAAATTTTGGTGGCAGGAGTCTTCAGAGGCAGTCCCAACACTACAAAAAAGTGGCTCCCCTGGGCACTTTCAGTGATGGCGCTCAAACATCACCCTGGCCACTGCAGCTGAGCTGCCATCATTCTCCATTTCAGCAGCATCTTTTAAAGTATAAGCAGCCTGATGCTGCAGCTTTCCAGTGGTGGTGGTGGTGGGGAGTCACAGGACGCACCCTTAGGGTATGATCTGTGTAACTTTCCTGTTCACTTTTGCAATGTACTTGCATAATCAGATGCCAGATATGCCATGCAAGGTTTTCCCATGTGAATGTTCAGATCATGTTCTGCATTATTGTTATGGTTTTGCGTTTCCTGTACTATGGTTTTGCGTTTCCTGTACAGGTGAAGTATGTTCCCAGGTATTTCACATGGCTCAGAGGGAAGGGAGACAACCATAGCAGCCTCCTAGCAGCACATGAACAGTCAATGTTGCAAACAGGCATCCAGAGAAGATAACAATGACAATGGACTAGATAAAAGTCTGTAACACCTTGGAAGGAGAGGGGGAGATCTCCCACCCTTTCTGAACAAGAAGATCACCTGAGACAAGAAGGAGGAGGGAAGAGGATTGGAAGCAATACACACACTTGGAATGGGGAGAGGCTTTTTGCCAAAAAGTCTCCATCTTGAAACATCTCCAGCTGCATGATGATTGGGTCCTGACTAGGGAAAGGCAGAGACTGGATGCAAATCCTTCATTCAGCCAATCATCAAAAGTAAGCCTGAACAGCAAATTACAGGTTAGAATGCATCTGATATTTTAATTTTATAGTGATCATTCCTGCGTTTTTTATTAAATGATTTGCATTAATTTGCTATATACTCACTTAAAATCACGTTCTAATCAATAAACTAGTGTTTCTTTTACCTAAACTAGTGTTTCTTTATCTGTGTGAACTTCAGAGAGTGTGAATGAACCAAGCTGGGGCATTCCAGTTTCTTTGATAAACGTGAGAACTGAAGCCTATGAACCTACAGTGATTGGGGAAGGGAACTGATCCCTGTAGGATGGAAGTTCCCAATGTGGATCTGGGACTGGGGGTACTCGCTAGGATGCCATCCCTTGAGTGGCTGGAAAGTGCACACCCACTTCCTGGGACTGACCACATGCAGGAAGCTGGTGTGGACTTACCCAGTAGTGGGTGGTCACCATGCAAAGCAGAAATAGGTGGGGTCAGGGAGTGGGCTATAGTGGAGGCACAACAGCACCCTAGACCAGATTCAGCAAGGGGGATGTCACTGGGGCTCTTCCAGCAGCAGGCAGCTAGCAACCAACATACTTAGCCACTATGCCACAACACAATTTTGTGCAATGACACAGTAGTTGAGGACTGTTGTTATATAATATACAGATTGTGTTTTTAAATAGCCACAGCTCCAGATAAGAGAGAGCCTTTTACTTAAATATAGAAAACAACAAAAATAGTTAAGAAAGAAAGAAGGAAGTTAAACCCTAGTCAGTCACCTCTCTACACAAACTAGAGGGCACACTCAGGGTTAGACCACTGTATGTACATGGATTTAAATTCACACTTCAGTTTTACTCAAACTAATTTCCTCGGTAGACAAAGCTTAAGTCAAAATGGTGCAACTTTGTTCCTGAACAAGTCATTCTGCACTAGAGCACTAAAATCTGGTCTATGCGCAGCTTTGTAACCATGTAACTGCTGGAGTTAGGAGTGTAATATTCCCACCCATGTCCTTACAACAGTGCAATGACTAATCTGCATGAGGTCATGCCAATGCAAAAGTGTCTAACATTAGTCTATCTTATTCTCTTTCTCCCCTAGGCCAGGAGCAAGCATTTTGTCTGTGTTCTCCTTAGAGTTGATGGCATGGGACAGAAAGGGCACTTTTGATGTTCCCAGAATATGGACTGTCTCTGGTCCAGTCTAAGCTTTTCTCAGAAATGTCCCTAACCCAGCTGTACCAGGCATAGCTTGAAATGGAGTCACCCTGGATCTTTATCAAGTCTGTCTGATGGCCCCTTGCACACACATAACACACAGCAAATTCCTCTCCCTCCAGCAGAGCACAGCCACTCTCTATCTGTCACTGCCTCTCATTCTCAAAGGTGTCTTTTTTATACAAAAAGCCCCTAAAAGTAAGATGATTCCTATCTCCTATGAGTTCACTCTAGACATGCCCTTTGTTACAGCTATCATGGTACCAGAGACTGCATCTTCTCTCCCTGCCCAGTTTTCTGCCCTGTCACTAACCCTCTTTCTTACTCCCCGGTGCATAAAAGAAGCCTTTGGCTCCCTCAGCTACAACTCCTCCCCAGTCAGATGCTTCAAGGAGAGTTACATGTCTCTGAACATCTTCTCTGTGGGGTTTCTATTTTTCAGCTCTGCCAAGGGCTTTGCTGCTGGAGGTTGAATTCAACCTCACCCCTTGGGGGACCTGAGCCAAACTCCATTGCTTCCTATGGAAGGGTACCTAAGAACACCAATGAATGTTGGGTCATGTGCTAAGGAAAGAAGGGGATATGTCACAGTGCTTTCCACCACACAGCGCAACCTACCAGTGATGACTCTGTTTACACCCTCTGAGTAAAACCAACACTCAAATCCCTGCCACAGGGGTTTCTTATTTAAGTACAAACCCCTGAGTCCAGGAATCTAAGTATCTACTCACACTGAGAACTGCTTGTTGTTGCCTTCTGAGGAATTTTTCCTCAGTGCATGAAAAGAAGAATGAAATCTTTACTGATTTTCCTTTCCCTGTTATCGACCCCCACCTGTGAGTGTGTCTGACAGAACAGGAGAAGTAGGGACAGATCTTTAGGTTCATTCAGGGACTAATTCTTTCCATGCTTGGTTTCCCTTTCGCAGGGGTCATGTTCCAGGTTCAGCTGGTGGAGTCTGGCCCAGGTATGCTGAAACCTGGAGATACTGTCACACTGACCTGTGCTGTCTCAGGTGTCTCCATCACTCTCAGCATTTATGTGTGGGACTGGATCCAGCAGCCTTTAGTGAAAGGGCTGGAGTGGGTAGCCCGTATATATCCATATGATGGGAGAAAGTGGTTTGCCGCGTCTCTCCAGAGCCAGACCACCATCTCTTCAGATAATTCAAAGAACTCTTACAAAAACGGAAAGTGGATTCTCTACAGTCACTTGGGTCTTTGACACTAACTTCTCCATTAGAAGCTGGGTGAGACACTAAGCTGAAGAATATTTAGGAGGTGGAAAGAGGGGAATAATGATTCCTCTTTCCCTAACCCACTTCATTGTTAAACAGACATGCAGAGAACATGTCTCATTTCTTCCCTCAGAGGGATTAGTCATGCAGGAACACCAGTTCTCCTCCTAATCATTTGGGTCCCCACTACTTATATAGATCTTCTGTTTGAAAACCAGCTAAAGAACAAACTCCCACATTTCTCCTTCAAGAACTTAAGAATTCCCAGATAGGACCAAGTAAAGCTCTTTTTAGTCAATATCCTGTCTCTGACCATTCCTAGGAGCTGTTGCTTCATATGAAGATCACGCAGCATTAAATGTGAGATAATCTAGCTTTCACCTTAGCCCTCCATCTGGTCCCTAACAAAGAGTGCAGTCTCACATACCCAGTGCTCCATTATGCCATGAGTGTATAGGACCCAGTATGTCAATTTATGGTATGTACAGCCCACTTGAAGTACATTTAAGTCATGTCTGGCCTGCCATAGCAAATGAGTTTGACATCCCTTCAGGATGACGCAGTCCATGGAAGAGTCCCTAGCTAGTCGTGCCTCTTTGTTTTACCCAGTTCCCTCCAACCACTCATTGTTGAGAGGTGATCATATAGGGTATATCTTGTGATGGGTATGATCATTCCCTCTTGAGCCTAGGTGTTACTGATGTTTAGCTAGTCCATTTTTCTTGTATGCTTGTCTTTTCAGGGTGAGGAAACACAGCTTTGTTGGTCTGCATCTACTCAAGCCATGCAAGACACATTTGGGGACATGACCTGGCTGAGCACCAGATCTGTATATGTGTATGATATTGCATGCAACATTTTACCATAACACTAATGTTCAGTGTGCCATGAGCACTCCAAAAACACCTTACTCTGTTATATTTAGAAAATGAAAACCCAGCATGATCTTATTCAGAGGGATAAGGCAATAAATCACAGTTATTGTGAATACAGATAGACTGTAATTTTGAAAGGCAGAGGCACATTAATGAGTTTTAAAAGCAAGTGAATTGATTTAAAGAGACTGAGCAATTTTCTATTCAATTACATTCTCCATTAATAATTACTAAAACAGAATACACACACTAAGCCAGGGATCTCAAACACACGGCCCGCAGGCCCCATGCGGCCCATGGAATCCCTGCCTGTGGCCCCTAAAATAGGCTGGATTTCAGGGGTTTATACCCATGGCTGGGTTTTCAAAACCCCTGCTGCTGGGAGCTCGGAGCCGGAAGCCAAGCTGCAGCTGCCTGACTCCTGGGGTCCTGCCCCAGTATTCCAGGCCACCTGCACTGCTTCCAAACACACGTCCCCCTCCCCCACACAGCCTTAGCACAGGCAGTCACACTGCCAGGCAGCCAGGGAAGAGCTGGAGCCTGCTGCTGCCTGTGAGTGGGGGGCTGGCAGAGCCCTGCAGGGACATCTGTTGGGGGTCAGGGCTGCAGGAACCCTCTTCTCTCCCTTTTCCAGCCTCTTGCAAGAGGCTCAGAGCCAGAGATGGTCCCTGTTGCTTTTCATAAGCGGCACAGGCATTTTCTGAGTAGCAGCCGCTCCAAGAGGGCTCTTCCCACTGTGAGAAGCCGCAGGAACATTCTCCCTCTTCCAGCCTCTTGCAAGAGGGTCGGAGTGGGGGATGGCCTCTGCAAGTGGCAAGAACATTCTTGGAGTGGATGCCACTGAGAAAGTGCCTGTACTGCTTGTAAAAAGTAGCACATATCATATCTGGCTCCGAGCCTCTTGCAAGAGGCTGGAAGTGGGAGAGGGTTTCTGAGGCTTCTTACAAGCAGCAAAAGTAATCTCTGAGTGACACTTGGAGACTGCTCCTGCCACTTGTAAGAAGCGGCATGGACCCTCTTTCATTTCTTCTTTCCTTCTTTTTTCTCTTTCTCTTCCTTCCTTCTCTTTCTCTGCCTTTCTTTTCCTTTTTTCTTTCTCTTTTTTGTCTCTTCCCTTCCTTTTTTCTTTCTCTCTGTTTAAAAAAAACTTTAAAAAATTATTTTAATAGCTTTCTAAAATTAAATTTCTATTAAAAATTCATAAATTCAGTTAATTAAACCCATTTAATTAATCCTATTTACAATCACTTTGAATTCAATTAATTTTTTAATTAAATAAACTGGTGACCCTGCTGTATGAAGCGGTTTTGGTTTTGTGGCCATCAGGCCAAAATCCTAGCCTTCACGCAGCCCTCATGGTGATTTGAGTTTGAGACCTCTCCACTAAGCATATAATATTCACTACTCACAATAAAGCAGACAAACTTTTCCCGGTGGTCAATCAGGATTAGATAATCTGGGAACTCTGGCTTCTGCACAGAATGTTTAGCAGGGTGTTGAGGTCTGGTAGGTCTGATCTTATTGGGTTATGTCCTGGAGGTAGGCTCCAAAACAACTTTTTTTTGAACCCCAGTTTATATAGGGTAAAACTTGGGTCCTGCTTAGCTGTACCTTAACCAATCATTATAGACTGAAGTTCTACAAAACCCTGTCCATTACAAAAGAGTCTTTAACCCAGTGGTTCTCAACCTTTTGAGTGTCAAAATATACTTGGTGTCATTTTGTGACCCTACAAGACACACCAGTCCATGCCCCCCAAGCCAAATCCAACCATCTCCCTTGCTCTCTCTGACACACTTATTGCTGTGTGGCAGCAGTAATGTGTCCCAACAGAGTGGTTGAGAACATGATGTGAAGTATTTCATTTGCTTTCATAACATTTTCAAGCTCCTGAGGAATGAACTGCAGGCTGTTGTCACTCACAGGTTGTTCTGGCATATTAGAATGATTAAAGAATCTACACAGTTTATGGATATTTCTTTGATCAGTCAAGGAATGCATTACAAAAACTTCCAGCTATTCAGCATGGGCATCTACAACAACTAGGAATATGACTTCTTCAAATGGACCAGAAAAATCAACATGAATGTGCTGCTGCCATGGGTGTTCAGGCCAATTCCATGGGGTGTGGGGTTGCCAGCTCAGGTGTGTTCCTCACACTTCAACATGAAATGCAAGCTTTTGCCTTCTCTTCAACAACACTTTTCAGGTCAGCCACCAGAAATAATTTTGTGCAATTTCTTTTGTGTGCAATATCCCACAATGACCTGAATGTAGTTGTTCCAACAATTGTAACCTCAGTAATGGAGGAATAATAATGCTCATTCCGCACAAAACCAGATGGATTGATAACACCATCCTCCTGAGACCAGATGAGACCCGAGAGTCCTGTCAAGATGACCCATGCATCGCTAAGTCCATGACTTAAGACAGCACTGGGTAAACACAAGTTGCTTTCTTTACATGAGTAGCAGTGATGGGTGTGTTCTCTAACTGTTCAAAGTATAAGATTTCTTTCTGCCCAATATCTCAAAGTTTAAGTCGTAAGGGCAGCCTTGAAAGACTATCTGCTTCGCAGTGCAGAGAGGATTTCTGATATTTGATCTCATATGTTCTGAAAGTAACAATGCCCATTGTTGCATATAACTAGCAGACAGTGGTGGAATGCCTGTGTGGGATCCAAAGACTGATATTAGAGATCAATTGTCAATGAGACATGTGAACTTCCTTCTAAACAGGCACTGGTAAAATTTCTGCATGTCAAAACAATTTCCACTGGTCATGTTTTATTTGAGCAGTTAGTTTCTTCTTTTTCTAAGGGTACATGAGGCTAAAGCAATGGATCTTACCTGCTCTGAAGGCATAATGTGTGACAGGGCTGCTCCCACTCCATAAGAGGAGGCATCACAGACCAACTGTAAACAGGGCCATTCCTGGGGGCAGGGGTGAGCCTGGGGTCAATCAACTTGTGGGAGGCCCCACCCCCTTCCTGTGCTGGAGCAGGGCAGGGCAGGGCAGGCAGGCCCAGAGGCACAGGCCCAACGACACCCCCCCCTCCCCTGGACCGGCCACTCTGCCCCTCATTCTAAAAAAAACCCAAACAATAGACTTTTGTGGGAGCCTTATGAAGGCCAGTATCATCTATATTATGCCTCAAATATTCAGCAGAGGGCTGAAAGAATTCACATTTATCCCTGAGGACATGTAGGCCATACTCTTCCAATATTTGCAGCGTAGCCTCAAAGTTCTTAAGGCCATACATGAACTACAGACATGATCCTGGGGGCTGCACCAGAGGCTGCACTGCATGCCAGCTGACTCCAGCCCTGGGGACAGACCAACTGGATTGGGGCTAGGAGTGCCCTATGGCCCCAGGGTCCCATTCAGTGATGGGCTGCCTATCGACCAACATGGTGAGCAGCTGAGGCCCAAGGTTGAGGCGAGCATGGTGTGTATGGGGGGGCTTCAGGCCGCGGGGCCCCCATCATAGTGAGCTGTCCCAGGACATGAGGGTGGTTAATCCAGCCCTGTCCATGACTGATCAGCAGGCACGAGAAAGCAATGATTGTTGAGTTTGGGGAAGATCCAGGGTAAAAGTGTTTGGGGCTTGGAAACACAGAAGGGCACCCAAGAAATAAAGTCCATAGGCCCCAGACATTGACTTTGTCATCACCTCCCTTTTGTCTACAAAAGTCAATGAATCAGCACTGTAAACTGATGAAGAGGTTGACAGTTTAAATAGTGTCCACTCAAGATTTTTATATTTTCTTCCTCTGCAGCCATCTAGCAAAGAATTTGTCTGTCTGTGTGTTTATATGGGTCAGTGGTCTTCAAAGGGTATACTCTGGTACAGTGGTATGCTGTGAGAATTGTCCAAATGTGACATGGAATTTTGTACAAAGGTAATGAAAATCAGTGTAAAACAATCATTGTTGCATCTTAAAGAAAATTCTATCCAACCAAAATTACAACCCATAAAACTTGTGAAAACTAATTATCAAACTAAAAGTGAGATATCGGTCTTTGATTTTAAAATATGAACATTATAAATGTAGGTAGTGAAAGGGCAAAATTGAAATGACGTATTTTTGTGGCACATTTGAAAGCTAGTGCCTTTGGATCCTTCTTTAGGTTGTTGTATGCATGATGCTGCAAACCTCTCTAGTAAGACCAGTAAATATAAAGTAATTAAAAATAAATGTGACCTTTAGGAGCAATCAATTCAGCTGAAAAAAGTGAGTGTGCCGTGGAATTGTCTCACTGAAGTGTGTCATGTTACTGAAAAGATTGGGAGCCACTGGTTAATTCACTTCATCTGTAGGCCCAGGAGAGGCATAGAGAGGCAGAGGTATCCCTTCTTTTATATCAGCTTTGTCTGTGTTCTTGCTTGGTTACTCATACATTATGCAAATCACCACCCTGGGCTCTGTATAGAAGTAGCAAACCTGGGGCACCCAGAACCACCATTCCCAGAAGCTGAGCTGCCCCTTGTGAGGTCTTTCTTCCCCTCCCAGCACACAATGAATTCTCTGCTCAGTCCCTTGTTCTTCTTGGTTCTGACCTCAGGTGTGTGTTCTGGGGGAGGCCGCGGGATGGGGTGCTGATTTGAGGCAAAGGTGGGTCTGAATCTGACTGATCCTTGCTCTTCTCAGGTGTCCTGTCCCAGCTCCAGCTCCAGGAGTCAGGCCCAGGGGTGGTGAAGCCTGGAGAGAGCCTCATACTCACCTGCACTGTGACTGGGGGCTCCGTCACTAGCAGCTACTATTGGACCTGGATTCGCCAGGCCCCTAGCAAAGGGCTGGAGTGGATGGGGCGCTGGAGTGGGAACACAAACTATGCCCCGGCTTTCCAAGGCCGAATCACCATCTCTACAGACACCTCCAAGAACCAGTTCTCCCTGAAGCTCAGCTCACTGACAGCTGCAGACATCGCCACCTATTACTGTACCAGAGACACAGTGACAAAGTGAAGTGGGGACTCATACGAAAAGGGGAAGCGGTTTCTAAACAGAGCCATGAAGAGAGTTTAGCAAGAAGTAGTCACTCCAGACCCCATCCTCCGCCCAGCCACAGACACTCAGCAGTCTCCTTTCTTCCAGCAGGGAGCAGCAAGAACACACCCACCCACAGACACACTGAAGATATGTGAAAACTGAGCTGAAAAACGTCTGTACTCCAGAACATTCAGGCACCACAAATCAAGACAAGATTTCTCTCAGTGTCTCTAGAGTTACACCATTCTTAGCCATCTAATCAAATGATGTGTTTACATGGAAATACTTAGGAATTGATTTGCAGAGAGATACAGAGAGATGAAAGGATGAAAGGACATGTGGATTCTAGATGAGTATAAGGTAGGAGTAGGGTTAGGATTATAGGAAGGTTATGGGTAAGATTTACAGTATAAATTGAGATATATGCTTTGATCACCCTCCAAGTTGTGGGATGTGTGATTGGATTTAGAGTTGGGGTTTATTGAAAGATAAGAAACAACATAATCCTAGCTTGTCATAAAAAGAGAGCTAATGTGAGAAAATGAAGCTCACTGTGAAATTAAGATGTTAAAAGCCTATCTATGTTTAGCACCCACTTCTAACCCCTCCCCCCACACACAATAAAAGTATCCCATCAAGTGAGGCAGGAGTCACCAGTGGCATTTCTGAGATAGTCTGTGGGGTCAGATTGAATTAAAGGCATTTTGTAACATTTCACAGTTTAAAGTCTCTGAGAGCAGCTCATCAGCCAACAGATGACCCAGGCGAGTAGGGGAAACAGTTGGCTACTCACCGTAACTGTCCTTCTTCGAGATGGGCTGCTCACATACATTCAGTTACAGGTGTCTACGTGCCGCAGCGCACAGTAGCTCGGAAAGTCTTTAGCATTAGCCTGTCAAGTCAGGGCGCACGGCCAACACCCCCTCCACAGCTATGTAGGTGACCGTGACCCTGACCCTCCCAGTCCCATATACCTTTGCCAACTCCATTAGTGGGAATGTTGGGAGGGACCAGAATGTATGTGAGCAGCCCATCTTGAAGAAGGATGGTTACGGTGAGTAACCAGCCATTCTCCTTCGAGGACTGCTCACATCATTCAGTTACAGGTGACTGCTAGCCATACCCAAGGATGGTGGGAGGAGTTACAGTCTACCCACACTGAGTACAGCTCTGCCCACAGAGGCATCATCTCTTGATTGTTGGGCAACGGCGTAGTGCGTCGTGGAGGTATGTATCAATGACCACATAGCGGCCCGGCAGATCTCTTGGATCGGGACCTTAGCAAGGAAGGCCATGGGAGATGCCTGAGCTCTGGTAGAGTGGGCTTTCACAGTCTCTGGGAGAGGCATGTTTGACCTTCCGTAGCAGTCTTTAATGCAGTTCACAATCCATTTGGAAATGCATTAGGAGGATACCGGAGAACCTCTCATGCGTTCTGCGACCTCTACGAACAGTTGGGAGGTCTTGGGGAAGGATCGTGTGCACTCAGTGTAGATTAGGAGAGCTCTCCTCACATCCAGGTTGTGCCACCGGCTATGTTCCCTCTAAGCTGTGCGCATGTGCGCACGCACGCAGGTTGTGAAAACCACGCACACAACAGAATAAAGCGCGCACAAAAAAATTCAACAGTGCTGATATTTTTATGCTACTTGAAGAAGGCGATTTCAAGTAACATGTTTCAAAGAAGGTTTTGTAATTTATAAAATCACTCCCATCACCACGCCAAAATAAAATTTAGATATGATTTGAATCATACACACTTACTACATTAGGGCTCCTGACCAGTTGAGAAGGAAGGCATTGCTGAGAGACTCTTTCTCCTGACCTCAGAGGGAGCAGAACTGAGGGCATTTGTGGTCCTGTGCCGTGGCAAAGAGGTCGATCTGAGGGGTTCCCCATCTGGCTGTCAGCAGGGAGAAGACCTCGTTGTGGAGGGACCACTCATGATTCGCCAGTGGCTTTCTGCTGAGTCAATCCGCTAGGCCGTCGTCCACCCCAGGAAGACGGGTGGCAGTTGGCGTGACGTGATGGTCTATCGCTAGTTGCTAGAGCTTGGTCGCTTCCTCGCATAGTGCCGAGGAGCAGACTCCCCCTTGGCAGTTCATGTAGAACACGGCTGCTGTGTTGTCTGCGAGAATTTGGACCACTCTGCCTTGGATCTGTTCTAGGAAGGTCATGCAGGCCAGTCTGATGGCCCTGAGCTCCTTAACGTTTATGTGGAGGAGACTGTCTTCAGAGCTCCAGACACCTTGCGTTGGAGGTGTCCGTTATCATGGTCACTGCAGGCTTGGACTCCCTGAATGGAATTCCCTCCATTGCAAAGTGAGGGGCTCTCCAAATTTGGAGGGACTCCAGGGCATGCTGACGTACTGAGATTACCTTGTCTAGGCGGTCAGCTTTCTGATCTGAAGCTTGTGGTGAACCAGAGCTGGAATGGTCGCATCCACAGGTCGGCTGTTCAGATTATTGATGTGGCCACTGCCATGTGCCCCAGGAGCTGCATGCATCTGCGCACTGTGGTCAGCCAAGGCGCCTGGAGCTCCATGATGATGATGCAGATGGACCGAAATCTTGACAGGGGCAAGGATGCGGTGCCTTGCCAGGTGTTTAAGCATGCCCCAATGAACTCTATGTCCCGAGTGGGGCAAAGCTTGGACTTTTCCAAGATTATGCAGAAGCCCAGGAACTCGCACAGGTTCATTATCACGTCGACATGGTCTTGTACTTGTCGACTTGACTTGCCCACTATGAGCCAGTCATCTTGGTAGGGGTAGATTTTTACACCCCTCCTGTGTAGGAATGCTGCGACTGGTGTGACACACTTTGTGAACACCCTGGGGGCTAGCGATAACCCGAAGGGGAGGGCAGTGAACTGGTAATGACATCATGCCACTACAAAGTTGAGGAACCACCTGTCTTGGGGCTGAATGACTATGTGGAAGTAAGCGTCCTTTAGGTCGAGGGCCACAAACCACACTCCTGGGGACAGGGAGGGGATGATCTGTGGTAGGGAGATCATGCGGAATTTTATTTTCTTTATGCTTTTGTTGAGATCTCTGAGATCTAGAATTGGCCGTAGGTCCCTGTTGGGTTTGGGGACCAGGAAGTAGCAGGAATAGAACCCTTTGCTGCATTACCACTTGGGAACCTTTTTGATGGCTCTGAGGGAGAGTAACTTCTGGCATTCAGCTTTGAGCTTGCCTAGCAGGTCGGAGTTCTCTGGGATTATGGGAGGGGACGGTTTTCTGTCCTGGGGGGTTGAGAGGAACTGAATGCAGTATCCTCTGGCCACTGTGTCTAGGACCCACTGATCTGACATGACCCGGGTCCATCATGGGGTGAAGTGGCATAAGTGGTGGGGGGCAGAACAGGGGTTGTGGAGTGCTGCTCTCGGGGGGACCGTCCAAAACACTGTATGTGGCCCAACGAACGGTCCGACCCTTGTCTGCACCATCCCAACTGGGAGGTGCCCAGCTTACCCCCTTTACCTGATTAGTCTTTATCCTTGTCCAGGTCCCCGAGGTGATGCTGGGGAAACTGGAGAGATCTCGGGAACTGGGTCTGCAGTTGCAGCTGTTGTTTCAGTTGCTGTAACTGCTGTTGTAGCTGGTGCGACCTCGAGGAATGCCTAACAGGTTGCCCTCGAGTCCTTCATATCATGCAGCTTCATGTCTGTGGAAGGTGCAAAGAGGTGGGGACCTTCGAAGGTAAGGTCCTGGATAATCTGTTGCATCTGCATGGAGAAACCAGAGTCCTGGAGCCAGGCCAACCGGCACATCACCACTGCCGATGCCATTATACGTGCTGCTGTGTCCAGAGCATTCCAATTTGCCACGAGCGCATCCCTGGATGCTCTCTCTCCCACATCCAGCATTGCCTTTAAGTCTCTCAGGCGATCCTCAGAGATGGCCATCCAGAGATTTCGTAGAGCTTCCCACAGGTTGAAGATGTAGCGCATTAACTAGGCTGAATGATTTGAGATGCATAGCTGGAGGGCGGCAGAGGAGTAAACTTTCCTGCCCAACAGGTCAAGCCTTCCTGCCTCTTTGTTCTTGGGCTTCGTGCTAGGTTGACCTTGTCTCTCCCTTTGGTTGACTGCGTCGACCACCAGGGACCCTGGGACCGGGTGATGAAATAGGAAGGGAAATCCTTCCGGGGAGATAGAATATTTCTTGTCTGCTTCTTTGGACAATGGCAAGATTGAGGAAGGCATTTGCCAGTGTTACTGGATGATGCGGAACACCCCGGCATGCAAGGGAATTCCAACCTTAGCCGGCGATGCTCAATGGCACGCGTCGAAGAGAGAGTCATCCTCCACCTGGATCACTCCTAGCTTGAGCTTCAGGTTCACCGCCATGCGTAGAATCAGGGTCCGGCTCGTCGCCGGAGAAATCTGAAGACTCTGTTGCTGGTGAGCGGGCATAGAGGGAAGAGGTGTCATCTGCCGTTGTGTTCAGCCAGTCGAGGGTCCGTTCATTGTGCGGGGACCTCGACGGTGGCATAGGCATCATGAGGGGAGCAGGTGCCTCCCCTGATGGGTGCCTTCCCCTTGAGCCTGATGACATGGAGCTTTTCTGGGCTCACTTTCTTGGGCGCTCCTCCTGAGGGGGAAGAAAGGGGTCTTCCAAGGATGACCTCCCCACCAACAGTCAGCAGTCCAGTACCGAGAGTTCCTCGGAGAAGCAATGAGGCGGAGCCATAGAACTTGGGCCCGGTGTTGAGAGAAAAGCTCGTACTCTGCTCTGGTCAATGATGGAGCCGGACAACAGGCGGAAGAATCACCAGTTTATTGACACTCAGAGCTACTGAGTGTGGCCGGCCCCGAAGGACCGGTGCAAAAAGGGTTTTATACCCAGGTACAACAACTTGATTCAAGGAAATCTAAAAATGGTTAATATATTCAAAGTAAACAAGATTAATACATTTATTAGTACCATATAGGGATAATTTTCATAAATATTCATATAAGATAGGAGAATCAGTAAAGAAGGTCAAGCAGGCTCCTCAGAGCCTGGGAATGTAATAAACAGGAGAAATTGTTGATTAATAGGTGACCTCGAGACTGGTGCAGTTTCCCTAATCTTCTGCTTACAGACTGTTCAAGGATGGAAGGGGCTCTATACTTTTGTTAGTCAGGCTAGAGGTTAAAATAATATTAAGGGAATAGTGCTAAGTTGGAGTCACTTATGCTCACAAGTCTCTGGTCTCATACAAATCTCATAACACCGATTCCGGGTTTGATGGTGCCAGGTTGGAGAGGGTGAAGAGGCCTGGGACGGTGCTGGCATCGGTGCAGGTGTTGCCGGTGCCAAATGCAACGCTACTGGAAGTGATGGCACCAGAAGCAAAGTTATTGGTGACAGTGCCAGGTCCAGCGGTACAAGGCTTGATGGCGGTGCCAGACTTGTCCATGGTGCCAGTCTTGTGGGAGGTGCCATGTCCAGCAGTGCCGAGGGAGGCGGTGCTGTTGTGGCCGGTTGCCTCTTGTTCTGCACCGAAGCCGGATTTATATGCCCTTGGTGAGCCAGTGCCTGAGCTGGCGCCCTGCCCGGGGCAGCTGGAAGGCTACTGGGAGACCAGCAAGGTCGGTGCCTAGGAGGTACCTTGGAGGGTCGAGATCTTGGGCCCGGTACCAGAGATTGGTGGGAATCTTGAACACGAGCCAATCGAGGATCCAGCGGAGCGTTGGTGGCTCTGCCACTTTCAAGCGGAGTGGCTCCGGTCCCTGAAATTAGGCGGAAGCGACGCCAGAAGCATCGCTGGCTGGCGGAGGGACCCAAGACACGGGCCCAGGCCCTGCCCCGGCCCACAGGACCTGCCCCCAGCCTGCAGGTCCTGCCCCTGGCTGGGGACAGGGCCAGGCGCTGCCGTGCCACCGTGGGGGACGGGGCCGTTGTAGCTACCAGCAGCCAGGCCCCACATCCCTGGCAGGGGACAGGGCTGCCATGGCCACCAGCAGCTGGGCCCCAGATCTCTGGGCCAATTGGGCCAGAGATCTGGGGCACTGGCGCTGGGGTTTGGGGCACGTGCCCCAGGGTGTCCAGCGCCAGCGACGCCGCTGAGCTATGCTCTCTTTCCCGCCGAGCCCTCCACTTGAAGGATTGGCAAATAGGGCAGTCCGCTGTGAGGTGGGACTCACCCAAACAAGCGAGGCACCTCTCGTGCAGATTGTCCATTGGGAAAGCCTTGCAGCATCCTAAGTATGGCTTGAAACCTGGCATTTTGAGTTTCGCGCAAAGAGACAGGCCCTTGCGTTTCACAAGATAACGCTGATCCAAACTGACGCTAATGGCAGAAAAAGGAACTAGGAGGGTCAGGGTCACAGTTACCTATATAACCGCGGCCGTGGCATGGAGGGGACATTGGCCATGTGCCCTGACCTGACAGGCTAACCCTAAAGACTTTCTGAGCTACCATGCACTGCGGCACATAGACACCTGTAACTGAATGATATGAGCAGCGGTCGAAGGAGAAGTTCCTGTTAAAACTCTCCCAAGTCCTTTCTGTTCTTGCATCACTGACTGGAATAGAAGACCAGAGTCCAGCAGCAGTCAATACAAGCTTCTTGGGATTTTTTCCATGCATGCATCCGTTATGGCCCCATAGTCCTTTACACTAATAAATTTCCCCTCCTAGTAAATTTCTACCCCACCCCCACCCCCAAAGATTCTCCTGCTTCACAGAATGTGTGGATGTGAATGCACGCTTTCCAGCTTATGGCTGCCCCTGCTGCTTTTTACCTTTGCTTAGCCAAATTACAAGGTCGCAGCCTCTTCAGCAGCCTCTGGTTTTGATTCTTTTGTTTGCTACCACTGTAGCTAGCTAAGTGATACAAACATACTGAAAAATCATAGGCCTTAAAGGCAGGTCTAAATATCTATAGCAGGGATGCCCAAAGCTTTCATACATGAGGCCTGCAGAGCCTGACTGGTGTGGGCCCATGGGCTACAAAATTTCTGCTCCCTAACCATGGCAGATAGGGACAGATCCAGATCCCTGTCACTGGATGGATCCAGTTCCCCTCCTCTGCCACCAGCTTCTTGCACATTCCCAACCCCTTCCCTAACTCCTGCCCTGTGCCGCCTGCTTTCCCAAGTCTCCAACACCTACCCTTACAATCCCGCTGATTTTCCTGAGTCTGACACCTTCCCTTATACCCCTGCCCTATGCTGCTGGTTTTCCCTGAGACCTAACACCTTTCCTAGCACTCCGCACTGTGCCGCCACTTTCCCTGAGTTCCTGATACCTTGCCTAACTCCCCAGTCCTGTATCCCCAGCTTTCACCACTCCCCAACCCCTTCCCTTACATATCTGCCTTCACTGTTCCAGAGGCCATGCCACTGGCTGGGGCTCCCATCCTGAATATGCTCTGAGCATGGTCAGAGCATGCTCAGAGTGGGAGATTTCAAAACTCCCAGCTTGGGCTGGGGCTGCTCCCTGCCACAGAGGCCAGATTTCTTCTATTTCTGGCACTGCAGGCTGTGGCTGACCCAGTTAATTTTTTTTATTCAGGGGCCACAGAAAAGCAATTTGCTGGATGCATGCAGCATGGTGGCTGCACTTTGGACACCCCCTGATCTATAGTCTAGCCAGATTAGTCCACAATATTTCACTGTGGGCATCCTGGCACCTTTCTCCTAAAATTGCAATGGGGACCAGAAGGACTTCTGGTCAGATCCAGTCCTGTAGTTTTAGCTTTTGTCTTTTTTGTTTGGTTTGTTTTTTCTCACACCATAAGGAACCTTCCCCAGATAAGATTGGGGAAGGATGACAAGGCCTTGATTTCTGAAGACCGAACATAAATTCACAATGACCTTTGCTGTCTTGTGTGCCTCCACTGCTAGCAGCAACTATCCTTGGAAGTGAATCTGGCAGTCTCTTAGGGAAAGGGATGGAGTGGGTAGCAAATATACATATTCATATGATGGGGACAAGTGGTTTGGTCCAACTCTGAAGAGCAGGACCACCTTCTCTCTTTGGTTAATCCCAAGAATTATTTCTTCCTGAAGCTGGCCTCCCTTACAGCTGTCAGCGCTGCCACCTATTACTGTGCCAGAGATACACAATGACACAAAGCAGAGAAGGGACAGGTATAAGAAAGGGGAAGTGGATTGGCTAGAGTCACTCAGGGCCTGTGACACTAATACCTCTGTTAGAAGCTGAGCATGTCACTAGGTGAAACGATGCAGAAAGAGGGGAGGGATAATTCTTCTTCTCCTAGATCAGTTCCTTGTAATGCAGATCATATCTCATTTCTTCTGCCATGGGGACTGATCATGCAAGAACACCAAATCTCCTCCAAGTCGCTCTGGGGAGCCTAGCAATGATGTAGGCCTTATGTTTGAAAGCTAAGCTAAAGAACAAAGACCTGCATTTTTCCCTCAGGAACTTAAGAATTCCCAGACAGATCAAGTCAAGCTCCCTTTACTCCAGTATTCTGACTGTGGCCATGTGACAGGCTGCTCCCCCAATTCACTGTGTTGTACCGCTGGACCCTTCGATCTCCACTCCTGGACCCTGACTTACCCTGCCTTGCCAGGCAACCACTCACTTCTGAGTCAGTCCACACTAGCCTCCTGTGTGTGGTAGGTCCTAGGCAGTGAGTGTATGCCCTCTGCCTATTCGAGGGATGGTGCGCAAGCGAGCACCCCCAGCCCCAGATACCATAGTGGGGACTTCTGTCTTACAGGGATTGGGACCCATTCCTAATCAACCTAGTCTCATGTCCATCCATTTAACACTGAAATGGGTTGTTAAAAGAAATGCTGGTTTATTGATTGGGTTATGATTTTAAGTGATCATATAGCAAATCAATGCACAACCAATTTATAAAGGATTGATAAGTGACCACAAGGAAGTAAACAGTATAAAATGCATTCTATTCCACTAAAACTATTCCAAGATTACTCTTTAATCCACTCTCATTTTCTTTCCCAGAAGAACCATCGATTGGATGGAGTTCAATCAGTCTTGACCCATGGCCACATGGGCAGTTCAGTCTCTTGGAGCTGCTTCTAAGATGGTGTTTCTCTGGCCCAAACCAGACGCTTTTCCCAGTGTTTTTCTTTGTTTCCAAAAACCTTTCTTCCTGTGCTGAGGTGATTTTCTGCCTTCTACCTGAGCTAAGCAATGTAATTTTTATCAGCTTTGTCATGTAACTGTCCAGGGCCTGTGCTAAATATAGTTCTGAGGGTCTGTGCAATGTAACATGCTTCACATCTGTACACATACATGATGCTGCAGGACATGCGATGACCTACCAAGCATTCAAAAGGGAACCTTGCATGGCATAATTGGCATCAAATCATGCAATCTCTGTGCAAAAGTGAACTGAAAAATCATATAGACCATAGCCCAGGGGTGCACAGATGAGCATCCCTGACAGGTCATCCCTAGCAGGGGCAGCATTATGCAGGAATCTCTCAGTGGGATGTGAGATTCTCCAGCCTTCACTTAGTGCACCTCCTGGTCACTAACAGATATTGGCTTATGCCAGTGATGGTCCAACTGTGCCTTTCCAGCCCAAGTGATATTTCAATGTGAATCATATGGCTTTTTGCAGCACAGGGTATTAAACCCTCTGTGATTTAATTATTAACCAGTTCAAGCAATTAACCCACCAGGATGCTTTTTCTTTGGTATTAGCCAGGAAGTTAACATTTTGACTAAGTCTCAAGTCACAATGGGGGAAAGGCAAGTTCGATATTAGGAAAAACCTCTTTACTAAGAGAGTGGTGAAACACTGGAATCTCCATCCTTAGATGTTTTAAGGACTGGCTTTACACGCCCTGAATGGGAGGATTTATGTGAGGATATTCCTGCTTTGAGCAGGGGGTTGGACTAGATATCTCCTGAGGTCATTCCAAACCTAGACTACTATGATTCTTCCAGGATTCTATGTGTGACGAGACAATGGCGTTTCAGTGGTGTGTGAACAGACTTATAAAATAAATACAGGGAAAGGGCAAAGGACCCAAAAGCCCTCTTTTGCAAATGTAAAGGCAATATCACCATTGTGACTTTTGTCTCAAAGGAAAAACAACTTTTTAATCACAATAACAAACACAAGGGCTATGTCTACACACACATCGTTATTTCGAAATAAGTATTTCAAAATGAGTTATTTTGAAATAAAGTCCTTATTTCAAAATAAGTTAATTCGAATTAAGAAAATATTAATTCAAATTAAGGGAAAGCCTGCTATTGAAACAGCTGTTATTTCGAAATAAGGCTGTTTGGACATGTTTCGAAACAGTTGTTTCAAAACAGTGGCGTTGTTTTGAAACAACATATCCAAACGGCCTTATTTTGAAATAACCATTTCAAAATAACAGCCATTTCAAAATGAATGGGGTTTAAGCTGTTTCAAAATGATGGTTCTTATTTTGAAATGACGGATCCCGTCATTTCAAAATAAGAAAATGTTGTGTGGACCTAATCTCTTTTATTTCGAACTAACCAGTTTATTTCAAAATAAAAGAGATGTGTAGACATACCCTAATTAATATAGACATAAAATTATAAATATTTTTATGAAGCAACAACTGATACATATGGTACTGAAAAGTGGTTGCAAATGCCTACCTGCGCTGGGGCCCCCACATGCATAAAGGAGGCCTGGACAATATGAGAAGGTAGCCCAGAGATTAGGTGGGTTCTGGGGCCAGTCAAACTATACTTTAACTACTGGGTATGCTCCATTCCTTTGCTGCCCAGGAGGGGCCCACTGGTGGGGGGGAAGTCCCAGCAGTTGGAGAAGGTCACCAGTGGGGAGGCCCTCCAGTGGCAGCAGGGGACAGATTGGGCTTTTTGCTGATGGTGGGCAGTGACTGGGGATGGATTCTGGCTCTGCAACACCATCTGGCAGCAGCACAGTGTTGGATTGGTTCCTGGGCTGAATTGGGCCCTGGGGGGGGAGGGGTGCCTTTGTGGCTGCTTTCCCTGGGTGACAAAAGTCTAGTTACTGCCCTGCTTGGAGGGGATAGATTCCATCTGAAGACCTAAGTGCTGAAGAATGTGCTCTTTGGTAGGAAAAAAAAAAGTTTAAATGTATCATAAATACTCTCCCAATGTAAAGAGACCAGTGGTTCCCAACATTTTCTCTGCTGTGGCACACCTTGCTACCTTTAATTAATCTGAGGCACACCACCATATAGTTTCTAAATGAACTCATGCATATTTATGAGCCAATGAGCCAATCTGGAGCCCTTTGAGTAGTTTTTCAAAACATTTTGTGGCACACCTGCTAAGACTGGATGGCACACCTGTGTGCCATGTCACACTGGTAGGGAAACACTGAAATAGTCCCAAGTCCAGTATCTCCTTCTTCAGTGCTTTTCTCCCCAGATGAGTCACAGAGCATATATGCATACTAAATTCACTGAATTTAATGCAAGAACGGAAGAGTCGTTGAATCAATGGAGCCACTTGGTTGGTCAGAAAAGAAAAGAAAAGAAAAGAAAAGAAAAGAACATTCTGATCAGGAATGAACCCACTTAACGTGATTATAACCACTGTTCCCTTTAAGCTGCACACTTAAAAAATTCCTGCTGCGCAGTCTTCTCCTGCCCCCACTCATGGGGCACTTCAGGGCAGCAGCAAGGCCACGGTTGGGGCCAGGCAGTGCTGAGCTGGGCCTGCCCCGCAGCGGGGAACAGCCAGGAGCTGGAGGCAGCAAGCCCCGGGTCCTGCAGCAAAGCAGAGAATCAGCTGGGGGCGCCTGGGCTGGGCTGAGGATTGCACCAGGACACAGCACTCCGGCGTGTCTCCCCTTGGTTGGAGGAAGGGCGGGTCTGCGGGCTGGGGCCAGCCCTGCCACTCCTCCCCCTCCCCTCCCCTCCCTTCCCTGGAGCCTGTGGAGGCTCCACCCCATCCAGCCAGGGCCTGGCCGTTCACGTGGCCAGCCCCAGCCTGCAGCCTGGGCTCCTCCTTGCCAGCCAGCACCATGGCCTCCTGCCCCCCCCGCACAGCTCTTGGGCCAGTGAAGAGGGCTGGGGGGGGGTTGTCAGGCAGCCGGCAGGGAAAGCAGGGGGCAGGGAGGGTGTGTGGGGAGGAGGGGAGAAAGGGGCAGGATGGTGGGCTGGAGAGGCCTGGGTGGCTGAAGAGGGTGGGGGGTTAGGAGGGCTTGAATGGGGGCAGGGAGCTTAGGGAGTCAGGACTGGGTAGGGTTACCAGGCGTCTGACAAAAGGAGGACATGTCCTCCTTTTTGCCCTGCCGTCCTCCGGACATTTGGGATAAAGTGCAATTTGTCTGGCTTTTTGCTGGGCACCTGGAGCAGCTTCAGAGCCTGCAGCTCCACAACACATTCTTCTGTCATTCAGCCCAGCGGCTGCAGCCAGGGCCGTCCCTAGGCGGGGCACAAGGCCCTGGGTGAATCACTTTGTGCGGGCCCCCCCCCCCATTATTTATATACATGAAATTGAACTTCAAATAGCAACCTGTTTTATAGCCTAATGTATGTAATGTGCCTCTTAGGTATACTAGTAAATAAAAACAAAAACAACATCAGGGAAATTATAGCTTATATTATTATTGTAAACAAAAGTATGTTTAAGTTATAAAATTTTTCACTTGCCAATCACGTGTCACTCCCTGCAAAATACAAATACAACCAACAGTGCAATCATGGCTTATATCCTTACTGTAAACAAAAGTATGTTGAACTGATAAAATTTTTCGTTTGCCAATCACGTGTCACTCCCTACATTCTGAAATCTACCCTCCTGGCCTTTCTTGCAGCAAAATCATCAATCAGATTGTTGTAGTCCATGCTTGCAGCCATCTCCTTCTCAACAGACAGAATGGCCATTCCACACAGTCTGTCTTGTGACATGGTCGTCCGTAAGTAGTTTTTTATGAATTTGAACTTTGAAAAACTTCTCTCTCCGGAGGCCACTGTAACAGGGATTGTCAACATGATCCTGTATACAACTCTTGTGTTTTCTAAATTTGTCCCTATATCTGCTTGTGTTTGCCATTTTTGTTTGCGGGTCAGATCCCTTTCTCACCTTGCATCCTCTCCCAGCCAGAAATGCTGCCTCACCAGTCAGTTGTGATGGAGACATATTTTCTCTGCCTTGACAATTAAATTCCATTCCTCTGAAATGAAAAACAAACAGGAATCTTATGCACCTAATTCCTAATAATTTCGCACCCATGAATGGTCAGCTGTCTTAGTTACTATAAAAAAATAACCAGGAGTCATGTGGCACTTTAAGACTAACAGATTTATTTTCCGCATGAGCTTTTGTGGGAGAAAATCCCACTTCCTCAGATGCTTCAAAGATGGGTGAACTTACAGAAAGGAATGCAAATAAATGCAAGGTGGTGTAAAACATAGGATCAGGTCATACAGTAACAGCAAATCAGAACAGTTGTTAGGTTCAAATCATGGGAAGCCTGAAGTCAAATTACCTTTTTTAATGGGAAAAGAACCCATAGTCTCAATTAAGTCCTGCTTTCACAGAATTTAGCTTGCATATTAATTCAAGTTCAGCTGTTTCTGAGCACTTCCATCTTTCTAATCACTCAAATGATTTGTTAACAACTGCCATCAGAGATGTGGCTGGGACATCAAGACTTCAAAGAGAAACAGCTGAACTTGAATTAATATGCAAGCTAAATTCTGTGAAAGCAGGACTTGACTGAGACTATGGATTCTTTTACCATTACAAAAGGTAATTTGACTTCAGGCTTCCCATGATTTGAACCTAACAACTGCTCTGATCTGCTGTTACGGTACGACCTGATCCTATGTTTTACACCGCCTTGCGTTTATTTGCATTCCTTTCTGTAAGTTCACCCATCTTCGAAGCATCTGAGGAAGTGGGATTTTCTCCCATGAAAGCTCATGCGGAAAATAAATCTGTTAGTCTTAAAGTGCCACAGGACTCCTGGTTGGTTTTTTTTTTTTTTTTTTTGCTGGACTAGACTAACATGGCTATCCCTATGGAAATTGACAAGATGCTTAGTTACGATGTCTGCAACATATAAGTGTGATCTGTAATTTCTACTTTTCACAAATTTATATAAAAATAAAATTAAGGCAAAATTCCTGGACGATGCACTTAAAAGACAACATAAAAAGAAGCTGTTTTTTGATGCATGCCCCTTTTCCCTATAGGATCAGCTAATTCCCTCCTCATTTGATAACTAAGTGCCTTCCAAAAACAGAATTTTAAACAAATAAAAATCATCTGGCATCAGCAGCCTTTCTGCTGTGCACCTAACCAAAAATCAACAAGTTGCTTTGCCACACGTGCAAGAACTCTGACTGCCAAATACCATACATTTATTAAAATTTTGTGAAAGCTCTTTACCTGCAATGACCATGGAAATCAACAATTAACAGTATAGATTCAAAGGGGCAGTGGTGTTAGTCTAGATCAGAAAAAGAAGCATGGAGTCTTATGGCACTTTTATGATAAATAAATTTGTTAGTCTTTGAGCTTTTGTGGGAGAAAATCCTACTTCATCAGCCACTTTGAAGATGGGAGAACTTACAGAATGGGATGAAAATAAATGCAAGCAACTGTAAAACATGGGATTAGGGTGTTATATAAAAAGAGTACCTGAGATCTTTTAAAGGGGAAAAGACAGCATGCTGTATTTATTACAAAGGAAAACAAAATTAATAGTTAACTTATACTGATGCACATATATCTAGGGATTTTCCTAATGCACCCTCCCCCCCGATTTCCCCACAGTTGTCAGCTAGTAACAGTGTTATACCAATTTAGTGAGCACCTCAACAACCCCCCCTACACCTCCCCCTAATTTCAAGTCCTGGGGAGAATGCTGCAGCGTTTCCCAACCAGTGTGCCATGGCACGCAGGTGTGCCCTCAGGCCTGAGCAGGTGTGCCATGGAATTTTTTGAAAAACTACTCAGGGTTCTGGATCAGTTTATGAATATGCATGAGTTCAGTTGGAGATTATATGGCAGTGTGCATCAGAGTAATTAAAGGCATCAAGGCGCGCCAAGGCAGAGAAAAGGTTAGGAACCACTGGAATACTGCATATATTCACCCACCATCCACACTTCATTGCCTATTGAGTCTACAAGCCCAGAAAGTCTTACACAAGGTGGGGTACATTGGTTAAAGATGGAGTTTTACATTTTCAATGTGGAGTATGGCTGAGGGAGAGTTATCCTATTTCAAAAGTTACATTGGTATTTGAATGCTACTAAAACTGGGGAAAAGGGGTTAGCATAGTTATTGCCTAAGAGTAGATGGGTACAAACTTACACAGCACTATAAGCTGAGACTGAGTGGCTCAGCCGTGAAAGGCAGGCTTCTCCCCACCCAAATGAACCCCCAAAGGCCAGCGACTCCAAATCTAGCATTCCCCAGCAGCTACATAAAAGAACTAGGAAAGACAATTCTTAACACCAATCAAACCCTGTTACAATTAGGGATTACAGGAAGAGTGACAGAAATAATGTAACCAAATATTACCACTAGAGATTAACCAATTAGAACACTATGAGACTTGACAGAAAAAATGTAACCACTAAGAATCAATCGATTAAGACTATGCCCATTAGAAATGCTGTTCCCAATAGGAAATACTCAATTAGCACAATGTAATTAATTAACATAAATCTTACTAATAAACAATCAATTGGGACTATATCAACAAAGATGAGTAAATCAAACCACAAACTAATGAAAGCCATACAAGGTTGACTGGCACCATGAACTAGCAATGTTGTAAATGGACCAAGCCACGAACAAAGTCACCTGCACATCCCACAAGGTCATACAGTAATAGCAAATCAGGGTAGCTGTTGTGAGTCAAAGCATGGGAAACAGCACATAGAAGCCACTCAAATCAAAGTCAAGTCATGATTTAATTCTTTTTTAAACACAAAGTAATGTGCATATGAATTCTAAGTCAGCTTTTTCTGTTTGCTGTTTCCCAGTGTTTGAATCTTAACAATTCCTCTGATTTGTTGTTATTGTGTGACCAGATCCCATGTCTTACATTTCCTTGCATTGATTTTCATCTCATTCTGTAAATTCCCCCACCTTCAAAGCCTCTGACAAACTGGGATTCTCCCAGGAAAGCTCAAAGACTAACAAATTCATCTATTTCATAAGTGCCACAAGACTCCATGCTTCTTTTGCCCCCCCCCCCTTTAATCCTGGCTCAGCTTGCCACCTGGTCAGGAGGGTGCTCCCTGGGTGGCCCTCCCCTGCTCTCTCCTTCCCGGAGTGGCACTGCAGTCTGCCTCAAGCAATGGGCTGGCATCTAGACAGGGGGCTCCTCAGCCCTCCCCCTACAAAACACACTGCAGGCTACTCTGAGCCCCTAGCTGGCCCAGCTCCACTCGCCTCCTCATTCCTGGAGCCACGTCGCTCCCATGAGTCCCAGCCCTCCCTCAGCCCGGCTGGCACCCTTGGTGGGGACTCCTCAGCTTTCTCCCCTCCCTCTCCTGCCCAGAGCCTGCTTGCACTGAGCTCACAGTTCAGCTCAGCTCTGGCCCCTGGGCTGGGGGCTCCACTTCCCCCCTCCTCCACACTGGCTGGGGACAGTTCCTCTCCCTCCAGCTTGCCCTGCTGACCTGCCAGACTTGACTGGGCCAGCTGGACTCCAGCCTGCTGCCAGAGCTTGGGAGTTGGAGCTGGGCGGGGGCTAGTTTTGGCTCAACCACACGACAAAGCCCCAAACCCTCAGATCCCTTTAAATGGCTTCAGTGCCCAATGGCTACTACCTCACAGACTCCTTCTGCCCCTGAGGATGTTGGGCAGGAAGGAGATTTAAATTTCAAAGAAGAGCTCTCTGTTGCCTGGAAACTGCCTTCTGGCCAGCAGGTCAGAGCTGTGCTGCCCCACCCACACCTGCTGGCTACGTGATCAGAAGCCATGCTCAGCTCTTCCCCTCTGCCCCCCACAACCATGCTTCTTCTAGTCCTCTCCTCCCTCCAGAGGCAGCACGGCTCCGATCCTGCCTCACTGGGCCTGATCCATCCTTCAGCTGGCTCTAATGCGAGGCCCCCCAAAACGCGGGGCCCAGGGTGTCTGCTCCTTCTGACCTACCCTAAGGACAGCTCTGATGGTAACAGGTTGCCTGCACCATCATCCATGTGTACAGATATGAAACACTACCTGGCCATGTTCCCAACTGTAGCTCAACATGGCTATTGGAAGAACAGGCACAGAGAGGTATTTCTACACCCCAGAATGGCATGAAATGCATGAAAACTAGGCAGCTTGAGCATCCTGCCATGAGAAAAAAGAGTCATCTGACCACAAGTGAGGCCATGGTGTTTGGAAAGAATAAGATGCATTTTTAAATCATTGGGACTCTTTCCACGATTCCAGAAACCTGCTGAGAGTAGAGGGATTAGGGCATGTTACAAGATTTGCCTATCACTTTGGGGTATGCTCATTTAGTAGGGTTACTTTCCTGGCGTGGAAGGAGTTGGATTGTAATTCTATTAATGTCCTACTTGTGTCAGTTGTGTTACTATATGGAGTTTACTTCTCCTTTTTGCAAGTCCCCTCCCAGTGGAGCTACCCTGAAGCATCTACGTTTCCCAGGGGTGGGTTCCTCCAGCACCAGACTCAAAGACACACCCACATATACACATTCATCAATTAACAAAGTGCATCTGAGCAGGCTGGGTCCCCCAGCGCTTTCAGATGACCCCTTATTCATCTGTGAACTCAGCAGGCTGCGTTAAACAGTACTTCTCTGCTGCACCCTTATACACCTTTGGCCCTGCACCAGAATGCAGTACATCTGAGCAGGCAGGGTCAAAACAGCACTTTGAGTTATTACCCTTATATGCCCCTGGACTCAACAGGCTGGGCACAGCAGCACTTTGCAGCTGCAACTCTTATATGCCTCAACTTCTGCACATTGCTGTCCTCACTGTCATTTCACAGTTATTCTAGTATTAACCTCTTTAATAAGCAAACCCCACAGAATCTTTGGCTATGTAAAAGAAGTGTTGCTGCAGAGCAACACAGGGAAGCCAAGAATGCAATCAACTTGATTACAAATGCTACTTTATTGGTAGACACATAAAACATGATATCAATACTAATAATAATACCAGGAGAGGAAAACAGCTAACCAATTACAATATTACCCAATTTCAGCCGAACTATTGGGGAAATCTAGTGCAATTTTTATTGCAAAGGGCAGGTTTCAAACATTATATCTGGATTAAGAAAGAGAGAAAGACATTTGGGATCTCACCACTCGGAAGAGTTTGGCCCAGTCAAAGGTTCCCAGAAGACAGGCTGTTCAACTCAGGGTCCTGCTGGTTATTTCAAAATAATGGTTATTTCAGACTTACTAGTCTGAATTAACCCAATGGAACAGCATTAGTTTGAACTAATCATTAATTCAAACTGAATACTGTTTGACCTTTTTTCTCCCAGGGTGCATGGCACCAGCAAGGAAGTGACCGCCTTGCTCAGCAATCCTACCCACCCTCAGAGACACACCCTGCCTGGACACTGTCTTGCGTGCAGCCTGGCTCCATGGCAGAGGCCACCACAGTGAGCTAGGGCCATCACAGGGCTCCAGTGTGGAGCCACGAGAAGATCCTTGCCCTCCTCACCATCTGGGATGACAAGGACACATTCTCAAGGTTGTGCAGCAGCCACCACAACCAGGAGATTTACACCAACACCTCCAGGGCGCTGGCTGTCAAGGGCTCCACCCATACCACAGAGCAGGTGCAGGTTAAAATCAAGGCCCTAAGCCAGGATGACTCCCAGGTCTGGGAGGAGAGATGGAGCCAGGGAGTCACCAGCTACCACTACTAGGAGGAGGTGGACATCTTCTTGGGTGGGGAGCCCACCAGCCTCCCATCTGGGAATGTCGACTCCATGGAGCGCCCCCTCCATGGCTGACTCCCAGGAGGTGGGGCTCTGTGAACAAAGATGTCATCATGGAAGTAGACAATGCCAGTCACCTGAATGGCACCACAGCACCAGGTGCCCTAGCAGCCAGTCTGGAGCTCTTCCCTGCCCATGAGGAGGAACCACCCACCCCAGGAGGAGGAGGAGGGAGAGGAGGCCCCTTTGCCAAGGAGGACCCTGGAGAGGGGATGTCACAGTGGACCTCAGCAGCATCTGTTGGTGAGTGCTCCCTCCCTCCCTCTATGCATGCAGGACTGGGCCTGCCTGTGGCACAGGCAGGTGTGGGGGAGACATGGCCGGGAACAAGCAGGGTCCCGAAGATGCTGGGGGGGGAGGACACAGAGGCCCTCCCACAGGGCAGAGCGGCTGGGGACCATGTGGTGGAGGGGATACAAAACCAAACAGAGCAGGAGACCTATCAGCAGAGAGGGTGGGGGAACCAGAGGTGGCAGCATCAAGGGCAGACTGCATGCAACCCACACCACTGGCACATGGTCTCAGGAGACAAGCTGGGAGCAGGGCAGGGCTGACTGCTTAATGCCACTGTGGGCACCACACCTGACCCAGGCAGCATGGCATGGACACACATACCTTAGGGTCCCTGTCCCACAGGACACAGATTGGGAAGCAGGGGGACAGTCTGGGCACAGCTACTTGCTGCTGTCAGCTTGCACACAGCACTAGCTAGCTAGCTGATGGGACTAAACTTATTCTTTGCTTCCTTGCAGCAGCTCACACAGACCCCCCACTGTGCTACTGCAGGGAGACTGCCACCCACCACCATGTGGAGGAGGAGGGACCACCACACCTGGGACCAGCTCCTGCAGGACCTCGTCCACCTGGGCCAGGTAGCCCAAGCAGGTCAAGGCCTGGAGGGAGCAGGTGTCCACCCACCAGAAAGCCAACCAGGAGTTTGTCCAGTACTCCATGGAGCTGGAGGAGTGCCAGACCGTGGCCCTCGAACAACAAAGCCATGCCCTCATGGAGCTAGGTGGTACTGTGAGGGACATGGTGGCCAGTGTTCACTGGCTGGTCAACTACTTGCCCCACCCCCGCAGCTGATGGTGTCACTTTGGGGTGGCTGCGGGGAAGGCCAGGGCACCCCCCCCCCAGGGCACTGGCACTGCCCCCCTGACAGTCCTCATTCTCCCCCAACTCCCTCATTCTCCTCCAAGCTCCTTGTTCTTTCCCAAGTTCCAACCCCTTCTCACTGCCTCTATCCCCTCCCCTTGTAAATAAAACCTGTTTGACTGGTTTTTTGTGTCTGGTATATTTTACTGCTTTGGACATGGGAGGGGGTGGGAGGGAATGTGGGGGCAGGCATCTGTGGGGTGGGGAAGGTGAGGGTGCCTGGTGGCAGGTCCGGCCCTAAATGCTACTCGCTGAGGAACTGGTTATTCAGCACTTCCTGAATAACGACAGCTTGCCGCTGGGCTTGCTTTGTGGGGCATGACATCGGGTGCTTGAACTGCCCATTGAAGCATTTAGCTTCGGCCTCCCAGACTTGGTGGACTCTTCTCCCCTGCAACTCATACAGGTTGTTAAGCATGCTGTGGGCACCGATGACCTCGGTGATGGTGTGCTCAGCAATGTGCAGGCGCATCTGGGGGCCCTTCAGTGAGCTTTGAGCTGTCCAAAGCAGCACTCAACAACCTGGAGGCACCTGTTCAGCCTCCTGTTGAACAGCTCCCTGCTGGCATCCATGTGGCCCATGTATGGCTTCATGAGCCAAAGAAGCAAGAGGTAGGTAGCATCTCCGATGATGAAGATGGCACCTGCATATCCCCAAGAGTAATGTTGTGTGGAGGGAAGAAGCTGCCTGCCTGGATGTGCCTGTACACTCAGAGTTCCTGAGCACGTGGGTATCATGTGCCCTCCCCAGCCAGCTGATGTAGATGTTAGTGAAGAGCCCTTGGTTGTCCATGACAGCCTGCAGCACCATGGAACAGTAGCCTTTCTGGTTCCTGAATTCCATGGCCTGGTGTTCAGGGGCTCATACAGGGAAGTGTGTGGCGTCCAAGATACCTGCACAGTTGGGGAATCTGAGTGTGGCGAGGCCATCAAGAGTGTCCTGCCAGTTGCATGGATGATGAGGCGGTCTAGCAGGATTCAGTTGATGGCCCTGCTGACCTGCAGAAGAGCAGTGGCCCTGCGGATGATGAAGTGGTCAGCAACAGAGCAGCAGGGTTCTGGACTTGCCATCTTCCAGACTGTGATAGCCACTCTCTTGTCCACTGGTGGTGTGTGTCTGAACCATGTGTCCCTGCACTGTGGGACCAGGGTCAGTTCGTGGTCCTCCTTGAGGAAAATCTGTTTGCTCATCCAGAAGTTTTGTAGACACTGGTTGCTGTCACAGGTGGTGAGTCGCTGCTGGTTTTCCAGGCCCAAAAACAACAGGGCACAGAGGACAGCACAGTGAGCGCAGCAGCTGGCAGGGCCAGCGTGGTTGTCGTGCTGCTGTCTGCCTCTGCATTGTCTGAGTGCATGAAGAGCTTGCTTCAGATGGCAAGGGAACTGCACAGTGTAGACGAGGTGCTGGGCATCTCTCTAGCAAGTGGTGGGAAATGAGTGTGGTCCATGATTTCTTCATTCTACCTCTTGCAAGCCACAGTGGGCACAGGGCTCAGCTCACTTTCTTATGGGATTGGATGGAGGAATGGCCTTTTACGGGTGCCAAGCTGCCACTCTTCCCAGGATATCCTCCTCTTAAGCCGACCTAGCAAGTCCCTGTGCACGGACATGCTAATTCAACTTAGGTTTCTGGTGGGGATATGCTAATTTGAATGAAATTAGTTTCAATTAAGCAAAATTAGTTCAAACTAATTAATTCAAACTAACTTAGTTTTAATTAGTGTTTTTAAGTGTAGACATAGAATTAGATACCAGAAAGACTATTTAGGAACATCATAGTACAAATAACTTTGTTGCTTGCTCACACACACAAAGAGAAGACATGCATGTGAACTCATCCTATTGGCTTACACACACATACACACACACACACACACACACACACAGCCTCTCAGTACAGTAAATATGTAAATACATTGAAGAAAGTCCAACAGAGGGCTACAAAAATGATGAAAGGGGTGGAGCACATGGCTTCTGAGGAGAATCTGAGGAGCTAGGCTTGTTTAGCCTGAAGAAAAGAAGAATGAGAGACATTTAATAGCACCCTTAAAATACTTTAAAGGGCATTCTAGAAAGGATGGAGCCAGGCTGGTCTCAGCGATGGAAGATGACAGAACTAGGAACAATGGCCTCAAGTTGCATTGGGGAAGTATAGGTTGGCTATTAGGATAAACTAGGCTTGCCCAACCTGTCACCTGGGGACCAGAATGTGGCTTGCCAAGGGCCGTCATTTGGCTTATGGGATGCTGCTACAAGAGCCTGGGAGCTGAGCCTAGCCAGGGCCGTTATACATTGTCCACCCTGCATGCAACTACAGGATGGCGTGGCCTGGCCAGAGAACAGTTTAGTGGCTGGATTCACCTTGCTTGGTTAGGTGGGAGGGGACACCTGAGTGAACCAGGCAGCAGCAGTGGCAGCAAGCACTGTCAGGGATTGCGGGGAGGGGAAGATCTGAGCATGTCACCAGCAGCAGCATGCTTGGTTGGTTGTGAGAAAGAGAGCTGAGCCAGGGAAGGAGAGCAAAGCCACAGTCTGCTAGAGGCAGGATGGGGAATGAAAAGAAGAAAAGCTGAGTCAACAGGGTGCTATGAGGTGGACAGCTGGTGTGAGCGAGCTGAGCTGGCATTGTGCTCAGTCTGGTGTGGGTGGAGGTGAACCAATTCTGAGGGCAAGCAGAGTCCAGGGGAAGGAGAGCAGTACTGAGTGGGGGTGAGGAGAATGCTGGGGGACAAACACAGGACAAACTGTGGCACTTCTGGCAGGGAGAAGGGGCAGGGGAGAAGTGGGGCTGTCAGGCAGTAGCTGAGTCCTGCCACCCAGCTGCTCTGCTCCTCCTACTTCACCTTCTTCCTCTCGCCTCCTCTCTCCTGCCTCAGAGTCTTATCCAGAGCAATCAAAACATGCCGCTCGATTCATTCTGGTGTTTGGCAGCACATATTGCTGTGAAAAGCTTTTTTCAAGAATTAAAAGCATTAAAAAAAAAAAAAAAGCTAAATCCCTCCTGACAGATGGACATCTATCTGGAATACTCCATATTGCTACATCAAGTGTGCAGGGGGACAGTGAGAATTTATGCAAGCAAAAGCAATACCAAACATCATACTCATCACTCAGTTATTAAAGTTGATTAATAAGATTGATTTTTTTGTCTTATCTATCAAAAATTTTCTCACCTGCCCAGCAACTGAGAAAAGAATTGCAATGTGGCCCTTCATACAAAAAGGTTGGACACCCCTGGAAACTTTTTCCCTTGGAGGGTGGTGAAACTCTGGCTCTGTATGAAACCTAACTATCCTAAGGGTATGTCCACACATCTCTTTTATTTTGAAATAACACTGATTATTTCATAATAAAAGAGATTAGGTCCACACGATGTATTCTTATTTGGAAATGACAGACTCCATCATTTTGAACTAAGAGCTGTCATTTCAAAATAGCTTAAACCTTCTTTAAATCGAAATGGCTGTTCGGACATGTTATTTCAAAACAACCATTATTTCAAAATAACACTTTTGCCCTTCTCCTTCCCAGGGTGACTTCCTTTTAGCCTATATTGAGAGGGAGCATGGCTCCGGGGGCCATGTTGCCACACCTCCCATTGTGCCCCTCTCCTAAAGTGAAATAGCATTCCCTGTGTTTGGGGATGCTATTTCGCTTTGAGCTTTTCCCTTACTTCAAATTAACTTATTTCAAAATAAGTACTTTATTTCAAAATAACTAATTTTGAAATAACTTATTTTGAAATAACGATGTACGTGCAGACTTAGCCTTAGTCTTTAAGTGTGACACGACTCCTTGTGGGTTTTTTTTCCTGGTGTGGCTTCACAAAGACCTGGCTGGGATAATTCAGTTGTGGTTTGAAATGCTTTGAGCAGCTCAGGGAAAACACACACTAATAGCACCCTGATCTGCCACACAACGTTCTTCTCATTTCAACCCATAGGCTAGTCAGGTTTCATGCTGAGCCAAAGATGCACGAGGCATGCACACGCACATGCGTGTGCTCACACACACACACACACACACACACACACACACACACACACACACAC
>ML682134.1:393679-458836 GCA_007922195.1 Podocnemis expansa
ACACACACACACACACACACACACACACACACACACACACACACACAAACCCCTCACCAGAGCTAGTTTTATGTGGAGGATCAGAACAGTCACATATAAGACATCTCCCTCTACTGAGTTGGTGGCAGTACCACAAACATATGCACATACACACACAATCTAGTCTCCTTTTAAAGCACCCCCCGACTCAAGACAACATACCTCCATTTTCACAGCTGGGCTGCCAAAGGGCACTGGCAGCCCAGCTCTCAGTCCCATACAACCATGAAGCTGGTTCCTAAACTAGCACCAGGCTGGCTCATACCATGTGATAACATCAACATTTAAACTGGCCCAACCTTTCTCCTGATTTCCTGTGCAGTGTCCTTACCCCGGATCCTCGTTCCTCCCCTCCCACAGCCCTCTCCTGTCATTACATGTGTGCTGAGCTAAGCCTACTTTCTCTCATGGGTGATGAGGACACTTCTCCCCTAGAGAGTGTTCAGTGCCATAACTAGGTATTTTGGCTCCTGGGGGGCATTCCATTCAGAACGTGCTGCTTACAAAGAGCGGCATCTGGAGTGAGCAGCGCGGAAAAGCCCTTTAATAGAGCGGCTAAATGGAGCCGCTCAAGGGTGTTTGGGGCAAAGCCCCGTTCACTCCATCCTTATTACAGCCATGAGAGTGTTTACATAAGGTTGGAGCTCAACCTCTGTCATTTCTTATAGCTGCCCTTGGAAACCACATGCAAATCCCTGCCTGGGAGGATCCAGTTTAAATACAAACTCCAGGTCCCAGGAGCCTCAGTCTCTCCCCAGGCACAGAACTGCCCATTCCTGACCTGAAGGGAGTTTCCCTCACTGCACAGAAACCAGAATGAAATCTCTGTTGCTTTTTCTTTCCCTGTTCTCTGCACCCAGCTGTAAGTGTGACTGGCACAGAGGGGAAAATTAGGGACTGACTCATAGGAATGTATGGTGGATAAATAATTCTGTGCTTTTTTCCTTTTACCTAGGTGTCCTCTCTCAGGTACAGCTGGTCCAGTCTGGTCCAGGTGTGGTAAAGCCCGGAGAAACCCTCACACTGACCTGTGCTGTCTCGGGTGTTTCCATCACTGATAGCAGCTATAGCTGGAACTGGATCCGGCAGCCCCCCAGCAAAGGGCTGGAGTGGATGGGGTACGTGTACCCATACAATGGGAATACCGGCTATGCCTCATCTCTCCAGGGCCGAATAACCATTTCTGGAGACACCTCCAAGAACCAATTCTCCCTGCAACTCCGCTCACTGACAGCTGCAGACACGGCCACCTATTACTGCGCTAGAGACACAGTGACACAGAGCGAAGCAGTGATCTGTACAAAAAGGGGAAGCGGTTTTCATGCAGGCATGCAGGGCACTTTAACAAACCAGCCTTGCCTCTCCTCCCTGCTCTGCAGAAATAGAGAACAGAGTTCTATCACAGAGATGCAGGATATTACACGCAAGACTGACACACTTCCCAAAGTGCCCTTTGACCAGGTCTCAGTATGTGAAACCACACTGACAGGGACCCATTGAGACGTTTGGGGCTGGGATTATCAAAATCGTTAATCCACATTAGATATCTAAAGGAGACATTTACTTACCCTAACAGAAGCTGAATTCACCTTAGAGGTGAGGACTGAGGTGCTCAGGAATTCAGACCCTACCGAGGCACTGCTGTGTGCAGCATTTCAGGTGGGTTCAGTATCTGGGCTAGGTCTGGT
Organism: Podocnemis expansa; assembly: GCA_007922195.1. Classification (NCBI taxonomy): domain Eukaryota; kingdom Metazoa; phylum Chordata; order Testudines; family Podocnemididae; genus Podocnemis; species Podocnemis expansa. The sequence goes on from ML682134.1 coordinate 395,407, forward strand.
CCCATTGTGGCTACTGCACCAGGGCACCTGGACCTGGGCTCTGTGTATATTCTATTTCCCAATGTAGCTTCAAAACAGAGAAAAATGACCCTTTTATGTCCAGGGGCATCTTCTACCTGTAAAATGGCACAGGATGTACCACAGAAAATCTGAGTCTTCCCTCCGTTCCATACAGGGTAGGACTGATCCTCACATACTTGCATAATATCTCTACGTAAACAGATCTCAAACTCCAAGTTTATGCTCAAGAAGTTTTACTGTCAGATGTTTGTACAGCCAGTCTGCCTGAAACCAGGCAGGGCCCAAATCTTGCTTTGAGTTTTTCCAAGCTAGAGATTCCCAGGCAAAAAGCCTCAAGCCCTCCCAAGTGTCTCTCTTTGTTTCCAAACCTCCTTGACTCCACTCTTTCTGGGCAGAGTTGATCTCCTTGTCCAGTCTAAACCAGGGACCTCATTTAGCATATCTTTGTTGCCTCCTCCAAATGCTTGCTCACAGCTGTGGCTGCTTACATGGTGCTGGAAGAAAGTTGCCATCCTCCTCCCACCCTCCTGAGCCATGGAAAACGTTGCTCTGTGAACATGAATGAGGCTGTAGGAAACATGATATCATAGAAGTCATGTAGAACAGATTATGAACATCCCAAAAGAAAATTTGAATGGCTTAATTGACACAAAAAAACTTACAATCACAGTGTGCTATTGTGAAGAATAATATAGATTATAACCCAGCGTACACAGATATGCATCATAAAATCATAGGCTATGGCCGCATATTGGTTTTAAAGTGAAACAACGATCGTTGTTTCGCTTTGAAAAAAATCATGTCCAGATGATGTTTCATTGTTTCAAAATGACAATGAACCTTAATTTGAAATGCTAAAACCTCACAGAAAATCAATATGCTCTTGAATTGAAAGGGTTGTTTCAAAATAATGCTGTTTGGTCACGTTATTTTGAAACAACACTGTTTCGATTCAAAGATTTGACCTTCCTCCCAGGGTGCATGGCACCCTGGATGGAAGGCCTCCCCCACCCCCCACAGTCACATCAGCACCCTGGACAGGGATAGAGGGGGTGCACGGGAGGATGGCAGGGCAGCGGGGACAAAGCTGGTGGGGAGCCCCCAAGCCTCTGCCACTGGCTGGGTGGCAGGGGCTGAGTTCGCGGGACACCCCAATTCCCCCACCACTTGTCTGGCAGCTGGGGCTGAGGTCATGGGGTGCACCAAAGTCCCTGCTGCTTCCCAGTGGAAGGGAATGTAAGATGCCTGCGATCTCTGCACCGCCACCCAGCCAGTGGCAGGGATGCAGGATGCCCCCAATATCATCCACCACGACCCATCCACAGCAGTAGAGAGGGCTGCCCCTTATCCTCCCCACCTCCCGGCCAGCAGTGGGGAAGAGGGGCACCCCGATCCTTTCCCTGCCACCAGGAAAGGGGCGAGGAAGAGGGGTAGGCCCATCAGTGGCCCCCCCTGGCTTTTTTTCCTCTGCTACTGGCTCTGGAGTTGGGCCACATGGTCAGTCAAGGTAACTGGTCAAACAGGTTTCCTCTTGGCCCCACTGTAGCTGGGAGCCCCTCTTCAGGGGCTACTAATATGACAATAATTTGCAGATGCTCAGTCTGGGATTGACTCAGCTCAAACAACTTGGAACACACATAAAACAAATAAGATTCCTAACTTCTAATACTAATATGATACCTACATATAAATCATATAATCATTCCTAGCAGATTAGAGCCTTGCTTTTGATACCAAACATGGCATATCACATATGGATTATCACAAATATGAAGTATCAGTATGAAAGACAATCATAAACAGTCCCCCAGACTCGGACAACATCACTGGCTAGTTGCTGTGCAATCTCATTGACCAACTCCCTCAGCACCACAGGACGCAGTTCATCTGACCCCACAGTCCTGTGCACATCCAACTTCTCTAAGTAGTCCTTAACCTGTTCTTCCATCACTGAGGGCTCCTCTCTTCTCTCCATTCTGTGTTACCCAGTGTAGTAGCCAGGGAGCAGATCCTGCCTTTGAAGACTGAGTTAAAAGAAAGCATTGAGTACTTCATCCTTTTCTGTATCATCCACCACAAGGATACCTGCCCCATTCAGTAAATGACTTACGCCAACCCTGATCTTCTTCTTGTTACTGACGTACTTGAAGAACCCTTTCATTTTATCCTTCACATCCCTTGCTAGCTGCAACTCCAACTGCCCTTTGGCCTTTCTGACTTTATCCTTGCAGGTCCGAGTAATATCTTTTTTATGCCTCCCTAGTCAGCTGTCCAAGCTTCCAATTCTTGTAAGCTTCCATTAAGTGTTTCAGCTCACCATACAGTTCACTTCTAAGCCACGCTGGGCACCTTCAATATTTGCTGTTCCTCCAGCATTTGTACCAGTACATTGTCCTCAACACTCTCTAAAAACTTCCTGGATTGTCTGTGCACTGATGTATTGCTCTCTCAGCAGATGTCAGGCCAAATGAAGTTCCCCATGAGAACCAGGACCCATGGTCTGGAAACTTCTCCTAGTTGTCCACAGAAAGTCTCATCCATTTCCTCTTCCTGGTCTGGACACTCACCATGACATCACCTTTGTCGCATTCTCCTCTAAACTTAACCCAGAGTCTTTCCAAGTGATTGCTTCCACTTTCACGGTGGAGCACGGAGCACTCATTAAGCTCTTTTACATATAGTGCTACTCCTCCACCCCTTCTTCCTGGATTGGCCTTCCTGAGCAATTTATATCCATCCATGACAGTGCTCCATCCTGTGACAATGCGTCTAGCATCCACTTCTATATCCCACACACAATGAAAATATCCTACCAAGTGCTGCAAGAACCCCCTGTGAGGGTCATCAGTGGCAAGTCTCACACAATCCATGGAATGAGATTTAATTGAAGTTATTCTGTAACATTTCCTAGTTCAAAGTTCCTGCGAGCAGCTGATCAGCTCCTTAGGCTATGTCCACACATACATGCTTATTTTGATTTAAGTTAAATTGAAATAAGTTAGTTCTAAATAAAATCCTTAATTTGAATTAACTAAAATCGAAATAAGCAAAACCTCAAATGGAAATAGCAAGTCCAGACACAGCACTTGCCATTTCGAATCAGGAAAGGGGCACCATGGGTGGTGTGGCAACATGGTCCCCTCCCTGGGCCATGCCCCCACCCAATATATACATAAAAGGAAGGCACCCTGGGAAGGAGAAGGGCAAAAGTGTTATTTCGAAATAACGATTATTTTGAAATAACAAGTCCAAATGATGTTATTTTGAAATAACCAATTCAAAATAACAGATGATTCAAATTAAAGTAGATTTCAGCTATTTCCAAATAATGTCTCTTGTTTCGAAATGATGGAGGCTTGTCATTTTGAAAAAAGAAAATGTCAAGTAGACCTAAACTTTTTTAAAATCGAAATAACCAGTTTTATTTCAATTTAAAAGATACGTGTGGACATACTTCTGGTGACCCAGCAGATTAGGAAGAAACTTAATCCTTCGGCTGATTATTCCATAATATTCCACTAAGGGACCTGTGGCACCTTCCACCTAAAGCTGGGGTAGGGGCCAGTGTCACAGGAGACACATGTGGGGTTAGATCCTATCCAGCAATTGTAGCCTCTGGGGGATTTTTTGCACTCTGGGGAACCCTACCCAGAGAGCCCTGGGGCAAGGTGTGAGGGCCCATATTTCTGTAACTACCAAGAAGGTTTTCAGGACAACACTGAAAAGCAATTTAAGATGATTTCTATAGAGAATGGGAGACAGGAGAAGAGACAGTCTGCCACTCAGGTGCCTGCAACAGACTCACGCACTGAACTATAAATAAATATGTTAGTTTTTAAAAGTGCCACAAAGCTCCTTGTGTGTTTTACTAAACTAGACTGACGCAGATGTCCCTCTGCAACACTGACATACAGCCACTCAGCTCTGGTTGTTTAGGGGTGGCAAAGAACTTAGCACACATGCAAGCCCGCAGGGTGGATCCGCCCCGCCAAGGGCACTAATCCAGCCCATGCAGCTGCTGCCCAGACTGTGCCTGGGAGCTCTTTGCAGCAGAAGTGAATAGTAAAGAAAAGCTGCCACCAACAGAGCAGGGGTAGACTTGCTTCTCACTCATTCACATGATCCAACTCAGAGGCTATGTTCACACGAGGCTTTTGAATCGAAACAACCAACATTGTTTCGATTTAAAAATAGTCATATCCAGATGATGTTTTCCTTACTTCGAAATAAGGAACTCCCTTATTTTGAAATAAGGAAAATCATGTTGATACAATAAAACTAGTTTGGTATCGAAATGAGGGTTATTTCAAAATGTGCTTTCAAAATAACTCCATCTGGCTCTGTTATATCGCTATGACCCACATATCGATATAACAGGTGACCTTCCTCCCAGAGTGCCAAGAAATCCCAACCTCACAGCACCCTGGCCAGGAAGCTGAACAGCACCCTGGCCTGGGAGGAAGGAGAGGAGCAGGGGGGGCCCATGGGGGCTGAGGTCCACGAGCCGCCTCTGGCAGCTTGCCAGGGGTGCTAGCAGCTAGTGGGGGGGGGCCTGCAAGTGCAGAGCCCGCAGAGCCCCGCAGCCCTGGCCCCGCCGCTACTCAGGGGTGGCAAGTGCTGAGGCCGCTCACCCAGCTGAGTGAGCAGGCTCCAGCACCCACCGCCGCCAAGCAGTGGTGGGGCCAGGGCTGCAGACATGAGTGGGCTCAGGCACCCGCTGCCCCTGAGCAGCCTCAGAGCCTGGACTGCAGGGGAGAGTGTGCTCTGGCACCCGCAGCCCCCCAGCAGCCATTGAGCCAGGGCTGTGGGGGCAAGTGAGCTCTGGCATACACTGCCGGCCAACAGCCAACACCCTGGGGAAGCCTGAGGAGCCGGCTCTGGGACCCCCCACTGGGCAGCAGCAGGGGTGCTCCATGGTCCCTCCCCCACTGCCCCACCAGCAGCAGGGGAAGCAGGGTAGGGGGAACCCTGCCTAGGGGGCTTTTTCCCCTGTCTGGCAACATGGGCCTGCCAGGGGGCCATGTTGCCGCACTTCTCAGGATGCCCCTCTCCTCAATCAAAATATCAAGTCCTATGTTTGGACTTGCTATTTCAATTTGGTGGTTTTTCAATTTAATGTAAATCGAATTAAGGATTTTATTTTGAATTCGCTTATTTCAAAATACCTTATTTTGAAATCAGCAGCTACATGTGAACATAGCCATAGAATAATGGGGCTAGAAGGGACCTCATGAGGTCATCTAGTCGAACCCCCTGCAAAAAAGCAGGACTACTCGCTAAATCATCCCAGCCAGAGTTTTGTCTAACTGACCCTTAAATATCTCCAAAAATGGAGATTCCAACACTTTGCTAGGTAACCCATTCCATTGCTTTACTACATTCCTAGTAAGAAAATATTTTCTAATATACAACCTTGACCTCCCCGGCTATAACTTGAAACCATTGCTCCTTGTTCTGTCCTCTGTTACTACTGAGAACAGCTGAGGTCCATCCTCCTAGGAGCATCCCTTTTAGTAGTTGAATGTTGCTATCAAATCCCCCCTAAGTCTTCTCTTCTGCAGGCTAAACAAGCCTAGTTCCTTCAGACTCTCTTCATAAGTCTTGTGCTCTAGCTCCCTGATAATTTTTGTTGCTCTCCGCTGGACTCTTTCTAATTTGTCCACATCCTTTTTGTAGTGGGGACCCCAAAACTGGACACAGTATTCCAGATGTGGCCTCACCAGTGCTGAATAGAGGGGAACAATCACATTCTCAATCTGCTGGCAACATATCTGCTAATGCAGCCCAGTATGCTATTGGCCTTTCTGGCAGCAAGAGCACACTGTTGACTCATATCCAGCTTCCCACCCACCATGCCCCCCAGGTCCTTTTTGACAGTGCTCCTACTTAGCTGATCACTCCCCAGCCTGCAGCACGGCATGGGCTTTTTCCATCCCAAATGTAGGACTTTGCTGTTGTCCTTGTTGAACCTCATGAGATTTCTTTTGGCCCACTGCTCCAATTTTTTCTAAGTCTCCCTGAATCTTTTCCCTGCCCCCAAGTGTGTAAACCATTTCTCCCAGGTGATGTAATCTGCAAACTTACTGAGTGTGCAATCTATCCCGTCATCCATACCATTAATGAAAATATTGAACAGAACAGGCCCCACGACTGACCCCTCAGGCACACTGCTTGTTACTTGTTGCCAACTAGACATGGAGCCATTGACTCCTATTCTCTGAAACCGTTGATCTAGCCAGTTTTCTATCCACAATACAATCCACACATCCAACCCATACTTCCTTAACTTCTCAACAAGAATGCTGTGGGAAACTGTATCAAAAGCCCTGCTGAAGTCAAGGTATATCACGTCAACAGCTCTTCCTGCATTCACAAATCCAGTCTCATCATAGCAGACAAAGAGGTTGGTCAAGCATAATTTACCCTTGGCAAAACCTTGCTGACTGTTCCTGATCACTCTATTTTCCTGCAAGTATTTCAGGATGGATTCCTGGACAACCTTCTCCATGATTTTTTCAGGCATTGAGGTGAGGCGGACAGGTCTGTAATTCCCCAGATCCTCCTTTTTCCTCTTTTGAAGACAGGTACTATATTCACTTTTTTCCAGTGCTCCAGCATCTCCCCCATTCACCATGATTGTTCAGAGATAATGGCCAGCAGTACTGCTATCTCATCAGCCAACTATCTCAGCACCCTAGGATGCAGTTCATCCCAGGACATGTTCACATCCAACTTCTTTAAGTAGTCCCCAACTTGACCTTCCAAGGGCCTCTCTTCTTCTCTTCAATCTGCTGTACCCAATGTAGTGGGCTGGGAGTTGGCTCTCTCTGTGAAAACTGAAGTTAAAAAAACAAAAACATCGAGCACTTCAGCATAATCTGCATCCTCCTCCACGAAGATACCTGCCCAATTCAGTAAGGGACCTATACCATCCCTGATCCTCTTCTTGTTATTGACATGCTTGTAGAACACCTTCCTTTTATCCTTCACATCCCTTGCTAGCTGCAACTCCATTTGTCCTTTGGCCTTTCTGATTTTATCCCTGCAGTCCCAAGCAACATCTTTGTATCCCTCCCTAGTCATCTGTCCAAGATCCCACTTCCTGTAAGCTTCTTTTTTATGTTTCCACGCAGTGCAGAGTTCTCTGTTAAGCCACGCTGGGCCCCTTCTGCATTTACTGTTCTTTCTGCTCATCAGAATGGTAACTTCCTCCACCCTTAGCAAGGTTTCTTTAAAATACAGCCAGATCTCTTAGACATCTTTCCCCATCACATCAGCTTCCCAAGAGATTCTGCCCATCAGCTCCCTAAGGGAGCCTGAATCTGCTTTTCTGAAGTCCAGGGTCTGTGTTTTGCTTCTTTCCTTTTTTACATTAATCAGCATCTTGAACTCTACAATCTCATGGTCATTGCTGCCCAGGTTGCCATTCACTTCTACTTCCCCAATCAGTTGTTCTCTCTTTGTGAGCAGCAGGTCAAGAGGGACAAATCTGCTGGTATGTTCTTTCAGCATTTGTACCAGGAAGTTGTCCTCAACACTCTCCAAAAACTTCCTGGATGCCTGTGCACTGCTGTATTGCCCTCCCAGCAGATTTCAGGGTAACTGAAGTCCCCCAGGAGAACCAGGGCCTTTGTTCTAAAAATTTCTGCCAGTTTGTCCCTGGAATGCCTCATCCACCTCCTCCTTCTGGTCTGGCAGTCTATAGCAGACACCCACCACAACAGTCCCCTTGTTACCCTCTCTTCTAAACTTAACCCACAGACTCTTAATTGGCTTGTTTCCACTTTCATAGTGGAGCTCTGAGCAGTCATATAGCTCTTTTACATATAGTGCTACTCCTCCCCTCTTCTTCCCTCCCTGTCCTTCCTGAACAATTTATACCCATCTATGGCAAAGCTCCAGTCCTATGAGCTATCCTCTCATGTCTCTGTTATTCCAATTATATCATAGTTCCTTGTCTGTGTCAATACTAAGAATTCTTCCTGCTTGTTTCCCAGGCTCCTCACATTTGTGTACAGGCACCTAAAATATGGGGCTGATTGCCCTACTTTCCCCTGTCGATTTTCAGTTCTGTTGCATCTATCTCGTTGCCTTTTCTCCAGGTGTTATCCTTCCCCACTCACCTCAGGTTTTAGGGCTTCATTAGGACTTCTAAGACAATTATTTGTTTCCCCTCACCAAGTCCCAACTACCGTCTCTTTTATCCCTGGTGTTACAGTGTTGGCACCCCCCAAGATCCATCCGTTTCCCCAGATCTCCCACATTGTGACTTACCTGTGGGCTTTGGTCTCCTTCCCCCTTCAAGCCTAGTTTAAAGCCCTCATCACTAGGTTAGCTAGTCTGGGTCCAAATATGCTCTTCCCCTTCCTTGACAGGTGGCGACCATCTTTGCCTAGCAGTCCTTCTTCCTGGAGCAGCACCCCATGGCCAAGGAAGCCAAAGCCCTCCTGACAACACCATCTTCGTAGCCAGGCACTGACCTTGAGGATGCATCTGTCTCTGCTCAGTCCCCTACCCTTGACCAGAAGGATCAAGGAGAACACCACTTGTGCTCTGAACTCTTTCATCTGTGCTCCCGTAGCCCTGTAGTTACCTTTAATATGCTGAAGATCACATCTCACAGTATCATTGGCTTCCACATGGATGAGTAGCATGGGGTAGTAGTCAAAGGAGCGGATGTTTCTCGACAATCCCCAGGGCTGGAGGGACATGGTAAGCAAAGTAAGTACTGCAAGGAGGCATCAACACTGGAGGGACGTCCCCTTGCAGTGCTTATAGTGTGCGGATGTTACATGCCACAAGACTCCTTGCTTTTTTTTCGCTTGAGAGAGAAACTCTCAGACCTATTGATTTGTATTCTCTTGTTCTTCTTCGAGCACTGCTCAGATGCATTCAATAATAGGTGCCTCTGTGCCAAAGCCCCAGATTGGTCGGAAAACTTTTCACCCAGCCTGTCAGGAAAGGGCAGGTGTCCTCCACCCCTCGTGTCACCCACGGCTATATATATGGATGCCTCCCGACCCCTCCTGAGTTTCATTTCTTCGTCCTTGCTCATCGGATCTGGAATGTCCGCTCCTTGTGAACACAAGCACCCTGTCCTTTCATGAGCTTTTCGCCTGACTGGGAGCAACTCTTGGTGGACATAGTTCCGTCGCAGGAGCCTTCCATCGTCAGGCTGGAATATGGTTCACCTTTGGAGATGCCAGGGTTCAAATCCTGCTCTGAGTGCAGCAAGGCCTTCCCTCGGGACGATCCCCACGGGAAGTGCTTACGGTGCCTAGACACAGACCACCTGGTCTCAGCCTGTTCCCTATGTCTCTCCTTTAAACCTAGGACCATCAAGGAGAGGGAACAACCATGCCATGCCTTACCCTCAGAGCAGATTTGAGACTCTCCGCCCAAGGCTTTGGGCTCCTGCCTGGTGCCAAAACCCAGCTGGGCACTGGAGCCCCCACGGCACTGTACCACCAGTGGCCACCACTACACAACCTCGGTCCCAGTTCCGGCACCTCAGTGCCAACCTGGTGCCCCGGCACCTTGGCACTGTTCAAGGTCACCCCTGGCACCCCGGCATAGTCCGGCACCCAGATCACCCCGGTGCTGATCACCTGCATCTCCGGCGCCATTGGCCTGGTACAGTCTGGTGTCACCGGTGCCGAGTTCACCCCGGCACTGGCCACAATCACCCTCGGAACCACAGACATAGTACACACCTGTACCGACACAGCGTGAGCCCTCCTAACCAGGCAGTCCCCCTTCCCCAGGCAAGGACTCATCATGGGCCTGCTCAGAGTCACTCCTCATGCCGACAACTCCTGAAGCAGTGGAGGCCACTCAAGCCCTCCTTCTGCTCCCTACCCCACCTGCCCCAATCTCAGCTAGAAGGAGCAAACCAGCCTTCACTTCTGAGGCCAGGGTCCATCGTGCACGCTGCTCTCCCTCACCATACAGCCCTCCATCTTCCACTCCATTGGGCCCCGGTACCATAGGACCATCCCCATGGCAACACATCACCTTGCCATCACCGGTACTGCCCCTGTAGTCTCGTACCCCTTCCCCCACTTTCAGCCTGGAGGCAGGGCCATCGATAGGCTCCAAGCAACCTTGGCACTGCACTTCGGCACCATTGCTGTTCTGCTTCCACCCACAGGAATGGTCTCCCCAGGAGACTCCCTCCCCTTGACAATGAGCTCCCAGTATCGCTCTCTCCCCCGCACCAGGCTCCTATACGGGTAACCTGTCGGCACATTTTGATTTGCTATGCTGGGCTACAGCCCTGTGGAGAAGTGGGAACCCTCTGCTAGATTAGTCAGGGAAGACACTGGTGTTGATCCTCTATCTTTTCTATTTGGGTGATGGGACACAGGTGGGTGATATGAGGTAGAGCCACTAGGGGGCAGGGGCGTAGTGTTTAGGGAGCCTGTACCTGGGACCCCCCCCCCCCCGCTGGTCACACTGGATTCAACTGGTTGGGCCAGGGGGTGGAGAGGTGGGCAGAGCTAGGAGGGGAACAAAGGACCGGGGGGAAGGAGGGGGAAGAGGGAAAATGGGGGTCCAAGAGACAGGACCCTGCCTTTTCGTCCTCTTCCAATATTGGAAACTCAGGTACACTAATTCTGGCTGTGTACTTTCCCCAACCCTGGGATACGCGTGCCATGTCAACCAAATCCCCTGCCCGTCAGTACATCTATACTGAGGTCCAATCTTAGACATCACTCTGGCATTTATGGTAAATCCACCCTTCTCATCCCTCTTCCAGGTACCCTTCAACCAACAACCCCTGCACCGGTAGGCAACAGAATGGGTCTTGACAGGAATGAGAAGCACATCTCGTTGTAGCCCCAGTTACAGCTGCAGAGGTTCCGACACATGCAGTCACAGCCCTCTAAGGATGCAGAACCACTCCTGCTTACCCAAAGACCCTACATCAGGTAGGATGCACAGTCATTCCTGGGTCAGGGCGGGAACCCGTCCCCTCACTAACATACCATTGACACGCTGGCTAGACCAGCTCGACTGAGGCTCTTGGCACCCCTATGCCATACAAGAACCTCTACTATCCCAACCGCCAGGTGGGATGCGTCTCACATCATTATGGCAGTCCAGAGCGGTCCAAACCCTGCCACCCTATACTCCCCCCCCCGCTAGTGGAATCTGAGGCCTCGCAACAGCCCCTTTCCCGTGCGGGCAACCTTGGCTGGTGCCAGGACACCCTATCCTGGGAGTCCTCGCCTTGGGCCCACCCTTGTAGAAGTGGGGTAAGCCCTTCTCGCCAATCCCCTCTTCCCCTTTTCACTCTCTAAGCAGACACCTGACATACCTGGCCTGGAACTTCCAGACAAGGGAACTCAAGGGGTAGGAGTCAGTGTTGCACAAGGTAGTGCCGCATTTGACACTTCCAAGCAACTCCAATCCTTTCATGCTTGGAAGGTGACTCACCCTTCCTATGGCAACCGTACTTCCCGCGCAGTTCTGTCTCTATCTGCCCTTGTTCCTCCTACACATGTATGTGCAACATAGCTGCGGCATGGTTCTTCTCCAATGATGCCCTAGGCATGTGAGATCATATCTCTGCTACTGGATCTCTGCGAGCCTTCAGCCACCCCTATGGCTTGGCCAAGTGGTGGTTTGCATTGTTCCCCACCTTCCCTTCTTCTCTGTTCATGTATCTCTGTCATCTGAGAAATCCTCGTGATGCTAGAACCCCACGGGATTACAGGTCAAACAACAGGACCTCTTCATGAGCTCGTACGCTACTGAGGCGCTTAGAGGTACCAACCATCTGCACGGATAGTAGTCACCTATTACTGAATGCATCCAGGCAGCGCTTGAAGAAGAATGGTGGGTTACTCACCAGTAACTGTCCTTCTTTGAGACGGGCTGCTCAGATCCATTCAGGTCCCTCCCCTCCATCCCTGCATCTGGAGTTGGCAACTCCTAGCAACTGGGGAGGGGTCGGGAGGCGGCCATATGTATAGCCACTGGGTGGCGCAAGGGGGCGGAGGCCACCTACGCTCTCCTGACAGGCTGGGACAAAAGTTTTCCAAACAATTTGGGTCTCCGGCACGGAGACACCTATTACTGAATGGATCCGAGAAGCCCATCGTGAAGAAGGATGGTTACTGGTGGGTAACCCACCGTTTCCTGCTCTCAGCCACTTCCCCTGAGCAGAGCAGTAGCCTCAAAGACTGTTTCAGATTCCATGGGACTGAAACTACTCACTGCTTGTGACATGCAACTCTTGGTCTTAAGGATTCACTTTTTCCCTCCATGTAGAGTGAGTCAGGATCAAATTCTCAAACAACTGAAGGAAGTGGTTCTAATTTCTCTCTCAGGATCAGGGCTGGCACTAGTGGTGAGCCAGTGTGGCACCAGCCCAGGGTGCTGAAGCTTAGGGGTGCCAGGGGGTGGGGCAGGCCAGCCCAGAAGCTCCCGCCTCTCCTCGAACCAGTCACTTTGGCCCCATGGGCAGAGTGGGCCAGCCCATTGGTTGGACTCTGCTCTCTCACCCAGTCTCTGTGCTGGCCCTTCCTGCCTCTAGGGAGGAACAGCTGGCCCAGAGGAGACGCAAGAAAGCAGACCCCGGACTCCACCACCCCTGGGCTTGTTGTTCCCCATTCTGGGGGCAGGGCGAGCCAGCCCAGTGCAGAGACCTGGTTCTGCACTCTCATTCACGCCCTCCGCTGCCTTTGGCTCCACACTGAAGGCAGTGGGGTGAGTGGAAGTGTGCCCGTCGGGGGCACAAAAGGAAAAGTTGGCGCAGGGCACCACAACCCCTTGAGCTGGCCCTGCCACTTCCCCCTGCCATGGCCAGGACAGTAAGGGGAAAGGGGCTTTGCCTTGGGTGCCAATTTAAAAGGCACCACGAGGAATCCATTGCCCCTGCCGCCTCTGGCTGTGGCAGGGAAGCAATCCCCCCTGCCAGCTCTGGCTGTCACGGGGGGGTACAATCACCCCTGCTGGTTCTGACTGCGGCAGAGGGATGTGATTCACCACTGCGGCCAGAGCCGGCAGGGGACATGACTCCTGTGCTGCAGCCAGAGCCGGCAGCAGGGGAGGGGTCCCTTTGTCCCATCGCAGGAGCACAGGGACCCCCATTGCCAGCTCCAACCGCGGCAGGGAAGCCATCCCCCCTGCCGGCTCTGGCCAGGGTGGGGAATCACTTCTCTCTGCTATGGCCACAACCAATATGGGTGATCGCGTCCCCCCACAGCAGCCAGAGCCAGCAGGGGGGATCACTTTCCTGCCACAGCCAGAGGTGGCAGAGGCAATGGCTTCCCTGTCTGGCTAGGAGGGAGGGGGGTGTGACACTGTCTGGGTCTGGGGGGCTGTTTATGATTATTTTTCATATTAATATTTCATATTTGCAATAATCCATATGTGATATGCCGTGTTTGGTACCAAGAGCAAGGCTGTAATCTGCTAGGAATGACTATATGATTTATATGTAGGTATCATATTTGTATTAGAAGTTAGGAATCTGTCTGTTTTTACATGTGTTCCAAGTGATTTGTTCTTAAGGCAATCCCAGACTGGGCACCTGCAAAGCTATTGTTCTTCTCAATGGCCCATCAGGGAGGCTTCCAGCTGCAGTGGGCCCAAGAAGAAACCTGTTTGACCAGTTACCCAGACTGACCATGTGGCCCAACTCCATTTTGATCTGGCAAGGACACTGAGATAAAAGGCAGGGGACCCATCTTCATTTTGGCTTTAGTCTTCAGTATGCAACCTGTAATCAATACCCTCCTCTGGAACTATTCTTCTGGGACTGAACAAAGGACTGAGACCCACTCAGCTGCTGCTGCTGCTGGGTGCACACCAGAGGAGTGAGGCTAGTCTGCTAACTACAGGATCTTCAAGGATATGCTTTCTATGGACTCTAAATCATTTGTATGTATGTGATTCACTTTGACCCCTTAACATCTCTCATATTTTGTTTGTTTTCCTTTTATATTAAACCTTTAGTTGTAGTTAGTAAAGGTTTGGCTGGCAGCATGGTATTTTGGGTAAGATCCAAGCCTATATTGTTCTGGGCAATGTGGCTGGCCCTTTGGGGTCAGGAGAACCTATTTCTTTAAGAGACCCAGTGGCTAGAGGGGACCATGGGAGCCTATGTGTAGTAAGGGGACTGTTTCTGTTTTGGTTATGCTTGGTATTGACCAGAGAGGGGAATCAGAGGCATGTTTTGTTACTGACTGGGAGACTGGTTTAAGTACAACCCATCAGTGGTTTGGGGTTTTGGCCCCTGGTTTTGCAGCTTGCCCTGATTTTGACACATTCAGAAGGTTGTCACAGGGGGGCCAGGCGGGTGGACCGGTAGCACTGCACCAGCTGCCCTTTTGGCTGCTCACCCTGTCCCTGGCATGGGGGGGGGTAAGGTAGGGGTCTGTCCCTCCCCTGGGCCAGCCGGCCCCACCTCCCAATGTGGCAGGGGGGGCAGAGGATGATTTGCCTGGGCTGGCACCCCTCCAGGGACTGCCTTGCCCTGGGGGAGGGAGAAGGCACCCATTTATTGGTTGCAGGGGGGTGCCAGAAACCCTGGCACTGACCATGGGTAGAATGCTTACGTCCCTTTGAGCTACCGGGGACCCCTGGAAACGGTAGCGGGCAGGCTCCTGGGCTTTATCTCCAAGGCACCTGCTGCAGCTTCCTGGTCCATCGGTGAAGTCTAACATACATTAGATTTCCCTACCATTATACAGCATCACAGGGAAAAGAAAAACTACTAGCTAACTATGGAATGTACACATGTCAACATACAGGCTCTGCTAACAGACATGCTTTGTAAGGTTGCAGGGTGGTCACTCAGTTAAGTAGATATATGTTTACACAAACAGCAATAAATTGTGGGATGTTTGGTTCGGAGGGGTGCCTGGCTCAGGGCAAGGTCACTCCCTGGTCTGAGTGAAGCCATTAACAAGGCAATAAATTGTGCATGTTTACAGATATCTGGTCCCTTGGTCTGAGTGAAACCACAGACAGCTGATAAATCGTTCATATTCTGGGTCCATGGTTTGGTCTGAGTGGGGGTGCCACTGTCCTTCACGTACAATCTTCTTCCGCTCATTTTTCCCTACATTCCACCCCCTGGCACATCTACTCTACCAATGTGGGCCCTTATGAACACATACATGGTATGGATGTGCTTAGCCAAATGCCAAACATAGCAAGAAAGTAAAATCATTAAAATAAAACAAGAAACAACCTAATTTATAAAATCACAATTGGATGGAGGTGAAAACTAAAAACACCAGTCCAGCTAGGGCTGTAGACTAACAACATGTCGTGCCAGTGATGTCCAGACACTACCTCTAACTCTGCTGTTAATTTTAATAATTCCCCTTTCTGGTGTACAATATGTAATCTAGAAGCCTTTTCTCTGTCAAGGGCCTTTTGATAATCTTGCAGCATTGCTTCTAGGTCACCAATTTCATCATATAAAGTATCGCATTTTGTCCCTAGAGGAAAAGTCCAATTAGGGAATTAGGAAATATGTTAGCTAGGCTTTCTGCCTGCTGGTATGCTGGTCTGGCATAAATTTGTCCCCTATTTCCAGTGCAGAAGCACTGCACCAGCATTCTCTCATGAGGGTGCTTGCTGGAACTGTTATCATTCCATCGAACTCCTAAAACTGCAGCTATACAAAGGCACCCTACTTGGTTAGTTAATCCTACTTCTGTCTGATTAAATGCTCCATCTAACACACATTCCCCCATGTTTTCTACAGTAAGCTGACAGGGGTCTACTAAAAGATTAAGGAAAGAGCACACCCATTCATTCTTTCCCCATTGCTCACAGCCCCAATGGTCTAATAATGTCCCCTCCTGTGTAATCCATTGTGCAGGGCTACGGAGAAGCCAGACTCTGCCCCCTAGCACTAATGGTACAAGAGTATATGTATACACTGGAGTGATTGATGTATTAAGGGGAACAGTTCTCAGGTGCCGATACCCAGTCAAGGATTCTAGTATTCCAGATGAGATGACTTTAGTAAATAATGGTTTACACTCTGGGCCCCACTCCCTGTAGGCGGTGGTTATGACTTCAGGGCTACCAGATCACACCCAGAGAGCTTGTCTCTCATATTGGTTAACAGCAAAACTTTGCATGCTGCTGCAGGCTATAGCTGAGGCCATTTCAGTAGTCAGATTATGCACACTGCTAACCACTGCTTCAACCACTTGCCAACTTTATAGTTTTCACTTGGCTTTCATGATAGTTTACATCAGGCGCATTGCTGGCACTGGGCACTCCAGGGCATGTGCTCCAAACCCCAGCGCCAGTGCCCCGGATCTCCGGCCCCCATCAGAGGCCGTGGCAGCCCCGTATCCGACCGGGGATCCGGGTCCCAGCCGCCAGCAGCTGCGGTGGTCCTGTCCCCAGCCGGGGATCCTGGGCCTGGCCACCGGTGGCCGCGGTGGCCCCATCCCCGGCCAGAGATCCAGGGCCTGGCCGCCTGTGGTGGTGCAGCAGAGCCTGTCCCTGTCCCTGGCCAGGGGGCTGGGCTTTCAGGCTGGGGGCAGGGCCTGCGTGCCGGGGATGGGGCCTGGGCTTGTGCCCCAGGTCCCTCCCCCAGCCAGCGACACCCCTAGTTTACATTAGACAGGACCTGGCCCTGAATTACCTGCTTATTGAGCTGTCCCATCTGTGCAAGTTTATTACATACCATTTCCAAATCCATGGCATTTAAAGGTGCCCCTGCCATTCCCAGGGAGCCTAAGACTGTCCCTGTATCTTGCCTGACCCTTGATGGGTGCAACCCCATCTGCCAAGCTTGCAAGATGGGGAGGGCCCTTGGTGTGTACCAGGGATGCAGTGCAGTGACATCAATCTCCCACCACAGGGTAATGTATCGCTTTAGGTAGCGTTGGGAGAAAACTATGAAAGCTTCCGGGTCCTTTGTGCCTAACACAGAGGGGACCAGTTCCTGGGTTGTTTTACCAGCCATTACCCAGAATGATAGGCTACCCCCATCCCGGAACCCCTGCTTCTTTCCGTGATTGGGTCTTGGCATATTTGTTCCAGCAAAATATGTAGTAGGGCCACACATAACCTCCCATACTGTGGGGGGAGAAAGGGGGGAGGGAAATGATTTGAATCACAGTCTGAACTACCTGTAACATTTTGTATGATCATTACAAAAGTGATTTATAGTCCATCTATAACGGCATGGCTATATCACCCCTTATGAAGTCCAGTACCAACACCCTTCAGTACAGTTACACACTTTGAGTCCCCCATTACCAATGTCCAGTTAGTCTCTTGGGTGGTGTTCACCTTGAAATGGAAGGTAATATTCTCCTTCGAGTGCTGCTCACATCATTCAGTTACAGATGTCTACATGCTGTAGCACACGGTAGCTCGGAAAGTCTTTAGCGTTAGCCTGTCAGGTCAGGATGCACGGCCAACGCCCCCTCCACACCGCAACTGCGGCTACATAGGTGACCGTGACCCTGACCCTCCCAGTTCCCTTGTCCGCCATCAGCGTCGGTTCGGATCAGCGTTATCTTGTGAAACGCAAGCACCTGTCTTTCACGCGAAACTCGAAATGCCAGGTTTCAAGCCGTGCTTAGGATGCTGCAAGGCTTTCCCGATGGATGACCCGCATGAGAAATGCCTCGCTTGCTTCAGTGAATCACACCTCACAGCTGAGTGCTCCATTTGCCAATTTTTCAAGTGAAGGACTCGGCTGGAAAGAGAGACCCTTCTCCTCTTAATTTCAGGGAACGGAGCCACTCTGCCCGAAGGCGGCTGAGCCACCAGCGCTCCGCCGGATCCTCAATCAGCTCGGGATCAAGATTCCCGCTGATCTCCGGTACTGGGCTCGAAATCTCAGCCATCTATGGTACCTCCTCGGCACCGACCTCGCCAGTTCCCTGGTAGCCTCTCAGCTGCACCAGCTCATGCACCGACCTGCCAAGGGCATTCAAACCCAGCCCCGCTGCAGAACAAGAAGTAGACCACAGTGGCACCACCCCCTTTGGCACCACTGGGCATAGCACCACCCCTGGTGGCACCGCCCCTAAGCCCGGTACTGCCGTCAAGCCCAGTACCGCTGGACTCGGCACCGTCGCTGCTGGTGCTGTCACTTCCAGTACCATCAGACTCAGCACCAGCAACGCCTGCACTGATACCAGTCCTGTAGCTGGCCTCTTCACCCTTCTTTGACCCAGTACTGTCAAACCCAGCACCGGGCCCAAGTGTAAGCTGATTTATGGTACTAAACTCTATAAGCTGAAAGTTGACATATAGTGCCGAACCCTGTAAGCTGTAGCATGAAATCATTTCCCTTTAGATAAAAACATCTTGTTGTTTACTAGACAGGCACTAACGAAACCCCCCTTACTTCCCTTTTTCTGTAGACTCCCATAACTTCCCCTCTCCCTAAAGAAGAAAAAAAATCCATTACCTCCCCACTCCTCTTAATTTCTTTTAACCAATTATGTATCATTTCTTTGTCTGTAACCTTATATGGCTTATTACATATAACTGGATATAAAAGGCTAAACTCTTGCGGTAATCGGGGTCTCTCTGGCTTTATTCAGGGGACCCATTTGTGATCACAAATGCAATAAAGCAAATACCTTTTCACCCTTGGTGTGGTTATTGGCTCTGACGGCACCAAGACAATCCTGGTACCTGAATTCTGATAACACAAGTACTGCAGCCCCGCCTCATCACTCCTCCAAAGAAGTCTCGGTACCCGACTGCCTGATTTCGGGGGGGAGGTAATCCAGATCATCCTTGGAAGACCCTTTTCTTCCCCCTCAGGAGGAGCACCCGAGAAAGCAGCCTCGAAAGACCTCTGTGTCACCGGGCTCAAGGGGAAGGCACCCATCAAGAGAGGTCTCTGGTCCCCCCAGGGCGCCTTTGCCACCATCGAGGTCGCCGCACAACGAGTGGACCTTTGATTGGCTGAACACAACGGCAGACAACACCTCCTTCCATTATGCCCGATTGCTAGTACCGGAGTCCTCAGATTACTCCAACGATGAGCCAGACCCTGATTCTACCCAATGTAGCAGATCAAGGGCCCAGTCATCCTCGTCGCCCAATGATCACCTAATCAACATGTCTGCTGACCACGAGGGAGATCCCTGCATCAAGCAGGACCTCCTCTGCCACATAGCAGCAAATCTAAAGCTGAAGCTGGGGGTGATCCAAGTGGAAGATGATTCCCTCTTCTATGCGTGCTGTAGAGCCCCGCTGACTAAGGTCGTGAATCCCCTATGCTCTGGGGTGTTTCATATCGTCCAAGAATGCTGGCAAACACCTCCCTCGATCCTGCCAGTTTCCAAAGTGGTGGACAAGAAATATTCTGTCTCCCCGGAAGGATTCCCCTTCCTGTTCCACCACCTGGCCCCAGGATCCCTGGTGGTTGACACAGTCAGCCAAAGGGAGAGACAGGACCAGTCGAGCTTCACACCCAAGAACAGAGAGGCAAGAAAACTTGACCTATTGGGCAGGAAAGTTTCATCCTCTCCCACCTTACAGCTGTGCATCTCAAATCTCTCAGCCCTGATGACATGCTACATCTTCAACTTGTGGGAGGCTCTACAAAATCTCTGCTCAGCCATCTCTGAGGAGCGCCTGAGAGACTTTGAGGCAATGCTGGACAAAGGAAAGAGAGGATCCAGGGAGGCACTCGCAGCAACCTGGGATGCAGTGGATACAGCAGCACGTATAATGGCATCCGCAGTCATTATGTGCCGCTTGGCCTGCCTCCAAAACTCTGGCCTTTCCACGCAGATGCAACAAATTATCCAGGATCTTCCTTTCGAGGGTCCAGACCTGTTCGCATCTTCCACAGATGCGAAGCTGCATGGTATGAAAGACTCGAGGGCTACACTTTGGTCCCTTGGAATTTACACTCCTCAACCCATTAGGCACTCCTTGAGGTCGCATCAGCAGCTACAGCAACAGTTACAGCAACTGAAACAGCAGCTGCAACTGCAGACCCAGTTTCCGAGATCCCTCCAGTTTCCCCAGGGCCATCTTGGGGACCTGGACAAAGATAAGGGCTGATCATGTAAAGGGGATAAGCTCAGCGCCTCACAGTCTGGACAGTGCGGACAGGGATCGGACCACTCTTCAGGCCGCAAACAGCATTTTTGACAGTCCCTCTGAGGGCACCGCTCCACAACTCCTGTTCTCCACCCCACCGCGTCTGCCACTTCGCCCCACAATGGACTCGTGTCACGTCAGACCAGCGGGTCCTCGACACACTGGCAAGAGAATACCGCATCCAGTTTCTTTCAACCCCTAGGAACAGAAAACTGCCCCCTCCCACAACATCAGAAAACACAGATCTGCTGGGTAAGCCCAAGGTTGAATGCCAGAAGTTACTGTCCCTTGGAGCCACAGAAAAGGTTAAAATCATAGAATCATGGGGTTGGAAGGGACCCCATGAGGTCATCTAGCCCAACCTCCTTCCAAAAAAAGCAGGACCACTCCCATTAGATCATCCCAGTCAGGGTTTTGTCCAGCTGGGCCTTGAACACCTCCAAAGATGGAAATTCCACCACCTCCCTAGGCAGCTTATTCCAAAGCTTCACCACTCGCCTAGTAAGGAAGTTTCTCCTAATAGCCAGCCTGGACCGCCCCAGCTGTAACTTGAAACCATTGCTTCTCATTCTGCCCTCTGTTACTACCGAGAACAGTCGAGGTCCATCCTCCTTGGAGCAACCCTTCAAGTAGTTGAAGGTTGCTATCAAATCCCCCCTCAGTCTTCTCTTCTGCAGGCTAAATAAGCCTAGTTCCTTCAGTCTTTCTTCATAGGGCTTGTACTCCAGCCCTTTGATCATTTTGGTTGCCCTCCTCTGGACTCTCTCTAATTTGTCCATGTCCTTTTTGTAGTGGGGAGCCCAAAACTGGACACAGTATTCCAGATGTGGCCTCACCAGTGCAGAATAGAGGGGAATGATCACATCCATCGATCTGCTGGTAATACTTCTTTTGATGCAGCCCAGTATGCCATTGGCCTTTTTGGCAGCAAGAGCACACTGCTGACTCATATCCAGCTTCCCATCCACCATGACCCCCAGGTCCTTTTCTACACTGCTGCTACTTAGCTGAATGTTTCCCAGCCTGTAGCAGTGCATAGGGTTTTTTTCGTCCCAAATGCAGGATTTTACACTTGTCCTTGTTGAACCTCATGAGATTCCTCTTGGCCCACTGCTCCAATTTGTCTAGGTCTCCCTGAATCCTGTCCCTGCCCTCTAGGGTGTCTACCATTCCCCCCAGTTTCATATCATCCGCAAACTTACTAAGTGTGCAATCTATCCCATCATCCAGATCATTAATGAAAACATTGAACAGAACTGGCCCCAGGACCGACCCCTGGGGCACACCACTTGTTACTGCTTGCCAACTTGACATGGAGCCATTGATTCCTACACGCTGAAACCGTTGATCTAGCCAGTTTTCTATCCACCTTACAGTCCACATATCTAACCCATACTTACTTAATTTGCCAGTGAGAATGCTGTGGGAAACCGTATCAAAAGCCTTGCTAAAGTCAAGGTATATCACATCAACGGCTCTTCCTGCATCCACAAATCCAGTCATCTCATCATAGAAGGCGATGAGGTTGGTCAGGCATGATTTACCCTTGGTGAATCCATGCTGACTGTTCCTGATTACTCTATTTTCCTCCAAGTGTTTCAGGATGGATTCTTTGAGAAGCTGCTCCATGATTTTTCCAGGAACTGAGGTGAGGCTGACAGGTCTGTAATTCCCTGGATCCTCCTTTTTGCCTTTCTTGAAGATAGGTACTATATTTGCTTTTTTCCAGTCCTCTGGCCAGGGGCGTCACTGGGGTGGGGAAAGACCCGGGGCAGGGGCCCAGCCCCGCCCCCGGAGGGCAGGCCCCGCCCCCAGCCAGAAGCCACACACCCCGGCCGAGGATGGTGCCAGTGGGAGGCCGCGGCGCCGCCGCCACCAGCTGGGCCACACTGCTGTGCGGCACGGCTGAGCCTAGCCTGGCCCAGCCCGGTGTGACCGGGCCCACGGCCGCAGCCCTGGATCCCCGGCCCGGGACGGGGCTGCCGTGGCCGCAGCCAGGCTCCTGATCCCCAGCAGGGGACGGGGCCACCGCGGGCGGCCAGCCGCGCCCCGGATCCCTGGCCTGGCTGCCGGTGGCTGCGGCGACCCCGTCTCCGGCCGGCGATCTAGGGCTGCGGCCGCAGGCCAGGCCTCCAGCGGCCGCTTAAGACCACACCGGGCCAGGCTAGACTGAGCCGCGCCGCACGGCAGTGAGGGCTAGCTGGCGGCAGCGGTGTGGCCACCCCGTGGCCCTATCCCAGGCCAGGGGGCGGGGCCTGCCGGGCGGCCACATAGGCCCCGGATCCCTGGCCGGAGACGCGGCTGCCGTGGCCGCGGACCGCCAGGGATCGGGCCCCGGATCCCTGGCCCGATTGGGCCGGAGACCCGGGGCACCAGCGTTGGGACCCGGGGCACGTGCCCTGTCTGCCCAGCGCTAGCGATGCCACTGCCTCTGGCACCTCCCCTGTTCGCCACGAGTTTTCAAAGATAATGGCCAATGGTACTGCTATCTCATCAGCCAGCTCCCTCAGCACCCTCGGATGCAGTTCATCCGGCCCCATGGACTTGTGCACATCTAGTTTCTTTAAGCAGTCCCTAACCTGACCTTCCATCACCAAGGGCCTCTCTTCTTCTCCCCAGTCTACCGTACCTAGTGTAGTGGGCTGGGAGCTGACCCTGCTTGTGAAAACTGAAGTAAAAAAAGCATTGAGCACTTCAGCTTTTTCCTCATCCTCTGTCACGAGGATGCCTGCTCCATTCAGTAAGGGACCTACCCCATCCCTGATCCTCTTCTTGTTATTGATATACTTGTAGAACCCCTTCCTGTTATCCTTCACATCCCTTGCTAGTCGCAACTCCATTTGTCCTTTGGCCTTTCTGATTTTATCCCTGCAGTCCCGAGCAATGTCTTTATATGCCTCCTTAGTCATCTGTCCTAGCTTCCACTTCCTGTAAGCGTCCTTTTTATGCTTCAGCTCAGTGCCGAGCTCTCCGTTAAGCCACAGTGGGCGCCTTCCACATTTGCTGTGCTTTCTCCTTATCAGAATTGTATCTTCCTGTGCCCTTAGCAGGGTTTCTTTAAAATGCACCCAACTCTCTTGGACACCTTTCCCCTTCAGATCAGCCGCCCAAGGGATCCTGCCCATCAGTTCCCTGAGGGAGACAAAATCTGCTTTTCTGAAGTCCAGGGTCTGCGTTTTGCTTCTTTCCTTCTTTCCTTTAATCATCAACTTGAACTCAATCATTTCATGGTCACTGCTACCCAGGTTGCCATTCACTTCTACTTCCCTGATAAATTCTTCTCTATTTGTGAGCAGCAGATCGAGAGGTGCAAGGCCCCTAGTTGGTTGCTCCAGCATTTGTACCAGGAAGTTGTCCTCAACACTCTCCAGAAACTTCCTGGATTGCCTGTGCACTGCTGTATTGGCCTTCCAGCAGATGTCAGGGTAATTGAAGTCCCCCATGAGAACCAGGGCCTGTGCTCTAGAAACTTCTGTCCGTTGTCCATAGAATGGCTCATCCACCTCCTCCTTCTGATCTGGTGGTCTATAGCAGACACCTAACACAACATCCCCCTTGTTGCTCTCCCCTCTAAACTTCACCCACAGACTTTCAACTGGCTTGTTTCCACTTCCATAATGAAGCTCTGAGCAGTCATAGAGCTCCTTTACATATAGTGCTACTCCTCACCCTTTCCTGCCCTGCCTGTCCTTCCTGAACAGTTTATACCCATCTATTGCAGAGCTCCAGTCATGCAAACTATCCCACCACGTCTCTGTTATCCCAATCATGTCATAGTTCTTTGTCTGCACCACTACTACCAATTCCTCCTGCTTGTTTCCCAGGCTCCTTGCATTTGTGTATAGGCACTAAGATACCCAGCTGATTGCCCTACTTTCCCATTTTGATTTTCAATTCTATTGTATCTACCTCCCTGGATTTTCTTTTGGTGTTGACCTCCCCCACCTGCCTCAGCCATTAGGGCTTCATTAGAGCATCTAAGAAGGTTATTTGATTCCCCCCACATGTTCCAACTATCCTCTCTTCTATCCCTGTAGTTACAGTCCCGGCACCTCCCAAGTTCCATCCCATCCCCCTGGTCTCCCACATAGTCACTTACCTGTGGGCTTTGGTCTCCTTCCCCCTTCAGACCTAGTTTAAAGCCCTCCTCACTAGGTCAGCCAGTCTGCGTCCAAATACGCTCTTCCCCTTCCTCGAAAGATGGAGTCCATCTCTGCCTAGCAGTCCTTCTTCCTGAAACAGCAACCCCTGGTCAAGGAAGCCAAAACCCTCCTGACGACACCATCTTCGCAGCCAAGCGTTCATCTCCAGGATGCATCTGTCTCTGCTCAGGCCTCTACCCTTGACCAGAAGAATCGAGGAGAACACCACCTGTGCTCCAAACTCCTTCACCCGCGCTCCCAGAGCCCTGAAGTCACCTTTGATCTGCTGAGGATCACCTCTTGCAGTATCATTGGTTCCTACATGGATGAGAAGCATGGGGTAGTAGTCAGAGGGGCGGATGATTCTCGACAATCCCTCCGTAATGTCTCGGATGCGGGCACCTGGCAGGCAGCATACCTCTCGAGAGACTTTGTCAGGGTGACAGATGGGTCCCTCCGTCCCCCTCAGAAGTGAGTCCCTAACCACCACAACTCTACGTTTCCTCCTAGCTGTGGTGGCTGTGATCCTCCCAGCCTCGGGGGTGCATGGCCTCTCCTCTTCCACCTCCTTCACTGCCTCTAGAACCGCATAACGATTCTTCACCACAACAGAGGGTGGGTTGTGGGCAGGGGTGGAGCACTGCCTACCACCAGAGGTAACCAGCTGCCAGTGTCCTCCCCCTGCCACAGGCTCCCCATCCAGCTCCAGTGTTGTGGCAGTAGTCCCTGGCACCTGGATAGTGCCCTCCTTCTTGCACTTCTTATCATGGATGCTGTCGAGGAACTTCTCCAGGGTGTGGATACTCCTGAGCCGAGACACCTCCTCCTGTGACTGTCCCACCTGCCTCCTGAGAGATTCCACCAGCAGGCACCTGTCACATTGATTCATCTCCCCAGCCAGATCGTTGGAGACAGGGAACTGCAGGCTGCAGTCCCTGCAAGTCCACACCAGGGTCTGGGTAGAGATATCTATGGTCAGGATGTCTGTCTGGCTACAGGCACAGGTAGAAGAGACAGAAGGGGCGCTGGTAGCAGTGCGGCTCCTCTTCACCATCGTGGCCTCACCAAACTCCCTCTCAAACTCCCCTGTTTGCTGTCCTCTGGTCGCTCAGCCACTGGCTTTTAAAGCCTTCTCTGCCTAGGTCAGCCCTGGCCCCTCGTTAAACACACAGGGGAAGGGTGATCACAAGGCTGATTGAGGCTGGTGCTCAAAGGTGCTCAGGGAACAATGGTGCAAACAGCCCCCGCCCACAGTAAGAAACAACTAACAGAAGTCAGCTGTAAGGGAAAAGTCAAACAGATAAACACACACAGTTAGCAAACCCTCACCCAAGCTACTCTCTGTCCCTTGCTGCTTTCAGCTAGGGGATCGCCTTCACCTTCTTCTCGGGAGAGGAGAACGCAGCAAAGGGTTCTATTCCCATTACTTCCTAGCCTCCAAGCCCAACGGGGACCTATGACCCATTTTAGACCTCAGAGCACTCAACAAATATATAAAGAAAATAAAATTCCACACGGTTGCCCAACCCCAGATTATCCCCTCCCTGTCCCCAGGAGTTTGGTTCACAGCCCTCAACCTAAAGGACGCTTACTTACACATAACCATTCGGCCCCATCACAGATGTTTTCTCAGGTTCATGGTGTCACGACACCACTACCAGTTCACCACCCTCCCCTTTGTGTTATCGCTAGCTCCCAGGGTGTTCACAAAGTGTGTTGCACTGGTCACAGCTTTCCTACACAGGCGGGGTATAAGAATCTACCCCTACCTAGACAATCGGCTTATAGTGGGCAAGTCAAGTCGACAGGTACAAAACCACGTCGACCTGGTATTGAGCCTGTGTGAACTCCTGGGCTTCCGCATAAACCTATAGAACTCCAATCCTTGCCCCACTCAGGACATAGAGTTCATTGGGGCACATTTAAACGCCCGACAGGGCACTGTGTCCTTGCCCCTGTCAAGATTTCAGTCCATCTGCACCATCATCACGGAGCTCCAGGTGCCCGGGCTGACTACAGTTCTCCAGTGCATGCAGCTCTTGGGACACATGGCAGCGGCCACATCGGTAATCCGAACAGCCCGCCTGTGAGTGAGACCGTTCCAGCTCTGGTTCACCACAAGCTTCCGACCAGGAAGGGACTGCCTGGACAATGTATTCTCAGTCCCTCAATATGCCCTGGAATCCCTCCAAATCAGGAAGGACCCCGACTTCGTGATGGGGGGAATTCCATTCAGGGAGTCCAAGCTCTCAGTGACCCTGATAATGGATGCATCTGACTCGGGCTGGGGAGCCCAACTGTCCCCGGGGCCTCTCCACACAAGGCGCTGGGAATCCCAAGGACAGTTTCCTCCACATAAATGTGAAGGAGCTCTGGGCTATCAGGCTGGCCTGCATGACTTTCCTAGACCAGATCCAAGGCAGGGTGGTCCAAATTCTCTCAGACAATACAGCAGCTGTGTTCTACATGAACCATCAAGGGGGAATCCACTCCTTGGCTCTATGCGAGGAAGCGACCAAGCTTTGGCAATTAGCGACAGACCATCACGTCCCGCTGACTGCCTCCCACTTACCCAGGGTAGACAATGGCATAGCAGACTCACTCAGCAGGAAACCCCTGGTGAATCATGAATGGTTCCTCTACAACGAGGTTTTCTCCCTGCTGACAAACAAATGGGGAACCCCTCAGATCGACCTCTTCACCACGGGGCAGAACCGCAAATGTCCCCAGTTCTGCTCCCTTCAGGGTCAGGAGGAGGGTTCTCTCAGTGATGCCTACCTCCTCAATTGGTCAGGGGCCCTAATGTATGCCTTCCCTCCAATCCCCTTGATCCACCGGGTGCTGCTGAAGGTCCTCACTGACGAGGCACACATCATTCTGATAGCCATGGACTAGCTCAGACAACACTGGCTTCCCCTCCTACAGGACATCTCCGTGAGGACCCTGCTCCACCTCCCACGGTGGGCAGACCTCCTAACCCAGGACTTGGGCTGCCTTCGGCACCCAAACCCGGGCCTCCTGCACCTGACAGCCTGGATGCTTTCTGGCTCAGCGAGCAAGAGAAGCACTGCTCAGGTAGGATTAAGAAGGTCCTGGTTTGTAGCAGAAAACCCTCCACCAGGTCCACCTACATGGCAAAATGGAATTACTTTTCCGCTTGATGCCATGACAAGGACACAGACCCAACCTCCGCACCAATTCAGGCAACTTTGGATTACCTTCTTGATTTAAGAGAGAAAGGCCTGTCTCTGTCCTCATTAAAAGTCCACTTGGCAGCAATTTTGGCCTTTCACCAAAGGGTAGATGGGGCTCCACTCTTTTCACACCCCATCTGTCATAGATTCCTGACTGGGGTGGAAAAACTTTTTCTCCACACCCATAAACCCACTCTACAGTGGGATTTGAACATTGTGCTGCAGGCTTTGACAGACCTGCCATATGAGCCCTTGGACTCAGCCACCCTGCTCATACTATCCTGGAAGGTGGCTTTTCTGGTAGCAATTAGCTCATCCAGAAGGGTCTCAGAGTTACGAGCCCTGTCTTCTGAACCCCCATATACAATTTTCTTTCCAGACAAGGTGGTCCTGCATCACCACCCCTCATTCTTGCCCAGGGTTGCCACCCCCTTCCACATGAACCATGAAATCTGCCTGCTGGTCTTCTATCCAGACCATCAGGTGACAAGAAAACCAGAGATGATGGCACGCCCTGAATGTGAGGCGAGTGCTCCTAATCTACATTGAGCACACACGATCTTTCCACAAGACCTCCCAATTGTTTGTGGCGGTCGCTAAATGCATGAGAGGCTCTCCAGTATCCTCCCAATGCATCTCCAAATTGATTGTGAACTGCATTAGAGACTGCTATGGAAAGTCAAGCATGCCTCTCCTAGAGACTGTGAGAGCCCACTCTACCAGAGCTCAGGCGTCTTCCACGGCCTTCCTTGCTAAGGTCCTGATCCAAGAGAGCTGCAGGGCTGCTACGTGGTCATCGATACATACCTTCATGACGCACTATGCCATTGCCTAACAGGCTAGAGATGCTGCTGCTGTGGGCAGAGCTGTATTCAGTGTGGGTAGACTGTAACTCCTCCCACCATCCTTGGATATGGCTAGCAGTCACCTGTAACTGAATGATGTGAGCAGCGCTTGAAGGAGAACAGCTGGTTACTCACCAGTAACCAGCCTTCTTCAAGATGGGCTGCTCACATACATTCAGGTCCCTCCCACCATGCCCACTAACGGAGTTGGCAAAGGTATATGGGACTGGGAGGGTCAGGCTCATGGTCACCTATATAGCCATGGTCGTGGAGTGGAGGGGGTGTTGGCCGTGTGCCCTGACTTGACAGGCTAATGCTAAAGACTTTCCAAGCTACCATGCGCTGCAGCACGTAGACACCTGTAACTGAATGTATGTGAGCAGCCCATCTCGAACAAGGACAGTTACTGGTGAGTAACCAACCGTTTTCAGGACCAAATTTAAAAAAAAAATAATAAAAAAAAGCCCCTTATTTCTGTGGAGAATGGAAGACAGAAAAGTAGACAGTCTGCCACTCAGGAGCCTGAAACAGACTCAGATACTGACTTACACTCACTCATCTCTGGTTGTTTGCATCCAGCTCAATGGTACTAATGAACAATTTTAAAAGGGATAGCCGTGTTAGTCTAGTCCAGTGAAAAAACAACAAGGAGTTGTGTGGCACTTTAAGACTAACAGATTTATTTTTTGCATGAGCTCTTGTGGGAAAAGATCCCACTAACGAACAAACCATCATGCACACACAATATGATTCATTCCTTCCAGCAGGGGACAACCATTTCCTAAACAACCCTTCTGTTAGGGAACTAACTGCAGAATGTATTTCTCTCCTGGATCTCTGACTATTTTGTGCTCCTATAGTCACAGCCCTTTGCTCTCCTAAGTCATAGAAGTTCCATTTTCTCCTGATTCCCAGTTCCCTGCACCTTCACTACAAGGATTTGTCACTCTTGGGTACCTAAACCCATACCTTCTCTCTCTGCAGCTGTGGCTCCTTCCTCCTCCCTAATTCCCCCCCATAGGATCATTTCTATTGACAGGTTCATATTTATTTAATGCCCAGAATGTTGTGAAATAGCTAGTTCTTCAATAGAGAGATATCCACTGATGTCAGCAGGGTTTCGGTCACGCCCTCGGAAATGAAGTGGGTGCAGCAGTCTCCCATTCACCAAGATCCAAAAGGGCAGCCATGTTAAGATATTTCGGTACAACAATCAAAAAAGGAGTCCTGTGGCACTTAAAGCTTAACAAACTGATGCATTGCATGAGCTTTCATGGAAGAAAATCCCACTTCATCAAACACCATTCACCACACCTCGTCACCTGGCTGGAGACTTCCTGGTGCTTGATCCCCATTTGGTGATCCCCAGATGTCAATTATTATCTCACAGCATTCTCCCCAGGCCAGCCTATTCTCCTGTCCTCTGCTTCTTCCTTCCTGTCCTCCTGTGCCATCCCCACTCATCCCATGTGAGCTGTACTCAACTCAGGACATCTCTGGAGGGTAAAGAGGACACACCTGAACAAATGGAGCACTACCATGTACTGAGTGCTCACAGCTTGTCATGTCTTATAGCCACTCTATGAAACCACATGCAAATCCCTTCCTTGGGAGGCTCCTGTTTAAATACACACCCCTGATTCTAGGAGCTTCAGTCTCTTCTCAGATACAGAACTGCCCCTTTCTGTCAGCTGGGGAATTTCCTTCATTACATGGAAATGACAATGAAATCTCTGTTGCTTTTCCTTATCCTGCTCTCTGCCCTCACCTGTGAGTGTGTCTGGAATAGGAGGGAAATTGGGGACCAGTCTACAGTTTCCTTCCTTGATTAATTCAATCCTCTCTTTCTTTTCCTTTCCTCAGGTGTCCTCTCTCAGGTGCAGCTTGTTCAGACTGGCCCAGGAACGGTGAAGCCTGGAGGGACGCTCAGTATCACCTGCAAAGTCTCTGGTGCCTCTGTCAGCAGCTATTATTGGAGCTGGGTCCGGCAGCCTCCTGGGAAGGAGTTGGAGTGGATGGGGTTTATCCGAAGCACTGCACAAGGTGGGACCACAGAGTACAACTCAGCTCTCAAACCTCGTGTTGCCATCACCCGGGACACCTCAAAAGATGAAGTTTATCTCCAGCTGGGCTCACTGACTGCTGCAGACACTGCCACCTATTACTGTGCCAGACACACAGTGACACAGAGGAAAGCAGGGACCAGCACAAAAAGCAGAAGCAGATTTTTTAAATAGCCCACCAGCTGAAACATTCCCTTTGTGCTGCAGGGGATGGCACAGACAGGGCATGGCCAGCAGTGTGGGATCTCAGCAACCACCATTGAGTCTCCCCTACATCCCACCTCCTCCCAGCCCTCTCCCCTGTGGGATTTTAAACACTCCACTTCCTTGTGCTCCATACTGAAATGTGCATCCAGGGATTCATGGAACCAGGTGTGATGATTTGGGCTGCTTCATGTTTTGGACACTTAGCCCGAGGAACTCTGGATCTGATCCACAGAAGGTGTTATTCTCATTGGTCTTGTCTGGAGCCGAGGGTATGCAGCACTTCTAGGTATCATAGAATCATAGGTTTGGCAGGGACTTCATGAGGTCATCTAGTCCAACACCCTGCTAAAAGCATGGCCACTCCCACTAAATCATCCCAGCCAGGGTTTTCTCTAACTGCATTTTAAATGTTTTTAAAGATAGAGATTCCACCACCTCCCTAGGTAACTCATTCGAATGCTTCACCACCTCCTAGTGAGAAAGATTTTCCTAATATCCAACCTTGACCACCCCAGCTGCAACTTGAAAGCCTTGCTCCTTGTTCTGTCTTCTGTTACTACTGAGAAAAGCCTAGCTCCTTCCTCTTTGGAGCACCCCTTCATATAGCTGTTGGTTGCTATCTAATCCCCTCTCTGTTGTAGGCTATGTCTACTCTTAAAAAATTAGTATGAATTAACTAGGTTTGAACTAATTAATTTGAACTAATAATGCTTAGTTTGAATTAAGTTAATCCGAATTAACATGGCCACATGAGAGAACCAAATTCAAACTAGCATATCCATGCACAGGACTTGCTAGTTCGAATTAGGTAGGAGGCGCTATTGTATAGGGAAAAATCAAGTCATGACTAATTCGAATTAACAGTTAGTTTGAATTAACATGGCTACATTGGGTTAATTTGAACTAATGAGTTTGAATTAGCTGTCACTTTGAAATTAATCCAGGTTTTATAACTTCAAAGTTAGTTTTCATCAATTCGAACTAAGGCATTCCTTAGTGTGAATTAATGAAAGCCAGTGCAGCCATGTATTTTTTTAATTCAAATTGATCCTTATTAATTTGAATTAAATTGTATGTGTAGACATACCCTTACAGACTAAATCAGTGTTTGTCAAACTTTTTTTCTTGGGACCCAGATGAAAAAAATCATTTATGCACTGCAATCCAATAGGTAAGTCATTCAGTAATACATTCCAGTCTTTTGGTGGTGGCATTAATGTGTGCCGTGACCCAGTACCTGAGGTTCTGTGACCCAGTATTGGGTCCTGACCCATATTTTGACAACCACTGGACTAAATAAGACTAGTTCTTTCAGTCTCTCCTCACAAGTCATGTGCCCCACCCCCTAATCATTTTCATTGCCCTCCACTGTATCCTTTCTAATTTGTCCACATTCTTTCTGTAGTGCAGAGCCCAGAACTGGACATAGTATTCCAGATGTGGCTTCACCAGCACTGAATAGAGACGAATAATCACATCCCTCGATCTTCTGGCAAAACTCCTATTGATACAGCCCAATATGCCATTGGCTTTTTTGGCAACAAGAGCACATTGTTGACTCATATCCAGCTTCCCATCCACCATGACCCCCAAGTCCATTTCTACAGTGCTGCTACTTAGGCAATCAATCCCGAGGCTGTAGGAGTACTCGGGATTTTTCCCTCCTAAGTGTAGGATTTTGCACTTGTCCTTGTTGAACCTCATGGGATTTTGTTTGGCTCAAGGCTACAATTTGTCTAGGTCTCCCTGAATCCTATCCCTGGGCTCCAGTGTGTTCACCATTCCCCACAGCTTGGAGTCATCCCCAAATTTACTGAGCATGCAATCCATTCCATCATTCAGATGATTAAAGAAGATGTTGCACAGAACCGGTCCCAGGACTGACCCTTGGGGCACTCCACTAGTTACTGGTTGCCAGCTAGACACTGAGCTTTTGATCCCTGTAGTGGGACAGTTGCTCTGCCACAGCACTCACGGGGTTAAAAAGGAGTGTGAGCAGGCAGCAGTCAATCAGAGAGAGACTGCTGGTGTAACTGCAGGGCAGCAGAGCTGACTGGGGTCAATCTGCAGTGGGAGCTGTCAGGTGAAGGTACTCTGTCCAGCAGCCTGGCTGAGGGAGTCAGCACCCTGAAGAGCTCCAAGTGACAGCAGGCCTTGAAGTTGACTTGATCTGCAGATCCTAAGTGAGCAGACAGCAGCAGTGGCTGGAGCAACAGTCTGGCGGCAAGGAGCCAGGGAGTAGACAGCAGCAGGACTCCAGCAGTAGGAGCTTGTCAGCAACTGGGGCTACAGAAAAGTGGCCCAGGGTGTTGACACACACTGCCTTCAACGGTGACATATTGTCAGTGACTGGGGCTGTGGGGAAGCAGCCCAGGGTATCATCACAGACTGTAGAGAGACTGGAGGGAGGTGGAGGCCTCAGTGGAGGCATTTAGGGTCCCTGGGAGTGGGCCTGGAGAAGTGGGTGGGCCAAGTCTCCTCTCTGCTCCTCCAGTGTGTGAGGAGTGGCATGTGTAGCAGGGTTGACATAATCTCACTGGTGATTGACTGCTTTAGTGGCTGGGCCAAGAGTGATCTGTGGCCATAGACTGTTTTAGTGGCCAAAACCTCAAAAGGGGTGGAATAGCGGGCTTAGCTGGAGGGCTGAGGTCCCAGAATTGGACTCAGGAGCAGGAGTTGGCATGTGAGGAAGTGGAGCACAGACCACCTGGAGGGGACCACTTCAGCAAAATTCCTCAGTAACAACACCAGGAAGTGCCCTTCAGTAGGGTCTAGTGCTGCACCCTCTTACAATCCATACCCACTGAGTCTGATGATCTAGCCAGCTTTCTATTCACCATACCATCCATTCATCCAAACCATACTTCCTTATCTTGCTGCCAAGAATGCTGTGGGAAACCACATCAAAATCTTTTCTAAAGTTGAGGTATATCACATCAACGACTATTCCTGAATCCACATATCTGTCATCTTATCATAGAAGGTGATCAGGTTAGTCAGACATGATTTACCCATGGTGAATCCATGCTGACTGTTCCTGATCACTCTATTCTCCTCCAAGTGTTTCAGTATGGAATTTCAGAGGATCTGTTCCATGATTTTTCCAGGGGTTGAGGTGGGGCTGATTGGTCTATAGTCCACTGGATCCTCCTTTTTCCCTTTCTTAAAGATAGGTACTATATTTACCTTTTTCCAATCATGTGGGACCTCCCCCATTCGCCATGAGATTTCAGAGGTAACAGCTAGTGGCTGTACAATCACATTGGCCAACTTCCTCAGCACCCTTAGATGCAGTTCATCCAGTCCCATTGACATGTGCACATCCAACTTCTTTAAGTAGTCCCTAACTTGACCTTCCATCACCAAGGGCTGCTTTCTTCTCTCCATTCTGTGTTAGCTAGTGTAGTAGTCTGGGAGCTCACCTTGCCTGTGAAGACTGAGATAAAAAACGTGTTGAGTACTTCAGCCTTTTCCTCATCATCTACCACGAGGATATCTGCCCTGTTCAGTAAGGGTCCTATATCATCCCTGTTCCTCCTTTTCTTACTAACATAGTTGAATAACCCCTTCCTATTATCCTACACATCCCTTGCTAGCTCCATCTCCAACTGGCCTTTCGCCTTTTTGATTTTTATCCCTGCAGACCCAAGCAATATCTTTATATGCCTCCCTAGTCATCTGTCCAAGCTTCCACTTCTTGTAAGCTTCCCTTTTATGTTCCAGCTCACTGCAGAGTTCTCTGCTAAGGCACGCTGGGCACCACTGCAGGGAGGCACGGACGTTGGATGGGCGTCCCCTTGCAATGTGTATAGTGTGCCAATGTTACATGCCACAAGACTCCTTGCTTTTTTTTGCTTGAGAGAAACTCTCCGACCTATTGATTTGTATTCTCTTGTTAATGAGGCAGGGGAGGGGTCATCTGGGGTGATTCACTTGTAAATGAGGCAGGGGAGGGAGGGGGTGATCTGATAGTCTTTCAAAAATGGCATAGCCTAGCATTTCAGATTTGATGCCTCTAGTATTGCACTTTAAATCCCCTAAAGATCAGCGCAGACTTTCTTTGAATTAAACTGATTTAATTTTACTACATGAGGATCTTTAAAGAGACACATTAGAAGCAGATTTCTGCTCCGTTTAGTCCAGTGGTTCCCAACATTTTCTGTTGTGGCACACCTTGCTACCTTTAATTACTTAGAAGCTGATTTTAAACATGAACCCTTGTGCTTTCTATGTGCCATGCACAGCTCACAGCCTGAACTCAGTGGCAAATGATGCTGCCAAAGTGAACCCTGAGACAATCAGTTTCTTTGCAACAGTGCAAGAGGTATATAATTTTCTCTTGTCATCAACAAAGCATTGGGCAGTTCTCAAGAAGCACATTTCCTCTCTTACATTGAAACCTCTTTCAGAAACTCATTGGGAAAGTCTCATTGATGCTTTGCAGACTCTCAGGTACGAAGTTGAAGAAATCTATGATGCTCTGTATGAGAATTAGTGACAAAAATTACAGCAAAGAATCAAAGTATGAAGCACAGATTTTGTGCACCAAGTTGAAGGATTTCCAATCCCGATGCTCCCTTATCCTGGGGCATGACCTGTTGAATCACATCAATCCAGGCAGTAAGGTCCTTCAGGGTACCAGTGAAAACATTGCCATCGCTTTGACAGCCATTGAGAACCTGGAAGTCTTTATTTCCAACTACCACACTGATTCCAACTACGAGTCATTGCTTAAAACTGCTCCGCAACTTTGTCAAGATGTTGAGGGGGAACCAGAGTTCAAAGCCACTGCTCAAATCCATCAGAGGAAAAAGACTTCACAGTTCCAGTATGAACACAAAGATGAATCGCCCCAATCACCTGAGGATAAATTTCAAGTAAATTTCTTCTTTACAGTTTTGGATGTTGTAATAACTTCCCTCAATGAAAGATTTGAACAGTTAAAACAACACAACAATCAATTTGAATTTTTATACAACATAAATAAACTTGCCAAAACCGACCACGAAAAGCTCCAACAGCACTGCAATGATTAGCAACTTTGTTTATCGGACGGTGATAATAAGGACATCAATGCAATCAAAATATATGATGAGCTATGTGCCTTTAAAAATCTGTTAAAGCCCATATTAGACCAATTCCATAATCCTTATGCAACTCTCAAATTCATTCAATCAAATAACCTCTCATTCCCAAATTTGAGCATTGCCCTAAGAATATTGCTGACACTTCCTGTCAGTGTGGCAAGTGACGAGCGATCATTTTCACAATTAAAAAATTATTTGCAATCTATTTTTTCCTAAGAAAGGCTTGTAAGCCTTGCCATGGTTGCTATTGAGAGCAATATATGTGCCCAGTTACACATCAAGGAATTAATTGCAAATTTTGTAAACATGAAAGCACGAAAAGTACTATTGTAACCTTTTGTAAAACCTTTCCTTTTTAATTAAAGAAATAACTAATAAACTGATTGTTTGCTTTGGATGTTCATATAATGACAAGTATTTACTGCTCAGTACTTTTTTTCATTTTGAATAAATATGCATTCACCTCTTCACTGCAATTTTCTTATTATAATAACAAACTGATTAATACTAATGAGGGAGGATGGTGCCAATTTATAGATTGCAGGGAGGGGCCAGAAACCCTAGCACAGACCCTGCTGGGCACCTTCCATATGTGCTGTTCTTTTTGCACATAGGAATGGTATCTTTGTATGCCTTTAGTAAGGTTTCTTTAAAATACAGCTAGCTCTCTAGAAGGCCTTTCTCCTCAGATTAGCCTCCCAAGGGATCCTGTCCATCAGTTCCCTGAAGGAGCCAAAATCTGCTTTTCTGAAGCCCAGTGTCTGTTCTGCTTCTTTCCTTTCTTCCTTTGATCAGGATCCTGAACACTACCATCTCTTGGTCACTGCTTCCCAAGTTGCCATTCACTTCTACTTCCCCGATCAATTCTTCTCTATGAGCAGCAGGTCAAGAGGTACAAGGCCCCTATTTGGCTTCGCTAGCATTTAGTACCAGGAAGTTGTCCTCATCGCTCTCCAAAAAAATTCCTGGAATGTGCACTGCTGTGTTTCCCTCCCAGTAGATGTCAGGGTAATTGAAGTTCCCCATGATAACCAAGGCCCATGATCTGGATGCTTCTGGTTGGTAGTTGTCCATAGAAAGCCTCACCCACCTCCACCTTCTGGTCTGATAGTCTATAGAAGACATCCACCACAGCACCACTCCTGTTGCATTCTCCTCTCAACTTAACCCAGAGACTTTCAACAGGCTTGTCTCCACTTTCATAGTGGAACTCCGAGCAGTCATAAAGCTTGTTTACATTTAGTGCTACTGTAACCCATGGGCTTAAAGGAGGAGTGTTTCTTTAAGAGTTTTGCGGGTGTCTGAGTTGCTCTTGCTGTGTCGCTGTTGCTGGGCAGATTTAGCTGCCTAGACCCAGAAGTTCCAGCATGTTCTGTGTAGTTTGGAGCATGCTCAGCAAGGTTCCCTGCCAGCGCAGTGGTCGGGGGTCTGAGATCAAGCAGCCAGGCTAGTTGCATGGAGGAGAGTACTGGTGCTCTGTGCAAGGGGAGAAGCTGAGCCAGGAACAGACAGCAGGCTGTTTTTCCCAACTCTGAGGCATTTTGCTTCAGGGCAGTAGCCTTGTTAACCCTCCAGCAGGGAAGTCTGGAGGCAGTGTGTACAGAGAAGCAACTATTGGGAAAAGAAGGGTGGTTGCCTTCTAACTTTATACTCTGGGTTATGGGCTTAGCTATAGTTCTTTTGTGTAACAAGGGGAAAGAGATAATTATATTTTGTTATTGTCAGAGATGTATTTTTTCCTTTGTAACAGGGTTTTTATATATGTGTGTACGTAAATGAGTGTGGACTGAGTAAGCTGTGTGGACAGCAGTGCTCCCAGCAGAGGAAGAAAGGTTTTCCAGGACTCATACAGAGGATTTCTGCTGCCAAAGAGAAGGGAGATGCTGGCTTCTAGCACAAGCCTTTGGACTTGGTGATTTGAGACCATAACAGACTCATGTGGATACTGCTAAATAGCCACTATGTATTATAGATCTGTATACTAATAATTTCT
Source organism: Podocnemis expansa (assembly GCA_007922195.1). Taxonomy (NCBI): domain Eukaryota; kingdom Metazoa; phylum Chordata; order Testudines; family Podocnemididae; genus Podocnemis; species Podocnemis expansa. The sequence goes on from ML682134.1 coordinate 433,023, forward strand.
TCTGCTTTCATAGAAGGTTTATAAAATTAATGTTTAATATAGTATATTGCTTTTGTTTATTTTTTTTATGAATTCTGAACAGTCTTCACTGTGAGCCCCTTTACAGACTAGATCCTGGCTCTCCAGCTGCTTTTTGCAGGTCTCCGCTTTCTGTGAGGCACTGGAGAGGGGCAGATAAATGACTTTGAGCCCACCCTAGCAGGTTACACTACTCCTCCTCTTCTTTCCTGCCTGTCCTTCCTGACCAATTTATACCCATTCATGGCAATGCTCCATCCCACGACACTGTGTCTAGCACCCACTTCTATACCCCCTATAATGAAAATATCCCACCAACTGCTGTAGGAACTCACTAGAGAAGTCACCAGTGGTAATTCTGACAGTCTATTGAGTGGGATTAAATTGAAATTATTTTGTAACATTTCCTCGTTCAAAGTCTCTGCAAGCAGCTCATCAGCTGCCTGGTGACCCAGGAAATTAGGAAGAAATTCATCCTTGGGTTCAATATTCCAAAGTGGGAGTTCTGGCACCTTCCACCTAAAGCTCAGGCAGGGTCCAGTGTCACAGGGGACTCTTTTGGGGTTAGATGCCACACTGCAATGGTAGCCTCTTTTTTTTTTTTTTCACACTCTGCACAGAGAGCCCTGGGGAAAGATGACAGAGCCTGGATTTCTCTAACTGTCAGGAAGGTTTTCAGGACCAAATTGAAAAACAATTTAAGATTATTTCTGTAGAAAATGGGAGACAGGAGAGGACACAGTCTGCCACTCAGGTGCCTGCAACAGACTCGCACACTGATCAGTAAATAAATGTGTTAGTTTTTAAAAGTGCCACAATGCTCCTTGTTTGATTTTGTTGAACTAGACTGACACATCTACCCCTTTGGAGCACTTACCTACAGGCACTTAGCTCCAGGTGTTTAGGGGCAGGAATAATGTTAATGAACAGGCAGGCTTGCACATACAATATGATTAATTCTTTCCAGCAGGGGGCAGCTATCCCTTATGCAGTCACTCTCTTTGAGAACTGACTGCAGAATATATTTCGGCTGGATTTCTGACTATTTTGTGCTCTCACAGTTCTCTCCTTGGGCATTTCTACACTGGAAGCTCAGTTAAGTCAACTTAACAGAGTAGACTTTAAGTCAGCTTAAAGTTGACCTTGTTAAGTTGACTTAGAGACTCCACATTTAGACATCCCATGTACTGCCTATGTCCACAGACTGGCAGGAGCTAGGTCAGCTTAGGAGTGGTGCCTTGTGGGTAGCTGTCCCAAATTGCATCAAAGAACTGCCCCCCTCCTCTGGCCACTCCTATAAAATACAAACTGAGCACAGCACCACCCTAATTGTACCTGGCAAGGTGGAGCCCAAGTCTGGGACCATGATAAAGGGCCTTCAGGTACTGAGAGAAGCAGCTCCAGAGCGCTATCATCCTGCTCCCCTGACAAAGTGGCTTATCAAAGGTCACTGTTGCTCATGTAGGACATGAGAACTTACCAGGAGCTCCAGAAGCATAGGGCTACCGACCCCAATCTCCCATCAAAGTGGTCAGGGAAGACTTTGACCCACTCTTCGATGTGGGAGATGCCACCACCCCCAGCTAGGGTGGCAGTATCCATGCATGAAGGGGTGCTGAAAATTGCCCATGCCAGATGGCAGATATCATCCTCAATATCGCTGGTCTCCAAGGGAACCAAGAGAAAAATACCATGTCCCTGTGGACAAGTTTAGCTTTTTGTTCAACCACCCCACACTGGGTTCACTGGTGGTGGATGTCATGAACCAGCAGGAAAGACAGGGGCATCTAGTGACAACCCCCAGAAATAAAGATGCCAAGAGACTGGACTTATCTGGCAGAAAAATGTATTCCACCATGGCATTACAGTTACACATTGCCAACTACCCAGCCCTAATGGGCAGGTACTTATTTAACCTGTGTCGCTCCATGCAGAGGTTTTGGGACCTCATCCTATCAAACACTACAGTGGACTACAAGGCCACGGTGGAAGAATGCTTGCTGGCAGCCTGTGTGACACTGCTCTCCTCATGGGATGCCACTGTTATGACAAGCAGGGGGTGGCTTCAGCCATTGCTATGTCTAGGGCAGTGTGGCTACAGGGTTCGGGGCTGTCGCTTCAAATGCAACAGTGCATCCAAGAACTCCTTTTTGAGGGCCCATCGCTTTTTTCAGACTCAACCAATATGAAGCTGCATGGTATGAAGGATTCGAGAGTGATGCTCCGATCTCTGGGATGTACAAACCCTGAGATGGCCAGACAGTCCTTTTGGGTTCAACAACCACAGCCCCAACACCAGCAGCAGGAACAGCAGCAGCACCACCACCAGCAGGGCCCTCATAATTGGTTCTTTCCATCATCCTGTTGATGTTATGGGAGCAGAGACAGGGACAGGACCAGGGGTGGAAGAGGATTGTGGCCCCAGAGGCCCAACCAGCCACAATGCCAGGGTAGAAGTAACTGCCCACCCTCACTGAGGCAGCAGTTCTGACAGTCAAGTGGAGCCCTGCTACCACTCCCCAAAACCATTCAAGAACTGGCTGTGTCCCTTCCAACACCAATGGTCCAAGATCCCATTAGACCAATGGGTCTTAGACACCATACCACAGGGCTATGCCATCGAATCCAGGGCCAGGCCTCAGAAGGAAAATTGCCCCTCAACCTCAGGCCAGAAAAACCTCACCACCAGTCCCTCGTGGAACTCAAGTGCCACAAGCTCCTACAGTTAGGCGCCATAGAGTGGGTCCCCTCTGGGAAGAAAGGAAGGGGCTTCTACTCAAGATACTTTCTGGCACCAGAAGTGTACGGTGGCCTGAGGCCATCCTAGACCTAAGAGCCCTAAATAAGTTTGTATGAAAAATAAAGTCCCAAATGGTTTCACTCTCTGAAATTAGTCTCTCTCTAGACCTGGTGGGCTGGTTAGCAGCCCTCGACGTAAAGGATACTTACTTCCGCATATTGATAAGGGGGAAATAAAGAAAGTTCCTCCAATTTGTGGTGGGAGGCAAACTTCCCATTCACAGCACTTCCCTTCAGCCTTTCACTAGCCCCTAGGGTGTTCACAGAATGTATAGTAGCATTAGGGGCATACCTAAGAAAACCAGGGGTCCAGATCTTCCCGTACCTGGACAATTGGCTGTTACTGTAACCACAGTGGGGCAGTCAGGGCAAAGTCCTGGGCACTTAATTTTAGAGGGCATCTTCACAGTGCCCCACTGGGGGACTCAGCTGGTGGGAAAGTCAGGAAAGCACCCCGCCGGGGGACCCTGCCAGCCAATGCAGAAAGCACCTCCTGGTGGACCTAACCAGCTGGTGGGGAAAGCGCACCACCAAGGGATCCCAATGGCAGCAGAGGCCAGAATCAGCTCCCCACCAATGGCTGGGGCCAGTGTGACAGAGCATTCTTTGGTCCCCTCTGCTCATAGCTGATCAGACCTCTGCTACAGTGGTGTCTGTCCCTGTCCGGCCAAGGTCTCCACGCTACCATCTAGCCAGCTCCCAAATCCAGCCTCAGAGAGTCCAATCCCCTGCTCTGCTGGGACTCTCCTGGGACCTCCCTCCAGGAGGGTCCCTGAAGTCCTGATTAAAAGTGACTATCAACCAGTGGGGAAATCAGAGGGTTTATTAGCAATCCAGTTCACCAAGCAGCTAGGTCATTTAGTTATCAGATGCACCAGGAGATATAGTAGTAAAACCCCAGGATGGGCCAGTTCTTACCCCAGGGATTCCGCCTCTTGGATCCCCATGTCCCTACTACCTACTCTCTCCCTTGGTCCTTTGTTCTCCTTCCCAGGCTAGGTAGCCCCACCCCTTGGTCCAACCACCCCCAACCTGTGTGACCAGCAGGAGTCCCAGGTAAAGTCTGCCTAAACACTTCCCCTTCCCCAGTAACTCTTCTACTGATCACACACTCGTGTCCCATCACTAGAACAGTAAAGAAACGAGGTCATCACCCGTGACATCCCATATTAGTCTAGAGGGCTTTCCCACTTCATCACAGCCAGATTGGGCCTTGATGTGTGTGCGGGGCAGGGGGGGAAGGGTAGAGGGCGCATCAGGGGCTGCTTGTCCTAGGTACCAGCTTTTCTAGTTCTGGCCTTGGTTGAGAGCAGGGAGCTGATGTAACAGCTGGATTCTACATTCCTCCATGTAAAATGCAAGCACGGCCTAGTGGGCCATCTCCATCCAGCCAAGTCTCTCCTGACAGCTCCATTCATCTCCACCCCACTGGCCATCCCTTGGTGGGTGTGAAGCCTGGGGCCAATCGACTTGGGGGGGGGGCCCTGACCCCTCCTTGCTGGCGTGGCAGGGTGGGCAAACCCAGAGGTCAAGCTCTGCTCTCCTGCCCCACCTCTGGGCCAGCCCCCCCACGCCTGGGCTTGCTCTTCCATCCGGAGGGCAGAGAGGGCCAGCCTACAGGCTGAGTTCCATGCTCCCGCTCCGCCCCTCTGCCTTTGGCTTCCCACTGAAGGCAGTAGGGAGGACCAAGGGCTGGCATGGCAATGGCAGAGCAGTGGCACAGGCCCCGCTCTGTCCTGCTGTGAGCAGGGCAGCATGGGACCCATGGAATCACAGGCCTGGGATGATAACCCCTCTTCCCCCCACCCCCAGTGACAGCTATGATGAAAACCACAGGCATATTCTTGCCCCAGGGGGTCCAAGTGCAATAAAACACCCTGATTCTAAGAGACTCAATCTGTCCCTAAGCACAGAAATGGCTGTGCCTTCCAGTTGGGGTAATTTCCTTTGTTCTCTGAAATCAAGAGATCATGAAATCTCTGTTACTTTTCCTTTCTCTGTTCTATGCATCCAGCTTTAAGTGTCCATTCAGGGCTGGCTCAAGAAGCTGAGGTGCATCAAGCCAGCTTTTGGGGTGGAACCTGGACTCCACTCTTAGCGGGCTTGCCCCACCCCCAGGACAGGGAACAGCTGGCCCGGAGTGGAGCAGGCCAGACCAGAGGTCGGGCTCTGGTCTCTTCCCTCTCCCCCGGGCTGCTTGTTCCACCCTAGGGACAGGGAAGGCTAGCCTAGAGGTGGGCCAGGAGAGTGGAGTCTGCCCCACAGGCTGGCCTGCTCTGCCCTTGGTCTGGCTGTTCCCTGCCTTGAGAGTGGGGTGGGTCTGGTTGAGTGGCAAGGCTTGCTCTCTTGCCCCACTTCTGGGCCAGCCCTCCTCACTCCCAGGGCAGAACAGCTAGCCCACAGTGGGGTAGGAGAGCTGAACCCGGCCTCTGGGCTGGCCTGCTCTGCCCCTTCACCAGCTGATCCCCATGCTGGTGGCAGGGTGAGGTGGCAGAGAGCAGGGACACTGCTCACCTAAACATAGGGATGCCATCGTGGTGCTAGCACCTCCAAGTTATGGCACCCCAAGCCACTGCCTCACTGGCTTATGGGTAGATCCAACTGTGTCTATGGGAGAGTGGGGATTAAGAACACATAGACACATAATTCAGTTCTTGCTTTATCTCCTTTCCCAAGGCGTCCTCTCTCATGTGCAGCTGATCCAGTCCAGCTCAACAGATGTGACACCTGGAGAGACCCTCACACTGAATTGAGCTGCTTTGGATGAATCACTCACTAACAGCAATTATCAGATTCTGATCAGGCAGCCTTCTAAGAGAAGCCTGGACTGGATGATTCAAGGAGACTTCAGGAGCCTTGGATGGTACACTTATGCATGTATTCATATATGAGCAGGGAGATGGGTTATCTCACATCTCTCCTGGGCTGACTCATCTTCTCTGTGCACACCACCAAGAACCAGCCCTTCCTAAAGCTGTGCTCACTGACAGCTGCAGACAGTGCCATAGCCACCTATTACTATTCCAGGACACGCACAGCAACACAGGGCAGGGCAGGGACTCCTGAGAAAACGGGACGTGGTTTCCATTCAGACTCATGGGGCCTGGCACTGAAAGTTCTCTGAGAGTGGCTAAGTCACTGAACCTCTTTACAGCAGCAGAAGTGAGTGCATTCCTCTTTGTCATACCCATCCTTGCCAGTCACACATTTACCAGACGTCCATCCATCTAGCCAGGGCAGAAATCTGTGCAGCCCTCGTCCACCCCATACACCCAGAGCATTTCTCAATTCATCCCATAGGAGGCAGGTGTTATGCCTGGTCAGAGATGTTGCTGCCCAGGTATCAATCCCACAATAGAAGGGAAGAGTATCACACAAACAGAAACACACAGACACACAGACCAGATGTCAGCCCAGCAGGAGACAAGCACATCACACTCAAACACTGACCGGGTTTCAGTTCTTGCCTCAGGGGCCAAGCAAGACACACAAACACACAGAGCAAAGTCACTCTGTGGAGTATGGGTCTCAATCTTGGTCTCGGTCTCGGTCACTCTGTCTCTCACACACACACATACACACGTATGCACACACACCCTGACTGGGGCTAGTTTAACCCAGTTATGAAAAGTCACAGACATATGGCATCTCTCTCGCCTCAGTTGGTGCCAGTGACACAAACACATACAATCTAAATAACGAGTCCTGTGGCACTTTTAAAAATTAGCAAATATATTTACCTCATGAGCTTTTGTCAGAAAATCCCACTTTGTCAGACTCCAAAGTATGATTTTCTCCTTTGAAAACTCACACGATAAATAAATCTGTTAGTCTTTAAACGTGCCAAAGGACTTCTTGTGTGTTTTGCTGAACTAGACAAACACAGCTACCACTTTGAAATGTGTCAACATACAATCTGTTCTTCTTGTACAGCACCCCCAAGCTAACATGCTCTTATTGTTGTGGTTTGTGTTTCACACCCAAGTCACCATGGGTATGTCTACACTGGAGGCCTTTTAAGTTGACTTAAGATCAACTTTTAGTCAACTTAAATTCAACCTTGTTAAGTCAACTTAAGGGTATGTCTACACGGGAGGGCTCTGTTAAATCAATCTTGTTAAGTTGACTTAACAGAGCCTCTAGTGGACCATAGACATCCAGGAGCATTGCTGGACCCAAGAAAGAGTCCGGGCCTCGCTCCTTCTCCCACCCCAGGGCCTGAACTGGCTCCAGGGCCCAATCCATTCCAAGCCGCCTCTAGCAAGAGGCTTGGATTTGGATCCAGCCCCTACCTCAGGCTTGCGGCAAGGGCAGGGACCAGATCTGGCTCTGAGGTGCATGCCAGCAGTGGCAGGAACTGACTCCTAGCCACCTGGCACTTGCAGCAACGGCAGGGGCCAGGTCTGGCTCCAAGCCTCTTGCCAGAGGTGGCTTGGGCTGGATTGGGCCCTGAAGATGGATCGGTCCCTGGAGCTGGATCAGGCCCAGAGCTGGATGGGGCCCTGGGGCAGGACAGGGTATGGGTCCCAGGGCCCGACTCTTTCTTGGGGCCAGCAACACTCCTGCCAGCCACATTGCCTTAAGTCAATAAGGTTAACTTAATGTGTAAGTCAACCTTAAGTGTTGGTGTTATAAGTCGACTTAGGGCAGCACTTAAGTTGACTTAATAAAAGCAGACTGTAGAAGGGGAGTTCCTTAGCTCGACTTAAGGAAGGGTAAGTTGACCAAGGCTCCAGTGTAGAAATGCACCAAGAGCCCACCATTCAGTTCCACAAAACCAAGAAGCTGGTTCCTAAACCAGCTCCAGGCTGGATCATCCTATTAGCTGAAGCAAATATTCAAAGGTCTGGGCAGCCTTTCTCCTCAGTCCCAGTCTAGCACCCTGTCTACTACATCTTCCTTTCTTCCCTCTCACAGCCATATTGCCTCATTTCATGTGCAGAGAGCACTACCTCACTGTGGTGTGGAGAGGACACCTCCTGTCCACAAGAATGTGTTGACATGTATATGGAGGTTAACCCCTGTTATCTGTTATAACCGCCCTGGGAAACTGCATGCAAATCCCTGCTCTGGGGCATGGGGGCTGAAAGTTCCTGTTTAAAAACAAACCCCTGGTTAAAGAAGCCTCATTCTCTCCCTGGAAGCACAACTGCCTTTCCCACCTGCTGAGTAGTTTACCTCCCTTTATGGAAACCAGAATGAAATTTCTTTCACTTTTCTTTTCCCAATTCTCTGCCCCCAGCTGTCAGTAGTAAGGTGCAGCTGGTCCAATACAGCCCAGGCACTATGGAACTGGAACTGTGAGGGAAATTAGGGACAAACACATAGATATTTTCAAAGCCTATCTCATTCCAAGCTTTTTCTTCCCTTCCCCAGCTGTCAGTTGAAGGTGCAGCTGGTCCAATACAGCCCAGGCACTATGAAATTCAGAGAGACCCTCACCCTGACTTGTGCTGTCTTGGCTGTCTCCACTACTGACAGCAGCTATGAGAGGAACCGGATCTGGTGGCCCCACTGGGAAAGGGCTTGAGTGAATGGGGTACCTATGCCTATATAACAGTGGAGAGACACACTACAACCCATCTCTCTAGGGCTGCAGGTTTGGCCCAACCATACAGGTGAACTAAGCAGTCACCTAGGGCACTACGCTTTAAGGGGTGCCAGATTATACAGAAGGCAACTTTTTTCTCTATTTAAAATAATACATCAATATTGTATCTCTTCTAGCATATGGTGAATGGGGTACCAAAATAATAGTTCGCCTAGGGCACCAAAAACCCTTGGGTCGGCCCTGCAGGCCTGTGTCACCATCTCTGCAGACACCTCCAAAACCCAGTTCTCCCTGCAGCTCTGCTCCCTTACAGCTGCAGACACTGGCACCTGTTAATATGCCAGACACACAGTGACACAGAGACAAGTGGTCTGGAGACTGATACAGAAAGGGGAAACAGTTTCTAAACAGATCTGAAATGTGAGTTCAGCAGGGAGCGCTGACTCCAGACCCCATCCTCCACGCACCCACAGACACTGACCTATCTCCTTCCCTCCAGCAGGGAGCAGCATTCATGCAGACATTCTGTATTTGAAAACAGATCCCAAAATAAAGTGCCACATTTCTCCATACAGTATCTCTTCACCCTTCTTTCCTTTAGTCAGAGCCTGTTTTCTTATAAAGCCCACAACCTGCTTGTCTTGCTTCTCTCCATGCTCAGTGCCTTCCTCTTTCATTTAAGTCTACTGTCACCCGTTGGGGCCTGAAACCAGTTCTTGTCTCTCCGTGCAGCCTATTGACCATGCTGTACTTTGTCTATATTTATCATATATGCCCATAGTATAGATCAGGGGTGGCCAAACTTATGGAACTTAAGAGCCACACAAGTTCATTATTATTATCATTATTATTATTCAAGAGCCTCACTGAGGCATATAGCCATATACTTTTATCTACTCCAAAATTACTAAATTTAAAATTCATTGCACACTTCAATGTTCTTGTAAAAAGAGGGCAAATATTGATCCTGCTAATGTCACCATGAAAACTAGCCTTATACAATAAATGATCTATTTTCTTCTTCATATTTTTGTTTCTTATTATTCAACATCATGTTTAGAAGGACTTGTAAAACATGATTATTATTTTAACAAAGTAAACTGCATTAGGGCCTATGAGAAAATCTCAACATGCTGCGCTTCTCTCCGCCATCCCAATCATACTGCCCCTTCTCTCAGCCATCCCAACTCCCTCCCTAACCCCCAGGCCCAGATGCTAGCTCCCCCAGGCTGACACCCAGCCCCCCAAGACCCTCTTAACTAACTGCTCCAGCAGCTAGGCACAGGCTGGGGCTCTCTCCCCTTTCCTTAAGCCCTGCCCAGGCTGAGCATCCAATATGGCCACTGGCAGCTAGGCACAGGCTGGAGCTCCCCCCCAAGCATGCTCAGGGTGGGATATTTAAAACTAAAGGATTGGCTGGCAGAGTGGTATTTTGGATAAGATCACAGAATCATAGAATCATAGCGTTGGAAGGGACCTCATGAGGTCATCTAGTCCAACCCCCTGCCAGAGGCAGGACCACTCCCACTAAACCATCCCAGTCATGGTTTTGTCCAGCTGGGCCTTAAACACCTCCAAAGATGGAGATTCCACCACCTCCCTAGGCAGCTCATTCCAATGCTTTATCACTCGCCTAGTAAAAAAGTTTTTCCTAATATCCAGCCTTGACCTCCCTAACTGTAACTTGAGACCATTGCTCCTCATTCTGTCCTCCGTTACTATCGAGAATAATTGAGCTCCATCCTCCTTGGAGCATCCCTTCAAGTAGTTGAAGGTTGCTATCAAATCCCCCCTCAATCTTCTCTTCTGCAGACTAAATAAGCCTAATGCTTTCAGTCTTTCCTCATAGGGCTTGTGCTCCAGCCCTTTAATCATTTTGGTTGCCCTCCGCTGGACTCTCTCTAGCATGTCCCTGTCCTTTTTGTAGTGGGGAGCCCAAAACTGAACACAGTATTCTAGATGTAGCCTCACCAGTGCAGAATAGAGGGGAATGATCACATCCCTTGATCTGCTGGTAATACTTCTTTTGATGCAGCCCAGTATGCCATTGGCCTTTTTGGCAGCAAGAGCACACTGCTGACTCATATCTAGCTTCCCATCCACCATGACCTCCACGTCCTTTTCTACAGTGCTGCAACTTAGCTGAATGTTCCTCAGCCTGTAGCAGTGCATGGGGTTTTTCCATCCCAAGTGCAGGATTTATACTTGTCCTTATTGAACCTCATAAGATTTCTATTGGCGCACTCTTCCAATTTATCTAGGTCTCCCTGAAACCTGTCCTTGCCCTCCAATGTGTCTACTGTTCCCCCCAGCTTGGTGTCATCCACAAACTTACTGCGAGTGCAGTCTATTCCATCATCCAGATCATTGATGAAAATGTTGAACAGAACCAGCCCCAGGACTGACCCCTGGGGCACACCACTCGTTACTGGTTGCCAGCTAGACATGGAACCATTGATTCCTACACACTGAAACGGTTGATCTAGCCAGTTTTCTATCCACCCTATAGTCCACCTATCCAACCCATACTTCCTTAAGTTGCCAATGAGAATGCTGTGGGAAACTGTATCAAAAGCCTTGCTAAAATCAAGGTATATCACATCAATGGTTCTTCCTGCATCCAGAAAACCAGTCATCTGATCATAGAAAGAAATGAGATGGGTCAGGCATGATTTACCCTTGGGGAATCCATGCTGACTGTTCCTGATGACTTTATTTTCCTCTAAGTGTTTTAGGATGGATTCTTTGAGAACCTGCTCCATAATTTTTCCAGGGATTGAGGTGAGGCTGGCAGGTCTGTAATTCCCTGGATCCTCCTTTTTCCCTTTCTTGAAAATAGGCATTATATTTGCTTTTTTCCAATCCTCTGGCACGTCCCCTGTTCTCCATGAGTTTTGAAACATAATGGCCAGCGGTGCTGCTATTTCATTGGCCAATTCTCTTAGCACCCTTGGATGCAGTTCGTCTGGCCCCATGGACTCGTGCACATCCAGCTTCCTTAAGCAGTCCCTAACCTGACCTTCCATCACCAAGGGCCTCTCTTCTTCTCTCCAATCTGCCATACCCATGGTAGTGGGCTGGGAGCTGACCCTGCCTGTGAAAACTGAAGCAAAAAATACATTGAGCACTTCAGCTTTTCCTTCATACTCTGTCATGAGGATGCCTGCCCCATTCAGTAAGGGACCTACACCTTCCCTGATCCTCTTCTTGTTATTAACATACTTATAGAACCCCTTCTTGTTATCCTTTACATCCCTCGCTAGCTGCAACTCCATTTGCCCTTTGGCCTTTCTGATTTTATCCCTGCAGTCCCTAGCAATATCTTTATATGCCTCCTTGGTCATCTGACCAAGCTTCCACGTCCTGTAAGCTTCCTTTTTATGTTTAAGCTCAGAGCAGAGTTCTCTGCTAAGCCATTCTGGCTGCCTCACATGTTTGTTCTTTCTCCTAATTGGAATGGCAACTTCCTGTGCCCTTAGCAGGGTTTCTTTAAAATATAACCAACTCTCTTGGAGTCCTTTCCCCTTCAGCTTAGCTTCCCAAGGGATCCTGCCCATCAGTTCCCTGAGGGAGCCAAAATCTGCTTTTTTGAAGTCCAGGGTTTGTGTTTTTCTTCTTTCCTTCCTTCCTTTAATCAGCATCCTAGGTGATGTGGCTGGCCCTTTGGGGTCAGGAGAACCTATTTCTTTAAGAGATCCAGTGGCTAAAGGGGACCATAGGAACTGATGTGCAGTAAGGGGACTGTTTTTGCACTGTTATGCTTGGTGATGACCAGAGTGGGGAATCAGAAGCATGTTTTGTTAGTGACTGGGAGACTGGTTTAAGTACCACCTCCGTAATTCCTACCACAGGTTCATTTCTACTGACAAGGTTATGTTTATTTTAAATGCCCAACACATTTTGAACAGAAAGTTTTCCTAAGAAGAGACAGTTTTCACTGATGTCTGTGGGGTTTTGGTCACACCCTCAGACATGAACTGGGCACAGGAGTCTCCCATCCAACAGATACCATGGCCTAGCTGGAGCTCCTCCTGGTGGTTTATCCCCATTTGGGAATCCCCAGATGCCAATCAGTGGCTCAGTGAGCTCTCCTCTAGGCCATTCCAGTTCCTGGTCCTCTGCTGCCTCCTTCCTACCCTCCCACAGCCATCTCTACTCGTTCCATGTGTGCTGCACTAAGTGCTGGACATCTTGATGCAGTAAACAGCACTCACCTGGTCAAACAGAGTCCTGCCCTCTACTGAGTGCTCACATCTTGTCAAGTCATATAGTCACCCTGCGATTCCACATGCAAATCCTTTTCCCAAGAGCTCCTGTTTGAATACACACCTGGATTGTAGGAGCCTCAGTTTTTTTCCCAGACACAGAACTGCCCTTTCCTGCCAGCTGGAGAATTTTCCTCATTGCATTGAAATGACAAAGAAATCTCTGTTGCTTTTGTTTTCCACATCCTCTGCCTTCACTTGTGTGTGCATCTGGATCAGGGGATGGGGGAATTGGGGACCAATGCACAGATTCCTTCCATGATTATTTTAATCCTTTATTTCCCTTTCCCCAGGTGTCCTCTCTCAGGTGCAGCTTGTCCAGTCCAGCCTGGGACAGTGAAGCCAAGAGACCCCTCATTATCACCTGCAAAGTTTCTGGTGCCTTTATCAGTGACCTCTTGTGGAACTGGGCCTGACAGCCATTAGGGAAAAGGCTGGAAAAGGTGGGGGTTGTTAAAAGCACTTCATATGGTGACATCAGAGTACAACTCGTCTCTCAACCCCTGTGTCACGATCACCAAGGACACCTTGAAAGACGAAGTTTATCTCCAGCTGGGCTCGCCGACGACTGCACCACAGACCCACAGTGACACAGAACAAACCACAGACTGGCATTAAGAAAGAAATGCAGATTTCTAAATAGGCAACCAGTTAGAACACTCCCTTTGTGCTACAGAGGATGGGACAGACAGGACATTCCTAATAGTGGGATTTCAGCAGACATAGCCATTTTTTCCTGACATCCCACCTCTTCTGAGCCCCCTGCACCAAAGGATTGTGAACACATCCCTCCCTTTTGTTCCACACTGAAATATGCACCCAGGGATTCATGGAAACAGGGGCAATGGTTTGGGCTGCCTCATGTTTCAGACACTTAGCTTGGGACACTGTGGCTATGTCTACACTAGAGGGCTCAGTTAAGCCAGTTTCATAAAATCTACTTTAAATTGGCTTAAAGTAGACCTTGTTAAGCCAGCTTAGAGTGTCCACACTCAAAATGCCAGGAGACTGCCCAAGTCCACACTGGCAGCTGCTAGGTCACCCTAGGAACAGTGCATTGTGGGTATCTGGCCCACAGTACAACACAGCAGAAGTGCCCCTCTCTCCTGGCCACTCTTTTACAACAGCAAGTAAGTGACCCCATCGCCCTCCATACTCTGCATGGCAACATGGAGTCCGAGGTCAGGGACCCCAATATTCCCCAACACACCACTCCACACTCTTTATACACTGACTAGACTCCTCCATGTCTGGAACAGGTTCCAGTGTGTGGGCAGGCCTCAAAAGGCCAACCCCCTTGCCCTTCCTGGCAGCTGGCATGGGCAGGGTACCTTCCTTGCACCTGTGCATCTGGGCACAGGAAACCAGCAGTGAGTGGTGGCACCGGGCTGGTTTCACCACCTGGAACGATGACCACTGGCTGTGGATCCTGCAGATAAGAAACAGCACTTTCCTCAGCTGCTGTCACAATCCCACCCAACCATTCCTGCCCCTCTACCACCTTCCACCCATTTCTCCCCCTATTCCCAAAACCATAAAAGGATGCCCTGTACACAGATTGATGATGCGGTTGTGTTTTATTTATAAGGGGGTACTGGGCGGGGAGGGAGCAGAGAGGAATGAGGGGGTGTGAGCTGCAGGGATGTAGGGGGTTGGGCAGAGTGAGGGGGTTTGGGAGGGAAGGGGGGTTTTGGAAATGAGGGGAGTTCGGATGAGAGTCAGGTGCCTAGCAGCTGTCAGCTGGCAGGTCCTAAGCCTGCAGCTGGCCTTCCCAAGTCCTGGGCTGCTGGCGGGGAAGGCTGCTGCTGGGAACCTGGGCAGGAGGAGCCTCAGCCCGCTGAGAGCCCCAGCCCCACATCAGGTGCTCCAGGGCATGGGTCTGGTGCTCCAGAGCTCCATCAGCTTGAGCAGGAGATCCATTTGGGCCTGCTTGACCCTGCAGTGGACTTGTTCCTCGGAGATTCACCTCAGCATGCTCAGACACCTGGACGTGATTTTTGTGGATCTCCTCCATGGACCTATATCCCCTCCTCTGGGTCAGGGCTGAGCACACCCCGGGAGTGGCTGGTGTAATGGGTGCAGGGACTCCAGGAGAGAAGCAATGGACAAGAGTTCCCCCCATTGGGTAGTACAGAGCGTGGGCTGGCAGCACCTGCTGTACCATGCCCATCCCCCTGTCCTTTGGCACAGGGACCCCTTAGTATACACCACCATGCTCTGCTGCACTGGGCTGTGTCGGGGGGGGGGGCGCTCTGGCTCCAGGTCAAATTTAAGGATGTGTGTAGACATACCCTTTCTGTTTGGTTATGCTTGGTGATGACCAGAGTGGGGAATCAGAAGCATGTTTTGTTACTGACTGGGAGACTGATTTAAGTACCAGCCATCAGTGGTTTGGGGGTTTGGCCCCTGGTTTTGCAGCTGGCCCTGATTTTGGCACATTCAGAAGGGTATCCCAGGAGGCCCGGGTCACAGGACTATTTACTGTACACAGTGTCTTTCAAAGTTGACCACAGCTCCCATCCTACTGATGGTAGAAGGGACTCACTGCCCAAAGATCCAGGTGGAGCGCTTGCCTTCCCAACTGTAACCACGGGACAGAAGATTGTCATACCTGAATGCTTGCTCAGTGGCAGGAGGGTGGAGGGGGTTGTTGGCAGATTTTTTTAGTTTTTCAGGGTTGTAAAAATTATATTGGTGGCCCTTGAGCAAAAATGGTTGGAAACTACTAATTTCCAGGTTTTCAAGGCCTGACTTGACAAAGCTCAGCTTGGCATGATTTAGTTGGGGTTGGTCCTACTTTCAGCAGGGGGTTGGATTAGGTGACCTCCTGAGGTTCCACCAATCTTTATCTTCTATGGTCCTATGCTCTCTGATGAGTGTCTACAGAAACTGCTCCCTGTCTCCAGGACGTGTCAATGTAAACACAGCCCTCATTCTGACAAAAGTAAACAATGCAATGTAGCTGCTATTGTGGGGAAATTTCCTGGCTCGTACACCACCCCAGTGAAGGTGGGTAGCAACAGGACCTCAGTCCTTGCTCATACTTCCTTTACCCAAAGGCCTGCTTGACCTCAAGGGCTCCCCTTCCACTCTCCTGCATGGCAGAGTCTGTATAATCCCAACAAGACTGGTGTCAGAGTTCCTGGAGGCTTGACCTCCAGTCTTGTCATGGTTATTCAGGGCAGGGGCTAGAGTGTCTCCAGTCCAGGATACTGACTTTACTGGGTGCTTTCATGGCCCACCAATCACCATAGGCAATTCAAAGTAATACAGTTTATTAAACAAACAGCAATCAAAAACAAATTGAAAAAATAAAGAAAAGAGGAGAAAGGTTAAAGGTAAAACACCCAAAACACCCCTGGCACAGGGGCATCACACACAGCTTCACTGGGGTGTAGAGGACGTTCTCAGTCTCTTTTACATGTCACGGGCCCGCTGTCTAGGCCTAGTTGCACTACTGTGACCCATGGAGTCAGAGACACAGGCTCTGGCAGTGGCTGCAGGTTCCCATGCTCTACAGCCCCAGCATCAGACCCCCTTTTGCTGTCCTGCAGTTGCTCACAGCACCCATCTCCAGATGGCTAACACCCTGGCTCCCAGCCCCACTCTGTTTCAGTGTGGGTCTCTGGGATGCTTCTTAGGCCCCTCTGGTTCTGCTGATGTGGGTCTGCGGAGATCAGCTCAGCACCTTGGCTCCTTCTCTGGCCTCTTCCACCCACCTCCAGACGACTCCAGTTCCAGCTCTGCTCTGTTCAGCTTAACTTGGCTTTCTGCTGATTTAACTGCTATGGGTCTGCTCTGCACAAATCAGCTCAGCCCAGCTCCCTTGCTTGGGTTCTCTGGCTCCCAGTTGCTTAGTGCTTCCTCCTTAGCTTGGCCCAACACACTCTCTGGCCTGCCCAGTCATGCCCAGCCTGCAGTTTCAGCTCAGGGGCCTGGGAACACTTTACTGGCTCCTTCATTGGCCTGTCCACCTGGTCAATCAGACTATCTCAGAACACTGGCCTCTCCCACTGGCCCTGGAGTTGTCTGTTTCAGGTTCCTGCTTCCAGGATGGAATGGCCAAGCAAAAAGGCCCATTCAATTTCAGTAAGGGGCTATCAGTCCCCTTAGACAAAGTTCAAAGCTGTATCTTCTCCTGATGACCAGTTCCCTCCAGCTCTAATTACTGTTGTTTCAGAGCTTAAAAACGGCTTCCCTCACCCTAATCTTGCTCCTCTTTCCCCACCAAGAATTCCCTAAAATATCTTATTTTTTCTGTTTTATTCTTTCTATTTTATTCAGTTTACCTGTCTAAGTTTGTAGTAACCCCTGCTCTAACACTGGGACACCCCCTGACTTCACTAGACTTTTGGAACAGCTTTCTAAGTGTGACAGTGAGAACAAAAATCTTAGCTGCTTCAAAACTGAGCAAGATACCTTTATGGAGGGGATGGTATGATGGGACAGCGTAATTTGGCATTGACTGCTCTTTGACTGCCACTGGTAAATAAGCCCAATGACCTATGATGGGATGCTAGTTGGGGTGGGTCTGAGTTACTACAGAGAATTCTTTCCAGGTTTCTCTGGCTGGTAAGCCTCACCCACATACTCATCTTCAGCTGACCTCCATATTTTGGTTTGGGAAGGAATTTCCCACCAAGGCAGATTGACAGAGGCCATGGTTTTTTTCACCTTCCTCTGCAGTATGTGTCATGGGTCACTTACTGATGGATTCTCTGTGCCTTGAAGTCTTTAAATCATGATCTGAGGACTCCAAAAACTCAGTCTTAGGTTAGCGATCTTTTACAGGAGTGGGTGGGTGCATTATATGGCCTGCGGTGTGCATAAGATCAGACTAAATGATCATATTGCCCCTATCACAGGGAACTCCATGGCTATGTCTACACTACAGGGCTTCATTAAGCCGGCTTAATAAGGTCTACTTTAAGCTGACATAAGGTAGATCTTATTAAGCTGGCTTAGAGTGTCCACACTCAAAATGCCAGGAGACTGCCCAGGCCCATGCTGGCAGCTGCTAATTCACCCTAGGAGTGGTGCATTGTGGGTAGCTGGCCCACAGTGCACCGCAGCAGAAGTGCCCCCCTCTCTTGGCCACTCCTTAACTGCAGGGAGTGAGTGACTACACCACCCTCCATGCTTTGTGGGGCTACAGGGAGCCCAAGGAGTTCAAGGAGCCTGATGTGGCCCAGCAATGTGCCAGCACAGCACGCCACACCCTCCCTGTATTGCCTAGACTCGTCCAGCACTGAACCAGGTGCTTCAGGGCAACTGCCAGTTCAGGGGCAGGGTGCAGCAGTTGTTAAGACTCAAACACAGGGAAAAAGCACATAGGCTATGTTCACACACAGAGGGCTTGTTTTGAAACAAGCCATTTCAAAATAATTTGTTTTGAAATAACGCGTTATTTCGAAACAAGTTATTTTGAAATAAAAAAACACCGTCCGCAAAATAAGCAAAAAGCGGGAATCGAAATAGCATGTCCACACTGCGGGCATGCTATTTCGGTTCCAGGGCAGGGCACCATGGGAGGTGTGGCAACATGGCCCCCCTGCGGGCCATGTTGCCACTGAATCCCCTGCCTGGCTCTCACCCAGAGAGCCAGGCAGGGGAAAAAGCCCCAAAGGGCAGGGATCCCCCGTCCCTGGGTGGCAGCTGCTAGACCCTCACCTGCTAGGGATGCCCATAGCCCGGGCGGGCTGGCAGGAGCCCCTGCAGCAGCTACGGTCGTCCCCAGCTGGCAGGGGTCTAGCACGGCTTTCCCCTCCACGGGGCTTCTCCCGAGCCCCACAGCAGGGAGCCCGGTGCCCCCTTCTCCCACTGTGGGGCTCGGGAGAAGCCCCGCGGTGGGAGAAGGGGGTGCTGGGCTCTTCCTCATCACCCTGGCCAGGGTGCTGAGGGCTCCCTGGCCAGGGTGCTGAGGGAGGGTAGCCCTTCCTCCCAGGGTGCTAAGCACCCTGGGAGGAAGTTCCATAGTTATTTCAAAACAACAATTGTTTTGAAATAACATGTCCTAATGTCATTATTTCGAGACCAACGGTTTCAAAATAACCGTCCTTTCAAAACGGATGGGATTTAAGCTGTTTCGAAAGGACAGCTGCCATTTCAAAACAAGGGGTTTGCTTGTTTCGAAATAGCCGTGCGTCATGTGGCCATGGCGTTTCTTATTTCAAAACAACCTCGTTGTTTCGAAAGAAGAATGCTGTGTGAACACAGCCATAGAGAAAGGCGAAGAAAGGCGAAATCAGCTGTTGTCATGGGAAAAAAAAATCCATAGTCACAATTTAACCCTGCTTTCACACAATCCAATCTACAAGAGATAGCAACTCCTTTCTTTCTTTCTATGTACTGTTTCCCAGTGTTTGAATCTTAACAACTGTCCTAATTAGCTGTTACAGTGTGACCTTATCTATTGTCTTACACTCCCCTGCATTTATTGCCTACCATTCTGTAAGTTTCCCCATGAAAGTCCATGCAATAAATACATTTGTTAGTCTTAAACAGTGCCTCAGGACTCCTTGTTTGTTTTACAAAAATATCAGGGCAGTCAGGCTGAGAAGAGGAGACACACAGGGTCGGGCTGGAGAACAGGAGAAACAAGCAGGGTTAGGCTGAGGAGAGGGAGCCATGCAGGATTGGGCAGAGAAGGGCAAGGGGGGAGACACACGGGTTTGGGCAGAGAAGGGGAAAGAGACATGCAGGATCGGGCTGGAGAATGGGAGAGATGCAGGGTCAGGCTGAACAGGGGGGTGATGCCAGGTCAGGATGAGAATGGGGGGCTGAGAAGGTGAAAAGATGCCAGCTCATGGTGGGGAACATAGGGAGCTTGGATGTGGTACATACAGCTGGGAAAGTTCCCAGCTGTGTTGTGCCTTCTCTGCAGCCCCCATTCCCATGTATCTTATAGTTAGGAGGCCACTTAAGTTGACTTAAGCCAACTTCTGGGCTGCTACTCATCCATGTGAGAACAAATGATACTGCAAGAGGTTATCTTCAGCAGCTCAAAGGTGACTACAGGGCTCTAGGAGTGTGGGTGTAGGAGTTTGAAGCACAGGTGGTGTTCTCATCAATCCTTCCAGTCAGGGGTAGGGGACTGAGCAGAGATGGATGCATCCTGGAGGTGAATGCCTGGCTATGAAGATGGTGTTATCAGGAGGGATTTGGCTTCCTTGACCATGGGGTGCTCTTCCAGGAAGAAGAACTGCTAGGCAGAGATGGACTCCACCTGTTGAGTAAGGAGAAGAACATACTCCTTTGGCTATACCCTGTATTGAGCTTGCATGCATATATTATTCTCTGTTTATTTTATACAAATATATTTTTCTTTATATAAGTTTAAGAAACTATGGTTTTATAGTATGTTACTGTGTATAGGTAAGGAGGCTGGTACTAGTTCTTTTCATAAGCTAAAACACATGTATCCTACAGATCTTTGCAAAGGGTGTGACTCAGTTTCGCAGCAATCTGTAAGTAAATTTGCTATGCAATAGGATAAAACCTGCAAGCTTTGCAAACTAAGGTTTGCATTTATTTATAGGAAAAAAACTAATTGGGTGAAAGGTGAGCGTAGGCTGTGTAGAATTTGGCAAGTTGGATTTTGACTATGTTCTGCAGACAAATAGGTACGAAAATATCTCTGCAAACCCACCACAAAACCTACAAACTGATAAACAAGGAAATGAAAGAATATGCCAGAAGATAGACATCAGAAGACCCCTGAACCAGTAATCTGAAGGTGCTCCTAGCAAATTCTGGAAAATACCTATAGTTAGGTCAGGAAGAATGAGATAAAGAAATTTATTATTGAAAGGGTATTTAAAGCCCTCAAGTTTGTAGAGGGGTTGAA
Source organism: Podocnemis expansa (assembly GCA_007922195.1). Lineage (NCBI taxonomy): Eukaryota > Metazoa > Chordata > Testudines > Podocnemididae > Podocnemis > Podocnemis expansa. The sequence goes on from ML682134.1 coordinate 453,502, forward strand.
ACTTCCATGTTCCAGCCAATGAACTTGAACAACGCAAGAGGAAACTGCACAGGCCTTTAGGAATGCTCTTCCTGACTTCTTTTAGCTAGGTTTCTTTATTTTATTTTAGCTAATTAGTTCAGAATTCTTAGCTCAGTACTTCAACTTATCTTCATTTTGAGTGTGAGTATAACTTTTGTAACTGTTTCTTAAAGATAAGAATATCTTAGTAGCAATACTGTTAATAGTTATTATAGAAATGTATTAATGTAATCCTTTTACCAATTACTTTATATTGTATTCATTTATACTCCTTCCTGTTCATCACTTAGTTTATGCAGCTAGCAATAAAGAATTGTTAAAAGTTTCAATCTGAGTACTCCTTGACCACTTGTTTTTGGGAAGGAAGTCCTATTTAATTAACATACCTGTAGTCAGTCTGGACTAAGAACACTTGCCTTCCAAATTACTCTATATTGGCTATCCCAAATTCCTAAAAAAATAACAAAAATTGGCTACAAGACTCAGACTGGCTAACCTAGGGAGGAGGGCTTTAAACTAGGTTTGAAGGGGGAAGGTGACCAAAGCCCACAGGTAGGTCCCAATGTGGGAGACCTGGGGGAAGAGATAGAACTTGGGAGGTGCCAGGACTGTAACACTAGGGATGAAAGAGAGGGTAGTTGGTACTTGTGTGTGTGGGGGGGGGAGAACAAATGATTGTCTTAGGTGTCCTAATGAAGCCCTAATACCTGAGGTGAGTGCAGAAGGACGACACTGGGAGAAAAGGCAAGGAGGTAGATTCAACAGAACTGAAAATCGACAGGGGAAAGTAGGGCAATCAGCCTGTTATCTTAGGTGCCTGTACATGAATGCGAGGAGCCTGGGAAACAAGCAGGAAGAATTGGTAATACTGGCACAGACAAGAAACTATGTTATAATTGGAGTAACAGAGATGTGGTGGGGTAGCTTGCGTGACTGGAGTTCTGCAATGGATGGGTATAAGTTGTTCAGGAAAGATAGGCAGGGAAGAAGAGGCAGAGGAGTAGCGCTATATGTAAAGAAGCTGAATGACTGCTCAGAGGTCCACTATGAAAGTGGGAACAAGCCAGTTGAAAGTCTATGGGTTAAGTTTAGAGAAGAGGGCAACAAAGGGGATGTCATGGTGGGTGTCTGCTGTAGACTGCCAGACCAGAAGGAGGAGGTGGATGAGGCATTCTATGGACAACTAGCAGAAGTTTCTCGATCAAAGGCCCTGGTTCTCATGGGGGAGTTCATTTGCACTGAGATCTGCTGGGAGGGCAATACAACAGTGCACAGGTAATCCAGAAAGTTTTTGGAGAGTGCTGAGGACAACTTCCTGGTACAAATGCTGGAGGAACCAACTACGGGTCTTGCACGTCTTGACCTGCTGCTCACTAACAGAGAAGAATTGATTGGGGAAGTGGAAGTGAATGGCAACCTGGGCAGCAGTGGCTGTGAGATGGTAGAGTTCAAGATGCTGGTTAATGGAAAAAAAGAAGCAAAACACACATCCTGGACTTCAGAAAAGCAGATTTTGGCTCCACTTTGGAACTTGGCTCCACCAGGAAGCTTATGGCCAGGATCCCTTGGGAGGCTGATCTGCAGGGGAAAAACTTTCAAGAGAGATGGCTGTATTTTAAAGAAACCCTGCTAAGGGCACAAGAAGATACCATTCTGATGAGCAGAAGGAACAGTAAATGTGGAGGGCACTCAGCGTGGCTTAACAGAGAACTCTGCACTGAGCTGAAATATAAAAAAGGAAGCTTACAGGAAGTGGAAGCTAGAACAGTTGACTAGGGAAGCAAACAAGTATATTGCTTGGGACTTCAGGGATAAAATCAGAAAGGCCAGGTTGTAACTAGCAAGGTATGTGAAGAATAACAGGAAGGGGTTCCACAAGTATGTCAATAACAAGAAGAGGATCAGGGATGGTGTAGGTCCCGTACTGAATGGGGCAGATATCTTCATAGTGGTGGATGCAGAAAAGGCTGAAATGCACAATGCTTTTTTTTTTTTACTTCATTTTTCACAGGGAAGTCCAGCTCCCAGGCCAGTAAACTGGGATGTCATACTGCAGAGAATAAAAGAGGCCCTCGGTGACGGAAGGTCACCTTAGGGGCTACTTAAAGAAGTGTAATGTGACCTAGTCTATTGGGCCAGATGAACTTCATCCTAGGGTGCTGAGGGAGTTGGCTGATTAGATAGTAGTAACCCTGGCCACTGTCTTTGAAAACTCATGGCAAATGGGGGAGGTGCTGGCAGATTGGAAAAAAGCAAATATAGTACCTATATTCAAGAAAGGGAACAAGGAGGATCTGGGGAATTACAGACCTGTCAGCCTCACCTCAATCCCTGGAAAAATCATAGAGCAAGTTCTCAAAGAATCCATCCTGAAACACTTGGAGGAAAATAGAGTGATCAGGAACTGTTGGCATGGAGTCAGCAAGGGTAAATCGTGCTTGAACAACCTCACTGCCTTCTCTGATGAGATGACTGGATTTGTGGATGCAGGAAGAGTCAGTGACGTGATATACCTGGAATTTAGCAAGGCTTTTGATACAGTTTCCCACAGCATTCTTGTAAGCAAGTTAAGGAAGTAAGGGTTGGATGCATGGACAGTAAGGTGGATAGAAAACTGGCTAGGTCAACAGTTTCAGCGAGTAGGAATTGATGGCTCCATGTCTAATTGGCAATCAGTAATGAGTGGTGTGCCCCAGGGGTCAATCGTGGGGCCAGTTCTGTTTGATATTTTCATTAATGATCTGGATGATGGGATAGATTGCACACTCAATAAGTTTGCAGATGACACCAAGCTGGGGGGGGGATGGTAGACATGCTGGAGGGCAGGGAGAAGATTCAGGAAGACCTTGACAAATTGGAGCAGTGGGCCAATAGAAATCTCATGAGGTTCAACAAGGACAAGTGTAAAATCCTGCACTTGGGACGGAAAAACCCCATGCACTGCTACAGGCTGGGGAGCGATCAGCTAAGTAGCAGCACCATAGAAAGGGACCTGGGGGTCCTGGTGGATGGGAAGCTGGATAAGAGTCAACAGTGTGCTCTTGTTACCAAAAAGGCCAACGGCATATTGGGCTGCACCAGTAAGAGTATTACCAGCAGACTGAGGGATGTGATTCTTCCCCTCTATTCAGCCCTGGTGATGCCACAACTGGAATACTATGTCTAGTTTTCGGCTCTGCAGTACAGAAAGGATGTGAACAAATTAGAAAGAGTCCAGCAGAGAGCAGCAGAAATTATTAGGAGGTCAGGGTGCATGACTTACAAAGAGAGACTAAAGGAACTAGCCTTATTGGGTGTGTTCACACAGCACTCTTATTTCGAAACAACACAGGTTGTTTTGAAATAAGAATTCTGCTGTTCACATGAAGCACAGTTGTTTTGAAACAATTTAAACCTAGTTGCTAGGCAAAACAACGTTGTTTTGCAACTGTTGTTTCGAAACAAGGCAGTGCGAACATGTTGTTTCAGAGCAGTGTTCCAAAACAACATTGGATCCTCAACACCCTGGCCAGGGAACCCTCAGGACCTTGGCCAGAGTGCTGAGGGCTGTCCCTCAGCCCCAGAAAGGGGGCTGCAGCCTCCGGTGGGGGGGCTCAGTGGCACCGGGCTCAGCCCGCAGCCCGGGCTGTGCACTGTGCCCGGCACCCCCAACCTGCTGGCTGTGTCAGGGGGGCAGCCCAGGCTGTGCGCTGAGCTGCCTGGCAGAGGTTCACCCCCCCACACCCCACCGGAGGCTGCAGCCCCCTTTCTGGGCTGCAGGGTGAGCCGCAGCAGCGGCTCACCCCCTGGGGGCTGCAGCCCCCTGCAGCAGGTAACGAAATAGCATGTTCACAGTGTGAACATGCTATTTCATTTCCCGCTTTTTTCTTTATTTCGAAATAACTTTTTGTTACTTCGGGTTAAGTTATTTCAAAATAAGGCATTATTTCGATACAAGTTTGTTTCAACACAACTTGTATCGAAATAATCCCTGTGCGTGAACACAGCCATTTAGTCCATTGATTATCAAACTAAGGGTCAGGGTCCTGTACCGGGTCACAGACACTCAGGTTGTGGGTTGTGGTGCACACTAATGCTGCCACCAAAAGCCTGGAATGTATTGCTGAAAGATTTAACTGTTGGGTTGCGGTACATAAATGATTTTTTTCAGCTGGGTCCCAAGAAAAAAAGTTTGACAACCACTGATTTAACCTGTAAAAGAGAAGAGTGAGGGAGGATTTGATAGCAACCTTCAACTACCTGAAGGGGTGCTCCAAGAAGGACAGAGCTCAGCTGTTCTCAGTAGTAACAGAGGACAGAACAAGGGGCAATGGTTTCAAGTTACAGCTGGGGAGGTCAAGGTTGGCTATTAGGAAAAACTTTCTTACTAGGAGGGTGGTGAAGCATTGGAATAGGTTACCTAGGGAAATGGTGGAATCTCCGTCTTTAGAGATATTTAACACTAGGTTAGACAAAACTCTGGCTGGGATGATTTAGTGAGAGTTGCCCTGCTTTTCTTCAGGGGGTTGGACTAGATCACCTCATGAGGCCCCTTCTAACCCTATGACTCTATGATTTTCTATGATGCTATGAGCTGACTTAGTAAAGTCAACTTAATGTTAAAGTCAACTTTACAAGTGGGAGTTATAAAGTTGACTTTAGCAGATGCTAAAGTTGACTTTATAGCCTTCCAGTGTGGCCATGGCTTTATTCAAGTCAACGTAAGTCTCCTTAACTCGACTTAAACACATAGTATAGACAGAGCCCATGGCTAATCCCTGCTTCTGCTTCTTCTCTGGTCACAAGGTCAGTTGGAGACCTGTGATGCTGTAACCACAGATGCAGATTATTTGACTACTGCTCCCACCACCATTTGTACACATTATGGCTGTGTTCTCACACAGCGGGTTATTTCGATACAGTTGTTTCAAAACAACCATATATCAAAATAACACTTATTTCGAAACAACTTATTTCAAATTAACAAAATGTTAATTCGAAATAAGGAAAAAAACGGGAACTGAAATAGCAGGTTCACACTGTGAACTTGCTATTTCGGTATCTGGTTCAGGGGGCTGCAGCCCCCTGGGGGTGAGCCACTGTGGCAGCTCACCCTGCAACCCCAGAAAGGGAGCTGCAGCCCCTGAAAGAGGGGTGCAGTCCCCGGCGGGGGGGGCCAAGCCGCTGCGGGGTGCTGGAGCCCGCCGCCGGAGCCGCCTCCAAACCCCGCCATGGGGTCAGGGGCGCCAGGCTCAGCCAGCAGCCCAGGCTGCTCCCCCAACACCGCCAGCAGGTTGGGGGCACCGGGCTCAGCCGGCAGCCTGGGCTGCTCCCC
>ML682134.1:459236-491636 GCA_007922195.1 Podocnemis expansa
TTCTGGGGCTGAGGGACAGCCCTCAGCACCCTGGCCAAGGACCTGAAGGTTCCCTGGCCAGGGTGCTGAGGATCCAATGTTGTTTTGGAACACTTTGTTCCGAAACAACATGCTCACATGCCTTGTTTCGAAACAAGGGTTTTGAAACAAGTTTGTTTCCACCCCAAATGGGGTTTAACTTGTTTCAAAACAACACAGTTGTTTCAAAACAAGGGCTTCCCCTTGTTTCGAAACAATTGTGCATCGTGTGAACAGCAGAAACCTTATTTCGAAACAGCCTCTGTTGTTTCGAAATAAGGAGGCTGTGTGAACACAGCCTATGTGTCTTCTTAGGAGCCAGGCAACTATAGGTGGGTAGAGCCATCAATCAGTTTCCACACCTGACTTCCTTCTTCCTTCTCCCTTGCATCCTTCTCCTTTTACTTGCTTTACACAGCCGCCAGACTAATTGTGGCAGCACTCTCTGGTTGTTCCCTTAGCTGCTGGATTTCTCCAGCCAGCTCCAATTTACCTTCTCGAAAGCAAGCTAGCCTGACGGGGGCTGACTCAGCAGTCTTGGGCCAGCCTCCTGTCACAGCCCCTTCTGACCTTCCATCTGTGAGTCTATGACTTTGGATCCCCACTTAAGGACTTACAGAGTGTGACCCAGGCCTCCTGGGATAACCTTCTGAATGTGCCAAAATCAGGGCAAGCTGCCAAACTAGGGGCCAAATCCCCAAACCACTGACGAGTGGTACTTAAACCAGTCTCCCAGTCATTAACAAAACATGCTCCTGATTCCCCCACTCTGGTCATCACCGAGCATAACAGAATAGAAGCAGCCCCCTTACCACACATCAGTTCCTATAGTTCCCTCTAGCCACTGGGTCTCTTAAAGAAATAGGTTCTCCTGACACCAAAGGGCCAGCCACACCACCCAAAACAATATAGGTTTGGATCTTACCCAAAATACCACACTGCCAGCCAATCCTTTAATAACTACAACTAAAGGTTTAATATTAAAAGAAAACAAGCTACATATGAGAGATGTTAAGGGGTCAAAGTGAATCACATAAATACAAATGATTTAGAGTCCATAGAAAACAAATCCTTGAAGATCCTGCAGTTTGCAGATTAGTCCCACTCCTCTGGTGTGCACCCAGCAGCGGCAGCAGCAGCTGGGTGGGTCTCAGTCCGTTGTTCAGTCCCAGAAGAATAGTTCCAGAGGTAGGTGTTGGTTGCAGATAGGCCAGAGACTAAAGACAAAATGGAGAATGGGTGATAGTCTTTTATCTCAGTGTCCTTGCCAGATCAAAATGGAGGTGGGCCACATGGTCAGTCGAGGTAACTGGTCAAACAAATTTCCTCTTGGGCCCACTGTAGCTGGGAGTCCCTTCTGATGGGCCATCAGTATGACAATAGTTTGCACACACCCAGTCTGGGATTGCCTCAGCTCAAACAACTTGGAACATACATAAGACAAATAAGATTCCTAGATTCCATTACAAATATGATACCTACATATAAATCATTTAATCCTTCCTAGCATGTTACAACCTTTCTATTGATACCAAACATTCTAGCATGTTATGACCTTTCTATTGATACCAAACATGGCATATTACATATGGATTATTGCAAAAATGAAATATCAATATGAAAAATAATCATAAACAGTCCCCTAGACCCAGACAGCATCTCACAGAGTCCTCTGGCTACCAAGAGATCTTCCTGCTGGTATGTCCCTATTGGGGTGGAACTTACATGTATACTCCTGCAAAATAAACAAGGACTCTGATGTCACTTTAAAAGACTAACAGATTTGAAAGCATTTGATGAATTGTGATTTTTCTCCCATGAAAGCTCATGGAAAGAATACATTTGTTAGTCTTTAAAAGTGCCACCAGATTCTTTGTTTGTTTTGCGGGATGGCTATGTCTGCACTTAGAGTGTCAATTCAAATTATTGAATTCAAATTAGTCAATTTGAACTAAAAATTATTAGTTTGAATTCAGTCAATTCAAATTGGCATGGCCACACAAGAAACTCCACTTCAAATTAGCATGTCAATGAACTGGAATTGTTAATTTGAATTGGAGGAGGAGCACCAAGGGAGGTGTGGCAACATGGCCCCCTAGAAGTGCCATGCCACCACCCAATCCCCTGCCGGTCTCCAGCACGCTGAGCCTGGCACAGGGAAAAACCATCCCCAGCCCAGCTGTCACCGCCGTGCAGCTAGAGCTGGGCAGGGATGTTTTTTCCCCATGTCAGGCTCAGAAGACAGGAGCCTGGCAGGGGATGTTTTCCCCTCCCACGGCTCCCTGGGTCTAGGGCACACCCCTCCCCACACACAGACGAATGGGGGAGGGGGAGAAGGGATTCCTTTGCCCCATGCTGTCAGCATGGGCCAGGGGAGTCCCTTCTGCCCCACCCTCATCACTCTGTCAGCACCAGCTGGGGGAATCCCTTCTCCCCTTCCCCAGCTGTGTTGTCAGAGCAGGACCGAGGGAATGCCTTGGCCCCACGCTGACAGCGCAGCGGGGTGGGACTCCTGTGGCAGGAACCCCTGCTGGCCATGCAGGGGCAGGGTCCTTCCCACGCTTCCAGCAGGGATACGGCCATCCACAGGGGTGTCTTCCCTGTAAGTGGCCAGCTGTGCAGGAGCCGCACTGTGGGGGGTGGGGGGGGGCTTCCCCAGCCAGCAAGTGCGGCTGGAGCAGGGGGTGGGTTCCCTGTCCCCAGCTAGGGGACAGGAACCCCATTGCCCCCCCAGTCCGATCTGGCTGGGGAGGTGGAGGCACCTTTGGAACTGCTCAGCCCCGGTGCCGAAGGGCTGGCATTCCTTCCAGAGTGCCATGCACCCTGGGAGGAATGTCACCCAATGTCAATTCGACCACACAGTGAGTTTGAATTCACATGGTCAAACTGGGTCAGTTCGAATTACTGGGTTCGAATTAACCCTGACTTTGAAATCAAACAAAGTTTGACCAATTCAAAGTCACCTTTCATCAATTCAGATTGAGGAATTCCTCAGTTTGAATTCAGGAAAGCAAGTGCGGCCATGCACTTAATTATTTTCAAACTGATTGTCATCAATTCAAATTCAATTCACTGGTCATTTCGAAATAAAAGAGATTTGGTCCACATGACATATTCTTATTTTGAAACAACGGGCTCCATCATTTTGAAACAAGAGCTGTCGTTTCAAAACAACTTAAACCCACAACGGTCGTTTCGAAATAACGCTGTTGGGACATGTTATTTCGAAATATCTAGGTACGTATGGACACAGCCTAACTGTTGACATACCCGAAGAAAATAACATGGCTACCTCTTTGGAACTATTCTATGTATATTCCTTTCTCTGCAGTTTCTCTCTCCAGGCCCTGTGGTTTCAGACAGATGTTCTCTGTCATTATAATTGTACAGAGCTGAGCATCTACTCTCTCTCGTGGAAAGGGGACACCTGTTCCCAAAATGGTCCTGCCATGTACTAAGCAGTCTCCCCTGTAATATCTTATATCCAACCTGGGAAACTGGCATGCAAATCTGTGCCACCAGGGTTTCCTGTTTAAATACAAATCCCTGGTTCTAGGAGCCCTGGTCTTTGCCCAGACTTGGAGCTGACAGTTCCTGCCAGCTGGGGAACTTCCCTTCTTTGAGAGCAAGAATGAAAGCTTTGCTTCTTTTCCTTTCCCTGTTATCTATTCCCTCCTGTAAGTGTTTCTGCCACAGTCAAAAAATGAAAGACTTACCAATCAATTTGTTCTGTGACTAAATCAATCCTGGCTATTTCTTCCTTATCCCAGGTGTCCTCTGTGACCCAGCCCTCTTCTGATAACAGCCTTAATATGCAAAAAATCAGGGCAAGCTACAAAAAATAAGAACCAAACTTTCCAAACACTAATGGATGGTATTTAAACCACTCTGTCCAACAGTCAGAAAACACACTTTGATCCCCCATATTGGTCATCACAAAGCATGACAAAATAGGAACAGCTCTTTTATTGTACATCACAACCTCTGGTCCCCACCTAGCCACTAGGTCTCCTAAAGAAATTGCCTCTCCTGACCCCAAAGGACCAGCCATATTACCCGTAACAATATATGCCTAGATCTTACCCAAAATAACAGGCTGCCAGCCAATCTAAAACTAAAGATTTAATATACAAAAAAAAAAAAAGAAACAAAATATGAGGGATGTTAAATCATCAGAATGAAGCACATAGGCTATGTCTACACTTAGAATGTCAATTCAAATTACTGAATTTGAATTAATCAATTCAACCTAATAATGATTAATTTGAATTCAGTCAATTCGAATTGACATAGCCACACTAGAAAATCCAATTCAAACTGGCATGTCCATGGACTGGACTTGCCAATTCAAATTGGAAGAGGGGAACCATGGGACGTGTGGCAACATGGCCCCCTGGCAGGGCCATGTTGCCAACCAATCCCCTGCCAGGCTCCAGCCCCCGCAGCTTAGCACATGGAAAAGCATCCCTCGCCCAGTTCTTGGCTCGGGGCGTTAGACCTGGGTAGGGGATGCTTTCACCAAGGCCGGGCTTAGAAGGCAGGAGCCTTACAAGGGATCTTTTCCCCTGGCAGGGCTCCCTGGGGCTAGAGCATCCCCCCCACACAGCACAGTGGGCTCAGGGGAGAAGGGATTCCCCCAGGCAGAGCAGACAGAGCAGCAGGGCAGAGGAGAAGGGATCCCCCTCATGGCAGGAGAGCCCACTGGCCACTTGTGGGGCAGGGACCCCCACATATTGCAGGAGCTCTGCTGGCTGGACGTGGGACCCTGCTAGTAGCAGAAGCTCCCCTGGCTACACGAGGGGGAGGGGACCCCTGTGTGTGGCAAGAGCCCTTCCCTGCGGGTAGCCAGGGGCCCCCTTCCCCGCACATGGCCAAGGGAGCTCCTGCCACGCGTGGGGCTCCCTTCCCCATGAGCGGCCGGGGAGCTCCTGCTGCACATGGGGTGTACCCTTCCCTGCCCATAGCCAGCAGGGCTCTAACTGTGCATGACAGTCCCCTCCCCCATGCATGACCAGGAGAGCTCCTGCCACACGAAGGGCCCCTTCCCCAGCTCATGGAGCACAGCTCCAGCCCAGCAGAGATTCCTCCCCAGCCCTGCCAGTGGGGCTGAAGCCACCCGCAGGGGTCCCTGTTCCCAGCCAGGGGACAGGAACCCCACTGGCCCCCTCCAGCCTCATCTGGCAGGGGGGAAGTGGAGGCACCTTTGGGGCTGCTGGCCCCAGGTGGCAAAGGGCCACCCATGTCAATTTAGTCTCACAATGAGTTTGAATTGACATAGCCACACTGGGTCAGTTAGAACTACTGGGTTCAAATTGACCCAGACTCTGAAGTCAAACGAGGTTTGATCAATTTGAAGTTAGCTTTCATCAATTTGAATTTAGGAGTTCCTCAGGTTGAACTGAGGAAAGCAAGTGTGGCCATGCAGTTAATTGAATTCAAATTGATTGCCTTCAATTCTAATTCAATTTTAAGTGTAGACATACCCATACATACAAATGATTTAGAGTCCATGTAAAGCAAGTCATTGAAAGAAATTGGAGTTTGCAGCCTTGCTCAGTTCCTCTGGTAGACACTCAGCACCTGGGTGGCCCTCAATCCTTTGTCCAGTCTCAGAGATGGGTGTAGGCTACAGATTGCAGACTGAAGACTGAAGACAAAAAGAGGCTAGGGCTTCTTCCCCATGCTGTGTGGAGTCTTTGCAAATCAAAATGGAGTTGAATCACATGGGCAAGTCCTAGTGGATCAACAGTTTTCTCCCTGGGCCCACTAATCTTGCGGGCTTCCATAATGGGTCATTAAGGAGACAGTAGTCTGTAGACATTCAGTCCAGGAAATGTCCCAGAATCCAATAACTTAAAATATATATAGAACATACATATTCCCAAGTTCTAATACAGATACAGCTATATAAAAACCATAGAAGCATTCCTAGCAGATTACAACCTTTCTATTGGTACCAAACAAGGCATATTGCATATAGATTATTGCAAATATGAAATATTAATATGAAGAACAATCATAAATGATCCCCTAATTCCAGACAACATCACATCCTCTCCCAGGTACAGCTGGTCCAGTTTGGCTCAGGAGGGCTGAAGCCCAGAGAGACCCCCCCTGCCCACTGACTTGCACTGTCTCCAGATTCTCCAGCTCTAATCAGTATAACTTCTGAGCATGGATCCAGCATTCCCTGGGAAAGGACTGGAGTGGATGGGACTGGTGCACCTGAATGACCAGAGCACATACTATGCCCTGTATCTCCAGAGCCTAGTCACCATCTCTGCTGACACATCCAAGAACCAGTTCTCCCTAGAGCTCTGCTTGCTGGCACAGCTGCAGACACTGCCACCTGTTACTGTGCCCGATACAAAGTAACACAGATCAGAGCAGTGACAGATACAAAGAGAGGAAGTAGATTTATAATAAACCATCTGGAAAATACTTTATGCTATACGGGTGAAAGAAAGGGGCATTTCCAACAAGGGAGACACCCCCATTTACTCCCACATCCAGGCCCTCACACAATGGAATTTAAAATACTCTGGCTATGTCCACACATAGGCGCTTATTTTGATTTAAGTTAAATACAAATAAGCTAATTCAAAGTAAAATCCTTAATTCAAATTAATTTAAATCGAATTAAGGAAAATCACCAAATCAAAATACCAAGTCTCGACACAGGACTTGCTATTTCGATTCAGGAGGGGGCACCATGGGAGGTGTGCCAACATGGCCCCCTGACAGGCCCCCAACATGACCTGCTGTCACCTGGAGAGCTGGGCAGAGGAATAAAGCACCTAGCCAAGACATGCCCCTGTCCTGGATCCCCCACTGCTGGTGGGGCAGTGGGGGAGGGACCGTGGGACACCCCTGATGCCACCTGGGCAGCGGGTCCCCCAGCCTGGCAAGCCCACACGGGGGACTTGCCAGCTGTTGCCCGGGCAGTGGGTCGGGATGCCAGCAGTCCCTGCTGCCCTGGCAAGCCCGCTGCTAGAGGGGTGGTGTGTCTCCCAGCCGGCTTGCCCCACTACCCTGGCAAGCTGGCAGCCAGTGGGGCAGCAGATGCAGGAGCCGGTTCACCCAGATTTTGGAGCTTGCCGGCTGCAGCCCCCACAGCAGGTGCAGGAATGGGTTTACCCCGCTGCCCCGGCAGCCCAGCTGCAGGCCTGGGGGTGGGTGCAGGAGCTGGCTTGCTCCACTGCCCTGCAAGCTGGCTCCAGCCCCCACGGCTGGTGAGGGAACCAGCTCACCCTGCTGCCCCAGCAAGTCAGCTGCAGTTCCGGTGGCAGTGCAGGAGCTGGTTTGCCCCAATTTTGGGACTTGCTGGCTGCAGCTTTGGGGGAGGCGGGGGTGATAGCTGGTTTGCTCACTTTCAGGGCTTGCCAGCTGCAGCCCCCACAGTGGGTGTGGGAGCCAGTTCATCCCGCTGCTCCAGCAAGCTGGCTACAGCCCCGGCGGTGGGTGCAGAAGTTGGCTTGCCTCACTTTCGGGGCTTGCTGACTGCAGCCCTGGGGGTGGGTCCAGGATCTGGCTCACCCCGCTGCCCTGGCAAGCTGGCTGCAGCCCCCATGGTGGGTTGAGGAGCCAGTTCACCTCACTTTCAGGGCTTGCTGGCTGCACTCGCCACAGGGGCTGCAGCCAGCAAGACCCAAAAGTGGGGTAAGTGGGCTCCTGCACCTGCTGCAGGGGCTGCAGCTGGCAAGCCCTGAAAGTGGGGCGAGTGGGCTCCCACACCGACCACAGGGGCTGCAGCAGGCTTGCCAGGACAGCCAGGGTGCCAGCTCCTGCACCGCCACCCCGCTGGCCCCCCTGCACCTCCTCTTCCCTCCCTGGCCAGGGTGCTGAAGGGGGCGGGACTTCCTTCCAGGGCACCATGCACCCTGGGAAGAAGGTTATCTGTTATCTCAATATTTGGGTCATATTGATATAACAGAGCCAGACAGAGTTATTTTGAAACCACAGTTTTGAAATAACCCTCATTTCAATATATAATGAAATTTTATTATATCAAAATGATTTTCCTTATTTCGAAATAAGGGAGCTCCTTATTATTTTGAAATAAGAAAACGCCATCTGGACATAAATATTTTTAAATTGAAATAATGAGTGTTATTTCGATTTAAAAGATGCATGTGGACATGCCCTCTGTTTCTGGGACTGTTGCACTGAAATGTCCACCAGGTGACTTCCTAAGACAGGGGCAGTGGTCAAATTAATGGAGAGATAGTTTAGGCCTGGTTTCCAGAAAATGCTCATCTATTGTATCTGTCATTGACCTCAGTTACTGGAGGAGATGATTATCTCTTCTGGGGAGTCCAGCTCACCCCAAAAAAATTCAGATTCTCAAACTCAGAAAACACTTCATGAAATATTTCCTGGGGGGAATAAATGTCCAATGTGCTAAGCCGGGCCTCCTCCAGCTGAGGAAAGCTGCACATGTCCAACTTCATTTGAAATTAGCTACTGGCCTTCAATTCTGTAGCACAGGAATGGTCATTTTAGGGAAAAGGCACTGGGCTTTTTAAAAACAGTTCTGGGGTGATTCTGGTCTCTGCCAGATACTGCCTGAAAGAAATGGGTAACTCAAAACGAGCAAGGAGTCCTGTGGCACATAAAGATTAATACATTTATTTATTGCATGAGCTTTTGTGGGAGAAAATTCCATTAGACTTACATGGTTACCCCTTTGGAAAGGGGTAGCTCAATTTATCTATTTCTGCCTCAGCACCCATCTACAAGCAATCTACCTTCCCACTCCCACATCCAAATAACTATGTGAAGAGATCTTCCAGGCCAAGCAACAGCTCCAGGATGTTGTGGTGGAGGACAGAAGTGGGAGCAGCTGTCTCAAATTGCAATAAGTAAAATGCAAGCTGGATAAAACTGTTTTCCTATGAGGGTAGTGAAGCACTGCACTGACTTACCTAGGAAGGTGATGCATCATTAGAGGTTTGTAATGAGCAAGTTGACAAAGCCCTGGCTGGGGTTATTTCATTGGGGTTGGTCCTGCTTGATAACTCTGGAGGTCCTTGTCAACTCTAATCTTCTAGCAGTCATCTAGGATTCTAAGCAGGACATAGACACCTTCATTGCCTGGGTGCTCGAAAAAACTTATACATGAAATGCAGGGAAAGAACCCAAAAGCCCTCTTTAGAAAATTAAAGGTAATATAATCACACTTATTTTATATTTCCTCTCAAAGGAACAACAGGTTTAAAACATGGTAACAAAAATGAGGTGTCCAAAATCATGGATATGGGTGACAGTATAGGTACCTAGTCTAACATGTAAGAGAAGTCCTACTATATCTGAGCAATGGTCCATCTAGAGCAGTAGCCTGTATGCTGACAGTGGCCAATTAAAGTCAGTTGCTTCAGAGGCAATGGACAGAACAGGGTAATTTATTGTTTGATCCAACAACCTTTGTGTCCTATCCCCGCTTTTAGAAATCAGAGATTTAGAGGCGCAGGCTGTGTGTGCTTGCATCACTGACCATCTTGGCTAATGGCAGTGGTTTGATACATCTTCCCTTAATTTATCTAATTCTTTTTAAATCAAGTCTTAATTTCAACTTCAGAATATCCCCTGGCAATGATAGCTGCAGCATAACTGTGTTGGGTGAAATACATCCTTATGTGTTTTTAAAGTTGCTGCCTATTACTTTCATTGTGTGAGTCCTAGCCTGTAGAAAGAAAGAAAGAAAGAAAGAAAGAAAGAAAGGGGCAGATAACACGCTATGCACTAATAGCTTGTGCATTCCCCTGCTCTGTTACACATTTATCAGAGAGAGCCTGAACAAAAATTGATAAACAGCTCCTGTGGTTTCAGCAACTTTTCAGTGCTGATAATCAAAAGCCCCTAATGGTTATGCAAATCTCCCATTAATGGTCTCCTGTTAAATAGAAGCTCCTAAGACCACACAGGCACCTGCCTTACCAGGAACTGAAGAGAATTTCATTTTATCTGTATATTTTTTCACCTTTTAAAAAGATGAAAAATGTTTTGTTCCTTCTGGCTTTACTCACTCTCTCACCCTGTAAGTCACCAGGGAATGTTCTGGGGAAATGATCAAAACCCTTAGAAAAAGAGGTAAGGATTTAACTGTAACATTTCCTCTCTTTGCAGGTGCCCTGGCCCAAATCCAGCTGGTCCAATCTGGGCCGGGAGTGGTGAAGCCTGGAGAGACCCTCACCCTGACCTGCACCGTGTCTGGTTACACCATTTCTTCTGGTTATGATTGGGGCTGGATCCGGCAGCCTCCTGGGAAAGGCTTAGAGTATATGGGGCATATATATGCAGCTAGCGGGGGTACAAACTATGCACCAGCTTACAAGAGCCGAATCACCATTTCTGCAGACACCTCCAAGAACCAGTTCTCCCTGCAGCTCCGCTCCCTGACAGCTGCAGACACTGCCAGCTATTACTGTGCCAGAGACACCGTGACACAGAGGGAAGCAGGGACCTCTACAAAAAGGGGAAGCAGTTTTTACACAGAAAGTCAGGGCACTTAAGGTTGTCATTTTCCTCTGAGGGAGGCACAGGCAAGACTACGAAGGAGAAAGAATCTCTAGGAGTCAATCTCTCATAAATTTTGTCCCTGGCAATGACATGCTGACATTTCAGAACATGAGTAAATACAAGCAAGGAGTCCTGTGGCACTTAAAAACTAACAAATTCATTTATCTCATGAGCTTCATGGCAGAAAATTTAGATTCTTTGTGATTGGAACTGACACTCCCCCTCTAGAATTATTCTGCAAATCAGGGGCTTGATTTGACTTTTTGCTAGTTTTAACAAAATCATATAAAAGTGTTCTCGTAAGAGCTGAATTTAATGAGAAACTTAGGCCTGTTTGGATGACATAAACATTTCAAATCTTGATTTTAAACTACTTGTTGCTACTATCAGATCATTTTTGGGGTACAAACAATTTCTTGTTTTTCTTTTTAGCCTAGTCAAGTTTGAGAAATTGGTCTCACAAAAATATGTTGAGGAAAGTGGGAGAAGCTCAGTGAGAGCCACGTTCCTCAGCTGTATGTATTCCTGTTTCATTATCTAACAAAATGCAGGGATTTCACCTGTTCCCATTCTTTACATCCTCTGCAATGCACACTCTATGCAAAACTCAAGAAGTTTTTCCTTCATGTTTGTTCAATAGCACTGTCATTAAATAGATTCAAAATCCAGTTTCTGTGGATCTAATAGTGTTCAATGTTGACTCCAAATTTACCAAGTTTTAATATTTTTGTTCACACTTCCATTCAGAGTGATTTCATTTTCTTCACAGAACTTTTAGAGGTGAGGAAATGAAACAAAATTGCAAAAAAAAATTCAAAATTTCATTCACTGATCTTCAAAAAGTTCAATTTTTCAAGAGCCAGAACTTCTTTCTAAAAACTCTTACTTTGTCGTGAAAGATAAATACATTTGTGTTACATCCCTGAAGCTGAAGATTCAAGTTATTGATTTTATCAAAAAATGTTACAAAGATAGGGAAATCTGCAAATTCATACTTCATCTTCAAAATGTTGTAAGAATTCAGATTTCATATCTCTGAAAAAGATGGTAACTTTGTATCTCAACTCAAACTGCCAATTCAACAACTTCCCACAGGCTAACCACTGAATTCTCATGGAAAGAAATACAGTAATATCTTCAGATCCTGTGTCCTGGCATCATGATCAGAAAAGACGAATTCAGAGTCACCGCGTCAATGAAATTTACTGTTTCACAGCCATTCTTAGCACCCTGTTAAAAATCTTCACTCAGTTGCTTTGCAACCAACAACTGACTATGGATAATACAATGGTTCCCCTTGATTGATTAGTTGATTGATTGATAGCTTTTAAGCCAGCAATAAGACCTGTCATTGCTGCTGCTCGGTCTATGAAGACACATGCTATTCCTATGACAATGCATTGTTAACTGTGTGCCCATTTAAGATCTTAAAAATGTCCTCTCCTGTTGCTTTTGTGCAGAGTTCTTTGCATCCATATATTTGGTCCTGTGTTCTTTGCTTGTCTTCATCATGAATGTATCTGACAAACATCATCAACTGTGCAAATTTGGATACATCCGTAGATGCATCAATCTGTAAAGCAAACATTTTCTTCTGGATTATTTTTTTCTGAAATTTGTTTAATTATGTCTTCTGTCATTTTATCAGTTCTTCTTGGCCTGATGTCATTCGAACATGGGATGGTTTTAATTTTATCTACTTCTGCTTTGCCAAACATCATTTCAGCAATTCTGATAGTGGTGGGAATGAAAAGGTTCTCAGCAATGGTATCTGCTTTGTTTTTGTGACCACATGTGCAATTTGAAACAAAGCTCACAGGCTATGTTTACATTAGGGGGCTCAGTTAAGTCAACATAACAAGGTCGACTTAAAGTCGACTTTATTAAGTCTACTTAAAGGGTCCCCATTTGTTTAAGTCGACTTCAGGAAGTTGACCTCAGCCAGGGGACCAATTTAAAGTTGACTTAATAAATGGGTCACTTGGCTTAAATTGACTTTATTAAGTCAACTTAAATGGCTATCCTGCCTGAAGTTAACTTTATTAAGTCAACTTTAATGGCTGTATTTTATGTTGACTTAATAAAGTGGACTTAACCCTTAAGGTCAACTTTAAGGGTGAGAGTTATAAAGTCAGCTTAAGCAAGTGCTTAAGTCAACATAATGAATCTCAAATGTGGCCATGGAGCTGTTTAAGTAGACTTAAGATTGGTTAAGTCAGCTTAAGTCTCCAGTGTAAACATTGCCATAGAACTTGTTTAGAGAGCACAGGGTATAATTTCATAGCAGCACGTGAGTTCTTCAAACTTTCACATTTTCTTGTGAAAAACTCTGTTGATTAGTCTTTCAGATCAGGATGTTTAATTTGAAGGTGTCTTTAAAAGCAAAGGCTTCATACAGTGATTGCACAATGTTTCACTGCAGATCACACAAAGTGGTAATGGAGGTATATATCTCTGTTTCTTTTAAACCCTAAAGCCATGTAACTGGGATAATAGGTACATGCTTTATATACCTGTGCAGATTTTGTCATTTCACTACTGATGCTTCTTTTTTTGCAAAAAGACCCTAATACTTGATGCATGTTTGTAGAGAACTACTGTCTTCTATATCTGAAGCCATCCTTTTTACAGGAAAACAATTCACTTTAACACCCCATCCCTGGAGCAAAACTAAAACTGTAAAACAAGCCCTGTTAAATCCGAAACCAAAGTGGACACTACAGCATGCACCTGCTTAAACTTTGCAGAAAATAATCTCCCCCCCTTTACCATTGGATGACTGTATTTCTTACAAGCCACAGGAGTTCTCAGTTCTGCAAATTTGGCTCTGGAAATCACAAAACCCCCTACACTTCCTCCCCTCTTTTCTCCCTCACTCTTGCCATAAAACAGCAAAAATCAGCGCTAGCCAATCACTGAGGCCTGAAGGCAGAGGGGATCACCTGGTGTCTCACAGAGGCAGGAACTTGTGTGGCATGAGCCTAAATTGACCCCAAATGGATAGCAGCACCCCCCAAAGTCATCCTTAGGGGGGTGTGGGACTGGGGAATATGACACACTGTGGGTCCCTCCTAGCACTGTTATACAGGTCAAATCTGTGGTTTTCATGGTTGTCAATTTCACTGCTCAGCTACAGCAGTAAAATTGACAGAATTTCACAACTCAGCTTCTGGTAGAGAGCAGTGAAATCGACAAGTAAGCCTGCTAAAGTTTCTGGCTCTGTGCCTGGCTCTCCAGCAGAGGCTGCCACATGGAAGGAAGCCTGAATGATGGGTACCTGCAACCTGCTCCCAGCTGGGGCTAAGAAGGCTTCTGCTGGACTGGGACCCCAGGGTGCGGGCAGGCTCTTTCCCAGCCCCCAGCTGCAGTCCCCACCCCAGCTCACAGGAGGCTGTCAGGTTCCCAGCTGGAACAGAGAAGCTGCAGCCAGGCTTCCATCTGTGAAGCCAGCAGTTGCGCCTCTCTGGGAACTGGGACTGGAGGAAGAGGCGGCTGCCATGAATAACCCCTGCCTGTGCCTGGCATACCACCCAGGTGTACATATACCACATGTTGAAAAACTAGGCTGTATATGGATAAATTCACCCAGGTGATGTGTGTGATGGGAAATGGTAATTTGGCTGAGTTGGTTACAGATCCCTTTTGCTTTAGCTGAATGGACAATGAAATGTTGTCTTTTGATTGTACATAGTCCTTTAGTAGTCTGAACCATGTTTAGCCTTCTTATGGAAGAGTCACTTTCTCCAAAACAGAAAAAGGGGGCAGATGAAGCTTCAATATTGTAAGAGTAAGAGGGCAAGGACCTTGATTGTGGGTTTGTACAAGGGCTGATAAAGAGCTATGCCCTAGGAAACAATCAATCACTCTCCCATTGTTAAAAGACAGTTAATAATTCTGTATGGAGTTTTTTGGAGGGGTTTTGAGCAGGGGAATTGCTCCTGTGTCAGCAGAATGGTTTTCCTAACAGCTCAAATCCTTTAAGAGATGAAATCACTACAGAAATTGGAAGAAGCGTGACTGAAGGACAGGAGGGATCAGCAGTGGTTGGTGCCTGTGCCCAGCAGGTGGCAGGACCCACACGCAGTTGGTGCCTATTGACAGTGCGAGCCAGCAGACAGAACTTGGTGAAGCCCAGAGGTGTCAGGAGACAGTTGGAGGGGACTGACTGAGCCCTTCTTCCCTGGGTGGTGGATCATGAAACTATGGGGATCATCATGGTGATAAGGGAGACATGAAAGACACACCACTGTGTACATCAGGATGGGATGGGTTCTGCTCATTGTGTAAGAATTCTGCATTTACAGTTTTTCCCAAACCAGTTTTGTTTTTTGATATCAACTCTTTCTTGTTAAAACATTTTTGTTCTACGCTCAGGAAGTATCAACCCTATAGGGCACCCAGGGTTTACTCTGTGATTTCTCAGGAGACCAGATGAGGCCTTGAGCCAGTTGGTGTTGAATCATTGATAGGAACACCGAGATATAGAACCCGGCCCTTTCCTATGCCAGCTCTGTCTGTGAGGAGGGTTACAACTGTACAAAACATGACTATGGAATCATGGGATCTCAGAAGATGAAGGTTGGGAGGGACCTCAGGAGGTTCCTAGTCTAACCCCTACTCAAAGCTGGACCAACAACAAATAAACCACCCTAGCCAGGGCTTTGTTAACCCATATCTCAAAAACCTCTAAATATGGAGCAGCAACATCCTACTAGATCTCGATCTTCCAGGCACCCAGCCAAGGGCTGAAGTGGATGGGAAGACAGGGCAGGAACATAGTCTACATCCCCATTCTCCCAAGGCCAAATGAGCACTTCCGTAGACTCCTCCAGCATGAAGCACTATCTTCATCTCAATGCTGGACAGCTGAGGACATGCCAGCTACTCCTGTGCAAGGGGTGCAGGGACAGTGAGCAGAGCTGGAAGTGGAACAAAAAGGGGATCCAGATTCTGCACAGAGCTCTGCCACCCTTTGTCTGTGATTTCTCCTTCAAAGGCTGAGGGAGGGAGGGTGGGAAGCAGGGAAAAGCTTTGCCTGGGTAACCCAGTCTCCTGCCATTCTGTGCAGGTGGTTTTGCCAGCATGGAGCACAATCAGTACCACTGACCTGCAGACACATACGTGGACAGCTGTGTCATGTAGGCTATGTCTACACACACATGGCTATTTCGAAATAAGGATTTCGAAATGAGCTATTTCGAAATAAAATCCTTATTTCAAAATAAGTTAATTCAAATTAACAAAATGTTAATTCGAATTAAGGGAAAGCCTGCAATCCAAATGTCTGTTATTTCGGAAGGGATATTTCAAAATAAAGCCATTTGGACCTGTTGTTTCGAAACAACAGGTCTAAACAGTGTTATTTCGAAATATCCATTTCAAAATAATGGCCGTTTGGGGGGGGGCAGGTTTTACTTTTTCGGAACGACGATTCTTATTTCGAAAGAACGGGATCCGTCCTTTCGAAATAAGAAAACGTCATGTAGACCTAATTTCTTTATTTCGAAATAACGAGCATTATTTCGAAATAAAAGTGCCATGTAGACATACCCATAGAGATTTTTAAATTCTATATATGACAGGACTCTAACACACACATCATAGACACTTCCATTCAGTCATTTTACAAAGAGAAAGAAGCAGCAGCAACATAGACCTATGAACTCACTCACCCTGCCAGGTACAATGAGATGCGTTTAAAAAGCTAGAAGTGGTCTACACACACACAGAGAGACACAAACACAGACAAGCCCCTGAGTGGCTCATTGCATGCAGAGCTACATGTCAATTAGCTCATAACACTAAGAAAAAGAAAAGCCAACAGACACATTCACTCCCAGGCACTGATGTCCCCAGTCTCTTACACTTCATATTGCCCTTCCAGCTGAGAATCCATCAGGGATTTCTACCCAGAGGAGCAATCTCTGACTTTTTCTGTATCTTCTCTGGGGTTTATAAATATTTTTTATAGTAT
Organism: Podocnemis expansa; assembly: GCA_007922195.1. Taxonomy (NCBI): domain Eukaryota; kingdom Metazoa; phylum Chordata; order Testudines; family Podocnemididae; genus Podocnemis; species Podocnemis expansa. The sequence continues at coordinate 475,747 of ML682134.1, forward strand.
TCATCCCAGAGCACAGGGACAAATGTTAGTCATCATCTAGGACTATGGTCAGATATAGCCCACCAGCTGAGCCATCTGGTGGTTCAGACTGTAGCTGCTTCTCTCCCTTCTGGCCCCACCCTTTCTCCACATGGGCCCAGCAGAATCCTTTTGGGTGGAGCAGGGTGCTGCTTTCCCCTTTGAGATCCATTCTTTCCCTTGCTGGATCACATAGCTGATCAGCTGTTCCTGTGCTCTAGGCACTGGCCAAGGTCTCTTGTGCTGCAGGGAAGGGGTAGAACCTGGAAGTGGAGCACCGTGCAGCTGGGTTGAGCTTCAAATGCTGTGCCACTCCCTCTCTGGAGTCCACCCCTTTCCAGCAGCACTAGAGGGCCTGCCCAGAGTGAAGGAACAGCTAATCCATTCCAATCAGATCTCGCACCAAGCAGTCCAGGGCCCTCCAGTGCCATGGAACTCTGCCACTCCCCTTCCCAGATCTACCCTTTCTGCCCCCAAATCCCTCTCCTAGCCCTGCCCCTCTCACCATGTGAATGGTGTAGCCATTCCCACTCAAAGCCCCACCCCTCTCCCCCACTGCCTGTGGCTTGCCTGCAGCTTCCCATATGTTGGCTTTAGTGATCTGGTGGAAAAGTTTGCCCACCCCTGCTCTAACATGAGAATAAATTTGTCAGCTAGTTTTTCTTTTCTTTTCATTTCTTTGCTTTTCTTTGCTTTTCTTTGCTTTTCTGCTACAGTGCAGCAACTGCACCACTTCTCACAAATTGCCACATTTAGTCCCCGACCTTCACCTTGCTGGCTTCTTTCATCTTCCATCCCCACTACGTGAAACCTGCCTGCAGATCCAGACCAAACAGGGTTCCTGTTTAAAAAGAAACTCCTGATATCTAGAGCCTCAGTCAGTCCCCAGATACTGAACCGCCGATTTCTGTCTGCTGGGGAGTCTATTCATTAATTCAGACTATCATGGACTTACTCTTCATTGTCGTTTCCTCTTCGACACCCATTCCGGCAAGAATCTGTGGGATAGGGACAGGGAAAACTGCTTCCACTGTCCCTGATGGAGAAATGTCTGTTGACTTCTATAGAGCGGGCTGACTTCCCAGTGAGCAGTCTGAGATGTGATATAATTCTTGAAATTCCCTTCTTTCCCATGTGTCCTAGTCAAATCCAGTTGGTCTAGTCCAGGACAGGAGTGGTGAAGCTTGGAGACACCCTCACACTGACCTGCACCATGTCTGGTTACTCCATTTCTTCTGGTTACAACTAGGGCTGGATGCAGCAGATTCCTGGGAAAGGCTTAGTATATATGGGAGATATCTATGCAGCTCATGAGAGTATGAACTAGCTCCTGGCTTTTCAGAGCCAAATCACCATCTCTGCTGACAACTCCAAGAAGCAGTTGTCCCTGTAGTTCCACTGATTGACAGCTGCAGACACTACTACCTAGTACTACCCCAGAAACTCAGTGACACAGAGCAGTGACTGGTACAAAAAATGGGTAGTAGGAGTCTGACTAGATGTTCAGGTCTCTTTCATGTTATTGTTTATCTTTCCAGAGAAAGGAAAACAGAGGGTATGCCTGCACACACAGTTTAATTTGACCTAATTAAAATTAGGTCAAATTTTAAAAAGGCATGTCTATACAGGATTTTGCCAGTTCGACCTAAGGCTTCCCTGAGGTCAAAACGAGGAGACAATGCTTTGAAATTACAAAATATCATGTAACTTCAAAGCGATCATCAATTTGAACCCCCTCGTTCAAACTGACTAAGTATAGTTTGAATTAACATGGGTTGACCTTCCTCCCAGGGTGCATGGTGCCCTGGAAGGAAGACCACCCCTCCAGCACCTGGGGCAAGCAGCCCCAAATGTGCCCCCACCACCACCCAGGCACAAGGAGTACAGGCCTGAGCTGGGCTCCAGCTGCTTCTCGGATGTGGGGACACCACCCCCAATCTGGCAGGAGCCCTGCTTGCCGGGTGTGGGGAAGGGATCCCAGCACAGGGCTCTGGCGGGGGGGGGGGGGGAAGCAATCCTCAGGCACCACTGAAGCTGTGCTCTCCCAGCACGAGGAAGGGATCCCTGTGGGCTGCAGCCGTGCTCCCCAGGTGGGGAGATATGATCCCCACGTGGGGCTCCACCCAGACATGGGGGTCCAGTCCACGCCAAAAAGCCAGGCTCCAACTGGGTGCAGGGGTTCTGTCCGCACACCCAGCGAGCACTGCTGGAGCCGGGCAGGGGGAATTCCTTCTCCCCTACCCGGCCAGTGCTGGGAGGATGCCCAGCCTCCACAGAACCTGACAGGAGAAAACATCCTCTGCCAGGGTCTAGCCTTCTGAGGGGAAAAGCATCCCCTGCCCAGCTCTAGCCACACTGGAGCCCAGCAGGGGATTGGGTGGTGGCATGGCCTTTCTTGTGGGCCGTGTTCCCACACCTCCCATGATGCCCCTCTTCCAATTCGAACTAGAAAGTCCTGTCCTTGGACATGCTAGTTCGAATTTGTTTTCCTAGTGTGGCCATGTAAGTTTGCATCAACTGAATTCAAACCAATCATTATTAGTTTGACTTGCTTAGCTCAAATTCAGTTAATTTGCAGTAAGTGTCAAAGAAAAACAGCTGAACCCAACTTGAGTACAGAATCAAACAGCTAACAGTTTATTACAGAACAAAACAAAAAACACACTGCAGTCGGGGAGAGAGCAGTTAGGTGCTGGTCTCCACCCTGTGATGTATTACAGAAACTTTTATAGCTTAACAGCAACATTAACATACATTGCATATACATAAGTAATAATAATAAGATCTAACATTTTCTCATTGGTGCAAACTAATATTATTCCATAAAAGGGACCAAGGTTAGGAGGGGTAAGAATCTCACATAACATTGCTGACAATGTCAGGATTGAGGCAGCTCAGACTGGTATGATAAGACAGGATGGCTATATGTCAAGGATATTCGGTATTTGGAACAAGGGGGAGTACAGAGACGCACCAGTTAAAATACCTTAGGCTTGCACTTTATCACAGCATTCTTAATAACATTCCATTTATCTTTGGGTGCATTCTCTTACAACTTCTTCCCCCCCAGCCCACTAAGCCATCTGTGCCTCAACGCTGTCAGGTCTTAGCTATGAAATTCTTCTAAGTGTAGACATAGCCACACACACATGGAATTGGCACAGCATGGAGACAAAAAGACGTTCTGCTTTACCTCTCCTCTCATCAGATATACTCCTTTGGTGTTAAGCCTTTAATCAGAAACTCAGCATGATAAAGTTTCAAGAATAACCACTCCCTGCAGATTTGCAATTACACTGAATTAGTTTAAATGGGTTTACTTAAATTGGTGCCATTTTTGTGTGTGGATTCTCTCATTTCAGTTCCAAATTTATTCCAAATTCATTCTAGTGCCTCAATTTGGGAACAAAAAAAGCCACTGAAAGCGAGTTTTATAACTAACGCCTACATGTGTCTAAGTTCAGAAATGGAACCAGTTCATCTCAAGAGACTGGAACCACGTCATCAAGGCTTTGAAAGAGGACAAAACACACACACACACACACACACACTTTCACACAGAGTAGTGGTACCAGCCATTCTTTCCTGTAGGGGGAGCAGTGATACAAGTACCCACAGAGAGAAAGCCAGAGGCAGAGAATTAAGTTGGGTTCCAAACCTCTGAAAAAGATCCAGTGAGTTTTTAATTCTCATAGAAACATGATAAAATCTCAGATGAGGCTTGCAGCCCATCTGCTCCAGTAGTTTACCTCCAATGGCAGGAGACACATCTTCACTTCTTGGTGGGTCTCCTATATGAAAAGCTCCCAGGAATAGGGTGCTGTATAATTCCTCCAGTCTGTCGTTTAGATTTGTCCCCTGTGCCCCCTCCTCCCATCACAGCCTTTGTGCTGACAAAACCCAGAATCTGCCTCTTCACTGCTTCCCCTGCCACTTTGGCTGCTTTCCATCCTCTACCCTATAAACCAACTTGTCCCACATTCAATTTCTCCTTCCACACCAGACATTCCCATGACAGTGTCATTTCCCTGACAGGGAAGGGGGTGTGGCACCTGTGCCGGCTTTTGTTTCTGCACTGCACAGGGGAGGTGCAGAAACCAGCCTCCACTCTGGGCCAGCTCACTCCCCTAGGGTGGGATACAGCTAGCCCAGTGGCAAAGCAGGGCAGCCCAGAGGCTGCACTCCACTCTTCTGCCTGTTCCCTGGGCTGCCTGTCGGCCCTAGGGTGAGGGATAGCCAGCCCAGAGGTAGGATGAGAGAGTGGAGTCAACCCTAAAGGTAGGCCCACTCTACCCCCAGGGACAGAGTGGCTGTCTTGGGGAGGGACAGGCGCACAAGGTCTGGCTTCTGGACTGGCCAACCCCACCTCCCATTGTGGCAGCGCCCCTAAACTGTGGTGCCCTGAGCCAGTGCCATGCTAGTTCATCACTAGAGCCAGCCCTGTTCCCTGAGGGCATGGTACATACCTATTTCGTATGTGTATCATATTTTTTAATAGCCACAGCCCCAGAAGAGAGGAAGCCTTTTACTTAAATGTGAAAGAAAGAAAGAAAGAAAGAAAGAAAGTTATATAGATAGCAGGGTCCAGTGAAGACCAGGGGATATAAAATTAAACCCTAGAAATTTACTTTTCTACCGAAATCACCATGTACACTCAGGATCAGATCACTGTATGTACAGAAGTTGAAATTCACTCTTTAGGTTATATCAAAACTAATTTTCCCTGTAAACAAGATCTATCTCAAAATGGTGCAACTTCATTTCTAGACCAGTCCTGACACTCTAGATCAGTAAGGTCTGGACAACAAACAACTTTTGGTCCCATATACCTGGTGGCAGGGTGATGCTGTCCCAAAGAAAGATCTGGGGACTGGGTCCAGGTTCTGGGCACCACCCCCTGCCACACCATCCTCACCCCTGGGCCTGATTTGCCCCTGGATCTCCAACCAGCTCCTGAATTGACTCTCTGGCTGGGACTGGGGCTGGATTCTGCTGTTGCTGTTGGCTTGTTCTGGGTCCCTGGCTGGACTCGAGGTACTGACACTGGGACCTGTGTAGGGCTAATGCAGAAGATTTTGTGACAAACAAGTAGTGGCACCCACATCCCCTGCCAAGAGCGCCTGATCATGAACCGATGCAATGCCTAGTCTGGATGAGCTTATTCCAGTATAGATTGCCTTACATCAGTCCATCTTATTCCCCTTCTCCCCTGTGTTAGGAGGAAGCATTTTGTCTATGCTACTCTGGGAGTCAGGGTGTTGGGGACAATGGGCACAGCTGATGATGCCAGAATATGGGTTGACCCTGATATAGCGCAAATGACACCAGATCCTTTCCAGGTCTGCCTGAAGAGCCCTCACAGACACATTACACAGAGTAAGTAAGTTCTCTTCCCTCCAGCAGCACACAGCACATCTGCCACTGCCCCTCCTCTTGGAGGTGGCTTTTCTATACAAAAAGCCCCTAAAAGGAGGGCTCCGGTGTCTGCTCTAGAGGTGGCCTAACCTGTGTTACTGTCACCAGGGTCCCAGAGGCTGTGTTTTGTCTCCCTGAATGGTTGCCTGCCCTTCATTAACTCTCTTTCTCACTCTCTGCTGCCTGAAAACAGACTTTGGCTCCCCCTGCTGTGGCATCTTCCCAGTCATTCTGTAAATTTCACTATCTTCAAAGCATCTGACAAAGTGGGATTTTCTTCTATGAAAGCTTATGCAATAAATAAATTTGTTAGTCTTTAAGTGCCACAGGACTCCTTGTTTGTTTCTTTTTACCAATCAGCGACTCCCAGGTGTGTCCCATGTCTATGGACATCTCTCCAGAGTTCCTATTTTTCATCCCTGCCCACAGCTTTGCTGCTGGAAGACTGGAAGAGCTCCTAAGAATGCCAGTGGGTGTTGTGTCACTTGCTAAAACAAGAAGCGAATGTGCCACTTTGCTTTCCACCACACATGATGACCTACCAGAGGTTTCTCTATTTATACCTGCTGGACAAAACCCATATGCAAAATCCTGCTCTGGTGGTTCTTATTTAAATACAAACCCCTGTGTCCAGGAGTCTCAGTCTCTGACCACACACAGAACTTCCTGTTCTTGCATGCAGGGGAGTTTTCCTTCAGTGTGTGAAAAGAAGAATGAAATCTCTTCTGCTTTTCCTTTCCCTCTTATTGGCCCCCACCTGTGAGTGACTCTAACAGAGAGGGAGAATTAGGGACAGATCCTCAGGTTCATTCAGCGGCTAATTCTTCCCATGCCTGGCTTCTCTTTTCCAGGTGTCTTCACTCAGGTGCAGTTGGTCCAGTCTGGTCTAGATGTGGTGAAACCTGGCCAGACCCTCACACTGACCTGCGCTGTCTCAGGTGTCTCCATCACCAGCAGCAGCTACGCTTGGAACTGGATCCGGCAGCCTCCTGGGAAAGGGCTGGAGTGGGTAGCACGTATATATCCGAATGATGGGAGAAAGTGGTTTGCCACGTCCCTCCAGAGCCGAACCACCATCTCTTCAGATAATTCAAAGAACCAGTTCTCCCTGCAGCTGGCCTCACTCACAGCAGCAGACACAGCCACCTATTATTGTGCCAGAGATTCACAGTGACACAGAACAGAGCAGGGACTGGTACTAAAAGGGGGAAGTGGATTGTCACTCAGAGCCCTTGACACTGACTTCTCCATTTGAAGGTGGGTGAGACACTCAGCAAAAGAGTATTTAGGGGATGGAAAGCAGGGAGGGCTATTTCCTTTTCTCCTGACTCAGTTCCTTCTAACAGAAAAAGCAAACAAAGAGTTCTGTGGCACTTCTAAAGATTAACAAATCTATTTGACACATAAGCTTTTGTGGATATTGTGACCTACTCATGCCTTGTGTAGTCACCTGAAAATACCAAGATCAGGGCAGGATGCAAAAATGAGAGCAAATTCTCCCAGTACTAGTGGGTGGTATTGAAGGCTGGCTTCTCTCCAACTGCAAGGCACCATCTGCCAGGACACTAGGTAGAAACTTCCCCTTTGGGCAGAGTATTCCACTAGATGTGTCCTGACAGCATCTTCCCAAAGCTGGGGTGCCAGCAATTTCCCCCTGCCTTTTACACTGGACAGACTGGACTGTCTCTGCACAAAAGCATCATTGAGCGCAAATCAGAAATCAGGGATGGTGACATTCAAAACCTCATAGGGGAACGCTTCAAATGCTCTGCGCACTCTGTGAAAGATATGTCATTGAAGTGCTCTAACAGAAAAATTTCAAGCCAAAGCTTCAAAGTGAAATTGCAGAGCTAGAACTCATATGGAAATTTGCCATAGCTTGGGTTTGAAGAGAGATATGGGCTGTGTTTTCTCATTACCAAAGGTGATTTCCCCTCTTTCAACCTTCCCACTTTCTTACCTATTGTTCCACAGTTTCAACCAAATAGCTGGTTTTGTTACCTGAGATAATCTGAACTATTCATGTCACCTACACCATACTGCATTAATTTATTCCCTTCCATATTGTAAGTCTTCCATTTCAAGCATCTGAAGAAGTGGGATTATATACCTGAAAGCTCATGCAACAAATAAATTTGTTAATTCCTAGAAGTGCCAAAGGAGTCGTTTGTTTCAATGACATAGGTTTTAAAGCTTTGTCTTGAGAAAGCTCGGCTGGGATGAGTTAGTTCAGGTTGGTGCTGCTTTCAGCAAGGAGTTGAATTAGGTACCACCTGAGGTCCCATCCAATCCTTATATTCCATGATGCTATGCTTTCTGAGCAGCATCTACAAAATCTGCTCCTTGTCTCTAGGGCAAGTGCAATAGTTGTGTCAATGTAAACAAAGTCCTTGCTCCAATAAATTTCAAAGCTGTTATCTTCTTCTGATGCCCAGTTCAATGTAATAGAATTGAAAATCAAAATGACAAAGTAGGGCAATCCGCCGGGTATCTTAAGTGCCTATATACTAATGCGAGGAGCCTGGGAAATAAGCAGGAGGAATTGGTAGGACTAGCTCAGACACAGAACTATGATATCATAGGAATAACGGAGACGTGGTGGGATAGTCTGCACGACTGGAGCTCTACCATGGATGGGTATAAACTGTTCAGGAAAGACAGGCAGGGAAGAAGAAGGGGAGGAGTAGTGTTGTATGTAAAAGAGCTCCATGACTGCTCAGAGCTCCATTATGGAAGTGGAAGCGTGCCAGTAGAAAGTCTATGGGTTACATTGAGAGGCGAAAACAACAAGCGGGATGTTGTGGTGGGTGTCTGCTATAGACCACCAGACCAGAAGCAGGAGGTGGATGAGGTGTTCAAATGGACAACTAGCGGAAGCTTCTAGATCACAGGCCCTGGTGCTCATGGGGGACTTCAATTTCCCTGACATCTGCTGGGACGCCAATACAGCAGTGCATGGGCAATCCAGAAAGTTTTTAGAGAGTGCTGGGGACAACTTTCTAGTACAAATGCTAGAGGAACCAACTATGGGCCTTGCACTGCTTGACCTGCTGCTCACAAACAGGGAAGAATTGATCAGGGAGGAAGAGGTAAATGGCAAACTAGGCAGTAGTGACCATGACATGGTTGAATTCAGGATGCTGATTAAAGGAAGAAAGGAAAGAAGCAAAACAAAAACCCTGGACCTCAAAAAAGCAGATTTTGTCTCCCTCAGGGAACTGATGGGCAGGATCCCTTGGGAAGCTAAGCTGAAGGGGAAAGGAGTCCAAGAGAGTTGGTTATATTTTAAAGAAACCCTGCTAAGGGCACAGGAAGTTGCCATTCCAATTAGGAGAAAGAACAAACATGTGAGGCAGCCAGAATGGCTTAGCAGAGAACTCTGCTCTGAGCTTAAACATAAAAAGGAAGCTTACAGGAAGTGGAAGCTTGGTCAGATGACCAAGGAGGCATATAAAGATTTTGTTAGGGACTGTAGGGATAAAATCAGAAAGGCCAAAGGACAAATGGAGTTGCGGTTAGCGAGGGATGTAAAGGATAACAAGAAGGGGTTCTACAAGTATGTTAATAACAAGAAGAGGATCAGGGATGGTGTAGGCTCCTTGCTGAATAGGGCAGGCATCCTTGTGACAGAGGAGGAGGAAAAAGATGAAGTGTTCAATGCATTTTTTGCTTCAGTTTTCACAGGCAGGGTCAGCTCCCAGCCCACTACCATGGGTATGGCAGATTGGAGAGAAGAAAAGAGGCCCTTGGTGATGGAAGGTCATGTTAGGGACTGCTTAAAGAAGCTGGATGTGCACAAGTCCATGGGGCCGGACAAACTGCATCCAAGGGTGCTAAGGGAATTGGCTGACGAAATAGCAACACCACTGACCATTATCTTTCAAAACTCATGGAGAACAAAGGAGCTGCCAGAGGATTGGAAAAAAGCAAATGTAGTGCCTATTTTCAAGAAAGGGAAAATGGAGGATCCAGGGAATTACAGACCTGTCAGCCTCACCTCAATCCCTGGAAAAATTATGGAGCAGATTCTCAAAGAATCCATCCTCAAACACTTAGAGGAAAATAAAGTCATCAGGAACAGTCAGCATGGATTTACCAAGGGTAAATCATGCCTGACCAAGCTTGTTTCCTTCTATGATCAGATTACTGGTCTTCTGGATGCAGGAAGAACCATTGATGTGATATACCTTGATTTTAGCAAGGCTTTTGATACAGTTTCCCACAGCATTCTCATTGGCAAATTAAGGAAGTATGGGTTGGATAGGTGGACTATAAGGTGGATAGAAAACTGGCTAGATCATCGGTTTCAGCATGTAGGAATCAATGGTTCCATGTCTAACTGGCAACCAGTCACGAGTGGTGTGCCCCAGGGGTCGGTCCTGGGGCCAGTTCTGTTCAACATTTTCATCAATGATCTGGATGATGGAATAGACTGTAATCTCAGGAAGTTTGCGGATGACACCAAGCTGGGGGGACCAGTAGACACGTTGGAGGGCACGGACAGGATTCAGGGAGACCTAGATAAAATTGGAACAGTGGGTCAATAGAAATCTTATGAGGTTCAATAAGGACAAGTGTAAAATCCTGCACGTGGGACGAAAAAATCCCATGCACCACTACAGGCTGGGAAACATTCAGCTAAGTCGCAGCAGTGTAGAAAAGGAGCTGGGGGTCATGGTGGATGGGAAGCTGGATATGAGTCAGCAGCGTGCTCTTGCTGCCAAAAAGGCCAATGGCATACTGGGCTGCATCAAAAGAAGTATTACCAGCAGATCAAGGGATGTGATCATTCCCCTCTATTCTGCACTGGTGAGGCCACATCTAGAATACTGTGTTCAGTTTTGGGCCCCCCACTACAAAAAGGACAGGGACATGCTAGAGAGAGTTCAGCGGAGGGCAACGAAAATGATCAAAGGGCTGGAGCACAAGCCCTATGAGGAAAGACTGAAAGCATTAGGCTTATTTAGTCTGCAGAAGAGAAGATTGAGGGGGGATTTGATAGCAACCTTCAACTACTTGAAGGGATGCTCCAAGGAACATGGAGCTCAACTGTTCTCAGTAGTAACAGAGGACAGAACGAGGAGCAATGGTCTCAAGTTGCGGTTAGGGAGGTCAAGGCTGGATATTAGAAAAAACTTTTTTACCAGGCGAGTGGTGAAGCATTGGAATGAGGTGCCTAGGGAGGTGGTGGATTCTCCATCTTTGGAGGTGTTTAAGGCCCGGCTGGACAAAACCATGACTGGGATGGTTTAAGTGGGAGTGGTCCTGCCTCTGGCAGGGGGTTGGACTAGATGACCTATGAGGTCCCTTCCAACCCTAGGATTTTGTGATTCTATGAGTTCCCTGCTGTAGACATCTCACCTGGCTTGGACTGGCTTCTGGCCCTGAGTAGGGCATGTCTGTAATACAAAAGCCCCTCAGCTCTCATGCAGGGCAAGGCATGTAGCAGTCTCTAGCAAGGCAGCTGGGAAGATGCAGCCCTCAAACAGGGCTAGACAACTGATCTAAGGTGCTCCTGTGTATCTGGACCAGGTAGGAAGGGGGAGAAGGGGGACGCAAGCTCACTCAACTCCACCTGCATCCCAGCCCATGCAGTAATGGTGTGTACTGTCACTAAGGCAATCGGACTCCTGCCAAAACATTCTGCTGCATCTGTCAACTTCACTAAAGCAGGACAGTTGTCTGGCTCCCCTGGGATGCTTCCTCCCTCCCCTTCCCCAGTTCTCCCAGCCCTATAACTCGCTGGGTACTCAGCCAGTGGGAGGTTCCAGAAGCCCTCAGCCTCCTTGGTGTGGGGGGGCAGCATCTCAAGGTCACACAGGACTTGGGAATCTGTTACGTGTTAGCTCTGTGTTCTTGAGGAATCAGAGCATAGCATCCAGCCTGTGCCTCCCCTGCCCACACACACATCCCCCAACCTCTGCTTGAACTGAAAACCAAAAACCTCACTCCCCTCCAACAGTTAAGATTGTGGGACCTCATGGGTTAAAAGTGGATCATCAAGAACAATTGGTTTTTCAGCCTCAGACCTCACTGAAGGAGGTTCAAATCCATTTAAAAGGCATTGCACCAGCATGTGCTCCCTTGATTGGAAATAGCCATAAGGGATGGGAGGAATGGGTAAAAATGTGGCAAGGAGCTGACCATGTAAATAGAGTTAAAAGAGAATTAAGTGACTGGATGGCACCTGTGGGAGCAGGAGTCTCTTTAATTGATGCTGCAGATATTGAAGTTATTGCTAATAAAATGTCTTATGCCACAGAAAATATAGGAAAAATGGGAACCCTGTTAACAGCATCTTTGAAACAGTTAAGTGAGGAACAGCAGTTAATAAGTAAGGAGTTTCCTGGGTGGGAAAAACTTACAGAAAGAGATGAAAGGTTAATGGTATCTGGGGTACAGTCCCTCCAAAACAATATTTCATTGGACTCAGCGTGTGAGCTGGCTCAGGCTCTCACTCAAAATGTCATCATGGGAATGATTCGGCAAGCCACACAGGGACAAACTCCCATGGAGGCAATCAACTTAATTCTGCCCTATGTAACAAAGGAAGAATTGGCTCTCCAGTCATGGTGGAGATTAGTTAATGCTTCATCTAATCACCACCAGCAAAGTTTGCAGTTATTTCTAATAACTGTGGCAGGCAAGGAAACTAAAGTTATCTAGCCAGTGGTTCCTCTGGGATTACAGATTGACGATAACTCGGTAATGTACTCCAGAGATCATAACACTTGGGGATGGCAGAAAGATAATGTGTGGAATACAGTAAATGTAGAAGGATGTAGGAAAAAGGAAGGTTTGGGGTACATCTGTGAAGACCAAGCATGGGAAGAACATGATGAATGCTTCTTCCCACAACCTGGAAATGTCTCATTGTTCCTTTGATGTTACCCAGGAAAGTGAATCTGTTATTGTTAATGTTGGGAAAGCATGTGTATGTGTAAGAAGGAGATGTGATATTGTACTGATTAATGGACGATGGATACAACCCATGGTACCTTACATTAATCGCTGTTTCTGTAATGTAACCACCATTGTTACTTCTGACATTAAGTTTACTGTGCCTATATGGACTGTACAGCATTTAAATGCTTACCCTGAGTTATACAAGGAGGTTTCCCCCATTTCACTGGGAATGGGTCTCACTGCTGTTAAGAACCTATTAACATATCCTTCTTTGCAAGCTGAATTACAAAGACTCAAAGCCTTAGGAGAGAATGGTAAACTTGAAATTCAACACTACAACCAGGAAATCTCTAGACTAGCAGCCACAGTTAAAACTGCAGGCCAACATTCCTGGTGGGAAACTTTGCTTGGGTGGAGCTCCAGTGCAACAGGCTTTTTCAATATCTTGCTTCACCCTATTGTGGTGATCATTGGCTTCCAAATTACACTAGTAATTGGTCTGGTTATGCTGGTTTATAGAATCCAGTGACTGATGCAGCAGCTGCAATGGACTGAAGATCAAACCCGATATCACTAAGTAAAATGTGATGGGGATACTTGCTCAGGGCAAGCACCCCATCAACAGGGGGACTTGTTACGTGTTAGCTCTGTGTTCTTGAGGAGTCAGATCACAGTATCCAGCCTGTGCCTTCCCCCTGCAACACACATCTCCTAACCTCTGCTTGAACTGAAACCCAAAAACAGTAGGAAATGGGAGACATCCTTATCTACCCATATCCAAAAGCCATCAGCACAGTTAATGGAGCTTCATTTGCATTGACTATGGAGACCCAGGCTCCAAAGCAAGAACTGCACTGACCCCCCGGGATTGAAGAAGCAGGAACTGCACTGAACTCTGGGATTGAAGAAGCAGGGAAGCACTGCATGATGGGGATCTCATACCAACACAAACAAACTCAGTAATTATCAGACCATTCTAGTCACAGACATGATAATTGGTACCCAAAATACTGAGTCTGCCTGATCGTATTGTGAGCTTCTCTGAACCATTACACCCAGCCAGGCCACTTAAACAAGTCCTTATAAAAAACCTTTACCAACATCCAACAGTACAGTAGTCTGTGTCCTGTGCAAGTCCTGGTACAGTACTGTGTGTCCTGTCTAAGTCCTGATTAGATCCTGTCTGAATCCTGTGTGAGTCTGGATTGAGTCCTGATGCTTGGATCTAAATCTGTATCATTCCCACTGGGACCTGGCTTTTCTGCTTTGCTGATTGCTGTGGGAGCTTTGTTTCCATCCAGCCTCTGACCCTGATCTGCACAACCTGAAAACCTTTCTGCTACACCAAGTGGTGAGACCCACCCCCTCAACTTCTCTCTCTCTCCCAACCTCTGTCCCTTTTTGTTAATTATGACTCTCTCTCTCTAGGCCTGATGCAGTAGAATAGAATAGAATAGAATAGAATAGAATAGAATAGAATAGAACCATAGGGTTGGAAGGGACCTCGTGAGATCATCGAGTCCAAGAATCTAGGTAATATTGTAGCTGGGTGTTTTTCTTTCCTTGTATATTTATCAATTCTGTAACTGTGTATTTTGGGGTATTCGTCTCTCCTTTTGTAATTATTATTATTATTATTATTATGATTATTATGATTATTATTAGTGCAAGTTTTAGATAGCTAGCAATAAAATGCCTTTTGTTACGAAGCCAGTTTCCAGACTCTTCTAAGAGATCATTCCCTCTCCTTTGTGGTCTTGGTTTCTTTATATCGCTTTGTAGCAACGCTTCTATTACCTAGGCAAAGATCCCTGTGATGCCCACAACCCCATAAGGTTTGCTCATTGATGGGGACAGTAGCCTGATTGACTCCAGGGGCATATAAGGGTGACAGCTGACAAGTGCTGTTTTGACCTAGCCTGACTGAGTCCAGGGACATATAAGGGTAGCAGCTGAGAAGTGCTGTATGACCCAGCAAAAGAAATAAGGAGTTGTGTAGCACTTTAAGACTAACAGATTTATTTTTCACATGAGCTTTGGTGGGAGAAAATCCCACTTCCTCAGATGCTTCAAAGATGGGTGATCTTACAGAATGGAATGAAACTAAATGCAAGGGGGTGTAAAACATAGGATCAGGTCATACAGTAACAGCAAATCAGAGCAGTTTTCAGGTTCAAACCATGGGAAGCCTGAAGTCAAATTACCTTTTGTAATGGGAAAAGAACCCATAGTCTTTATTAAGTCCTGCTTTCACAGAATTTAGCTTGCATATTAATTCGAGTTCAGCTGTTTCTCTTTAAAGTCTTGATGTCCCAGCCATATCTCTGATGACAGTCGTTAACAAATCATTCATCAAGTGATTAGAAAGATGGAAGTGCTCAGCAACTGGTTTCTTTGTTCTGTGATTTCTGATATCAACTCTCCGTTCATTTATCCTTTTACGCAGTGATCTTCCCGTTTGTCCAATATATAAGGTGTTGGGGCATTTCTTGCACATGATGGCATAAATCACATTAGTAGATGAGCAGGTAAATGAGCCTTTGATGGAGTAGCAGGCTAAGTTAGGACCTATGATGGTATCTGTTGTGCAGATATGTGGGCAGACGTGGCAGCGTGGTTTGTTGCAGGGGTGTGTGCCTGCATCAATGTTTCTGTTGTTAGATCTGCAGTTGCTGGTATCTCTTTAAGATTGGGTGGCTCTCTATGGCTATGTTCACACACAGAGGGCTTGTTTCGAAACAAGATGTTTCGAAACAAGCTGTTTCGAAATAACATGTTATTTCGAAACAACTTATTTCACAGGACAAATACTTTGTCCACGAAATAAGGGAGCGAAATAGCAGGTCCACAGTGTGGACCTGCTATTTCGCTAGGGGAGGGGATTGCAGGCACTCACAGGGTGCAGTGCAGAGGGGCACTGCACCCCATGGGTGCCTGCAGAGGGCTGCAGGCACTGGGGGAGTCAGGTGCGGGGCTGCGCCTCACTCCGCCGCTGCCTGCAGTCCCCAGCAGGCACCGGCGGCATGAGGCGCAGCCCCCCCCGCCCATGGACATCCCTCAGCACCCTGGCCAGGGTGCTGAGGGGGCAGCCCTTCCTCCCAGGGTGCTTAGCACCCTGGGAGGGAGGTCACATGTTGTTTCGGAACACTTTGTTCCAAAACAACATGTCCGAACAGGGTTGTTTTGAAACCTCTGGTTTCAAAACAACCCTGTTTCGAAACCATACGAGGTTTAAGTTGTTTCAGAATGACCACGGCCATTTCGAAACAAGTTGTTTGCTTGTTTCGAAATGGCCATGCATCATGTGGCCACGGCACTTCTTATTTCGAAACAACCCCCGTTGTTTCAAAATAAGAAGTGTGTGTGGCCATACCCTATAAGCAATGAGAGGTCTGGCTCCCAAGGCTATGTGACCCAGCCTGTTCAAGATCCATAATCAAGCCTAGTTTGGTGCAGTACAGGGGTACATAAGGGTAGCAGCAAAGAAGTGCTGTGTGACCCAGCCTACTGAGTTCAGGGACACATAACAGGTCAGCTGAGAGTGCCAATAG
>ML682134.1:491646-507824 GCA_007922195.1 Podocnemis expansa
CTACTGAGTTCAGGGACACATAACAGGTCAGCTGAGAGTGCCAATAGACTCGGTCCACTCAGACGCACCAATATAGAAACACAAGTGACACAAGCAGCACACTTAGGCTGTGTTCACACACAGGCATGATTTCGATACAAGTTATGTTGAAACAGCTTGTATCGAAATAATGCCTTATTTCGAAATAAGTTAATTCGGATTAACAGTTTGTTAATTCGAATTAAGGAAAAAGCTCAAAGCGAAATAGCAGGTTCAGGCAACAGTTATTTCAAAACAAGTCGCCGTTGTTTTGAAACAACATGTTCGGACGACGTTGTTTCTAAACAATCATTTGGAAACAACATTGTTTCGTCCCCACATGGGGTTTAAGTTGTTTTGAAACAACGCATTGTTTCGAAACAACGGATTCCATTGTTTCGTAACAACCGTGTGTCGTGTGAACAGGGTATTTCTTATTTTGCAACAACCTCTGTTGTTTCGAAATAAGAGTGCTGTGTGAACACAGCCTTATAGAATTACCATCTTCCCCAAACAGAAAGTAACCCTAATAAATGAGCATACCCCGAGTTGGTGGGCAAAGTTGGTAACAACTCCTCTGTTTCACCAGGCACAAGCCAGTCAGTATGATTATCCTTCCCCATCAGCCAACAGGGTGTCACTGAGCTAAGTTGTCCTGCCTTTATACTTCCCTTTCTTGTCCTACCCCTGTGCTTCTGGTCAGGTGTGGGTGGACTTCCTGGCTCCCGCTCCCCGTGTGAGATTGATCCGCTCTCTCTGTCAGTTTCTGAAGGAGGCCATATCTTCCCCCTCCTTACACCTGATCTTTAATTATGACTTTTTCTCAGCCTAAATCCAGTCTCTCTCAGCCTAAATGTGTGGCTCTTTCCACACCAGGCAATCCCAGGAGGGCCTCCTTTTTCTCTATTCATCCTTTGTATTTTATGCCATTTTCCCATCTCATTTTGCACTACCCAGTGGTCCAATGCTCAGACACCAATGACTTCATTGGACTTCAGTAACAGCCTTCCATGGGTGACAGTGAAAGGGGAAAAATCCTAGCCAGCTTCAAAAGTGCTGTGACAGGCTACTCCCCAGATCTGGTTCAGTGTGCTGCTGTGATCCCCTCATTCCCACACCTGAACCCCAATTCACCCCACTTTCCCAAGTAACCACTCACTCCTGAGTCAGTCCACTCTGGCCTCTGTCATGCAACTGATCCCAAGCAGTGGGTATACGCCCTCTGGCTACTCAAGGACAGTCCCACAACAAACACTTCCAGCCCCAGTTACCACACTGGGAACCGATGTCTAGAGAGACTGGGGCCCACTCCCAATCACCATATACTCAAGTCCATCTGTGTGACAAAGAAATTGATTGTGCCCAGCCTTCTTCATTTGAGTTGAAACCTTCTATAAAGATCACAGAGCTTTAGACAGAAAAACTAGAAGTTTATTGATCAGACTATAATTCTAATTGAGAATATGGCTGATCATGGCAGAACCACAATATAAATGAGTCAGTACAGACAACAAGGAAATAAAATAGAAAACACACGTACTACCCCAAAATCTATACTCAGGTGCATTGCAGGGTAGCAAGAATATTTGGGGCAAAGGCCAAAGCCCTGTCCCTTCCAGGTCCCAGATGACGGGGTCCACTCTCCCACCCTGCATCTCAGCTGGCTCACCCCCTCCCCCCACCAAGGCATAATAGCCAGTCCGAGCCCAGGCAGCAGGCAGAGCCAGCGCCCACAGCTCCTGCCCGGCCAGCAGCCACTAAGCCCAGGCAGCGAGCAGAGCTAGCGCGTGTGGCTCATGCCCAAGCGGCAGCCGCCCAGCTCGGGCAGCGGGCAGAGCTGGTGCCTGCAGGTCCTGCCTGGCTGGCAACTGCCCACCCTGGGCTGCTGGGGCCACCCCGGGGAACCTGGGGAGACAGCTCAGTGACACCCCCCCAACAGGGGCCCGCAGCAGGCAAGCGCCACAAGCCAGTCTGGTGGCAGAGAGGGTGCCCCACAGTCCCTCCCCACTGCCCCAACAGCAGCAGGGTGTCAGGGCAGGGTGTTAAAATGGTAAGCTTTTGGCTGTGGAAGTCATATTGCTAGA
This sequence comes from Podocnemis expansa, assembly GCA_007922195.1. NCBI lineage: Eukaryota > Metazoa > Chordata > Testudines > Podocnemididae > Podocnemis > Podocnemis expansa. The sequence continues at coordinate 493,749 of ML682134.1, forward strand.
ATCCTTAAGTCATGTTCAAAATATGCCATCATCATCCTCTTACTATGTTTGAGAGTTGGCTTGTTCTACTTAGAATTTCTGTTATTGCCAGAAATTCATCCCATTGGAAGACTTCTGCAGATATTTACTTTGAAATGAGCTGGTCTCTTTATCAGTTTCTGTTTTAAATTTCTACGAGTCAGATCCATAGTGGATGACAGATATGAAAAACACATTTGAATGTATGTTTGTGTAAATGCTCATCATGCAATTTTTCTAAATTTTATCAGGTTTATAAAAGCTGTTTGCTACTTCTGGCATTTATTGCTAATATAGTACCACTGTCATTATACTTCTTGCAGCCCTGGATTGATATGGGTAATTGGGCATGGACGAGACCTCATTTCATGTGAGACAGGATTAGAGAGGGAAAAAGATGAACAGGACAAAACTAGAATGTGCTAACTAAGATAAGTAAATGAGTCAGTAAGCTAAGAGATAGACTGTACTAGTTAAGGAAAGGGAAGAATATTCGGGAAACCATATATAAAGCATAAGATAACAGTGGACAAGTGAAGGTTAAGATGAAATAAAGAGGAAATCCCTCATGGACAGACAATGTTGTACTTGGATTGGTTCCTAGAGGGTAAGTCATTTTCAAAATGTGTGCTCCAGTGTAGCTGCTGGCATTTTCTGTGGTGTGTTTCTGCTAATGCCAAATATTTTTGGACACTCTTCAGCAAAAATGGTTACCCTTTTCTGAGTTTGACATAAGGGCTCTATACTTTTTATTTATTTATTTGTTTGTTTGTTTGTTTATTTATTGCCACGTCAGGACAAATCTACCCTCTTTTTTTGTTGAAAGTCTGTAGCTCTTCCTTGCTTGGACCACAGCCTTGATATTTGAAAAGGAGATTGCCCTGAGTGTCCTACATGTGACTTTTACCTCCTGGTGAAAGTGGACATGGTGAAAAGGGAAAGAAAGAAAGAAAGAAAGAAAGAAAGAAAGAAAGAAAGAAAGACTCACTATATTTGCCAAAAGTATGAAGTCTCCAAAACAGACTGGGAATGAGATGACTGGATCTTGAGTTTTGTTGACAAACCCAGAGGAGACTGGACTAAATGCCTGTCTTGGGAAGAATATAAGAACAATCATCCTGGGTCAAATCAATGGTCCATCTAGTCCAATATCCTGTCTTCCAACAGTAGCCAATGCCAGGTTGCTTCAGAGGGAATGAACAGAGGCAATCATTAAGTGATCCATCCCAATGCCCATTCCCAGTTTCTGGCAAAAAGAAGCTAAGGACGCTTTAGAGCAATGTTTCCTGCCCAGCGTGTCATGGCACACAAGTATGCCATCAGGCCTGAACAAGTATGCCATGGAATTTTTTGAAAAGCTACATGAAGAGTTCTGGATCAGCTCATGAATATACACTAATTGATTTGGTGACTATATAGTGGTGTGCCCCAAAACATTTAAAGGTATCTAGGTGTGCCACAGCAGAGATGAGGTTGGCAACCACTGGTTTAGAGAATGGTTTTGCATCCTTTCCCATCCTGGCTAATAGCCATTGATGGACCTGTCCTCCATGAACAGTTCTAGTGTTTTCTTGAACCCTGTGATAGTTATGGCTATCACAAACTGAGATTTCAATCATAACCTTGGGGGTAGTGGGGAGATTGGGTAATGGAAACTTGTGCAGAGATGGGGAGGATTGGGTGACTGGAGAGTTCAAGTGGGTAGCTGAGAAGCTTTGAGCTGTAAGGAAGGGCTGGGGGGACGTTTGGGAAACTGGAATTGGAGGAGGAGGCAACACTGGGACAGAGGAAAGAGGACATAGGTCTGTTCACACGCAATAACTCCAGATCCTGCATTAGGTCCAAGGGTTCCTAGGTCCAGTGTTTAACACCTACCAAGGTTATGTTTCCCATATCAGTTCCGAATGTAATAAATAAATAAATAAATAAATGACATTGCTTGAGCCCTGGCACATAATGTCTTGAGTCCCAGCTCTTCTTTTACTACAAATAAAGTACCTCCTCGGTCTCACCATTCATTTGCTCTAGATAATCTCTCCGATACCTACTGATAAAGTTTGGGTTTTGTTCTACTCCGGCAGCTGGTCTAGACATAGGATGACTACTGGGGACGGTTCTTATTTAGTCCATTAGTGTATTGGCTGTAAAGTGAATCTAAAAATTCTATCCCTGTGGATAAGAGCCAAAGGAGATCCTATGACTTACCTGATACTATGACTTACACTTGCCTGTATTTTTTCCTCCCATTCTGTACATTCCACACCTTCAAGCATCTGACGAAGTGGGATTTTCTCCCATGAAAGCTGATACGATAAATACATTTGTATGTCTTAAAAAATGCCACAGGACTCCTTGTTTGTATTCCTGGTGAAGACTCAAATGGTTGATTAACATGACTCTCTCTCTCTCTCTCTCTCTCTCTCTCACACACACACACACACACACACACACACACAGAGCACCTTACAAGAATATTATGTTTCCAAAGCCAAGCACTCAGCAATTAAAACATGCCAGATTTAAGACTGCCTGCTTGATGAGTAACTGGTGTTACACATCAAATATTTATGGTGCCTCCCTCCCTCAGTTCACTGAATGAATTTTGCCAAGTGATTAGTAGTTGAGGTTAGCCATACCACAATATATCCAAGGAGGCTGATTTTCACAGAGTAGATTCCTGGCACTTTCAGTAAAGCATTCCCCTTGTTGATGTCCCCAGCTGACTTCTAATATCTCAAGGTGGTTTTGATAATCTTATTCTGGAGCATGAGTTTATTCACACCTGACTAGACCATGCAGATCTTCAATATTTCATTGAACATTTTAAATAGAAATTGTGCTTGCTTCCACATAATTACATTAATGAAATCCAAAATTCACTCACTGTGAATACTCACAAATACTTTCAAAGAACAAACTTCAGAATGTAGGAGTCCAAAGTCAGACTTATGGTGCAGAATCCTATTGATAATGTAATGCTTAAATCCCTCAGACTTTTTGCAAAGCTCAGTTCTATTTGTTAAATCATTGTTTTTGTGCTGTTCACTATTATGGCCTTTGCTAGGAGATGATAACTTACACTTTGAAATATACATTTCTTGGACAATTTCAGACAAATTTAGTTCTTCCTTTCCTGAGAAGAGTATTCTCATGAATGTTTCCAAAGGGACTTCAGGCTTCCCATGGTTTGAGCCTGTAAACTGCTCTGATTTGCTGTTACTTTATGACCTGATCCTATGTTTTACACCCCCTTGCATTTAGTTTCATTCCTTTCTGTAAGTTCACCCATCTTCGAAGCATCTGAGGAAGTGGGATCTTCTCCCACGAAAGCTCATGCAAAAAATAAATCTGTTAGTCTTAAAGTGCCACACAACTGCTTGTTGTTTTTTTATTCTCATTAAACAATTAGGGCATTTTCACCACAATGTTTCTGTGTATAGATTATTGGGATATCAAGGGAGATGGTGGGATCTACATCTTTAGAGGCCTTTTTAGGTGCAGCTTGACAGAGCCCTGACTGGAATGATTAAACTGGGGCTGGTCCTGTCTAGAGCAAGGGTTTGGACTAGATAAGCTTGTAAAGTAACTTCCAACTCTCATCTTCTATGATTCTACGGCTCTATGAACACATGGGGAACCACTATGTAAATGACAGAGACTGTATTGTTCACTGCCAATTATGACAAAAATCCCTTGCTGGGATGATTTAGTGGGGATTGCTCCTCTCTTGAGCAGGTGGTAAGACTAGATGACCTCCTGAGGTTCCTGCCAGTTCTAATCTTCTATGATTCTATAAATATGTATTTACATATTAAATGAGATCAGGGATCAAGAAGTGGTAATCACTGCTCCCCTGTGCTATACTCAGCAGCCTCTGGGCTTTGAAGACCTCACAAGCTAGCTTAAATTTTCCCACCCAGCCCATGAATAGCTCACAATCGGTCCACTGACATCAATTTCCTCATCCTCTCTTAGACCCCGCTCTGGAAATATGACCCAGTTGGGCAGAATTCTATGTCCGCATGGATTCTTTTCAACCAGAGGCTTCTCAAAATTTTAACAGATAAAAGGCTGTGTCCATGGAGGGATTTTTTTCACAGGCATTTCCCCTTCATTTGTGACCTTACCAACTGCATCTCCACCCAGATACAATGATAGGGATCATGTCCAGGCCCATTCAAATTCAAGCAACATTCCCTACGTAACCTAGAGGAGCTATGGATATGGACACATTACAATATTACCGTCTCTTTAACAGCCAGTTGGCCAGCTTGGAGCACATCTCAAAGACTTAAGTCTGCTAAACCAGAATCTTAAAATCTTATGGACTCTTTCCTGGGAATTAAAGTGGTGGGTGGGGAGTGGCTAAACACAGAGAGTCTTAGATATTAGAATAAAAAAAAGAATTAGGTATCATAGGACAGGTGATGTCAACTGACATAACTCTGCAGAACTACACCACTTTAATCCACTTTGTCTAATCAACTTTCAGTCCCTGTTGATTTACACAACAAGGAGGTTGGCCCCTTTGACTGCAATGTAGAAAGACAGGTTTATACCACATAGATCCATTGAAATGAAAGCCAGATTCTCTAGCTGTGGAAAATACTCCTAGCTGCTCTGATATCAATGGAATGTCCCTAAATTTCTAGTATTTACTCCTGGGTATGTCTTAGGCTGTGTCCACACCAGGGTTTTATTTCAAAACAACAGCCGTTGTTTTGAAATAAAGCCTGGCATGTCCAAACAACGTTTTGTTATTTCAAAACTATGGGACCCCATTGTTTTGAAATAACAACTGTCCTTGCAAAACAGTTAAACCTGGCATGCAATCAAAATAGTCCTTGATTCGAAAGGGTTGTTTTGAAAAAATGCTGTTAGGATGCATTGTTTTGAAACAACCCCAGTTTTGAAACAGGGCTATGAGATTCCTCCCAGGATGCATGGCACCCTGGGTTGAAGTCCCACCCCCCTTCAACACACTCGCCAAGGAGCCAATCAGCACCCTAGCCAGGATTCTGAGGGGATGTGCAGGGGGGGCGCAGGACGGCAGCGGGTCCCCAGCCAACTGGACCTGCTGCCCTGGCAAGCTGGCAGCCAGGGCAGGCAGAAGGTTTGCCACTCCCCCAGCCCCAGGCAGGCTCTGCAGCCTGGTCAGTTTCACAGAGGTGAAATTGACCAAGCTGTAGGGTGCACATGTGGAGCCTATCAGGGGCTGGGGGAGCCCACACCACTTCAGCCACTTGCAAGAGGCCAAGGGCTAGGAAACCAGTGCCCCCCAGTGCTCTGTCCCCCTGCCAGGTTGCCCTCAGCCTGGGCTCTGGTGGCCATGCAGGTGCCACAGGCGCCGGCTCTGCCCACCGCCTGGGCTCCGAAGTGGGGTGGGACAGCACAGCCTGGCCTCAGGCCTAGCCTACCCTACCCCTACACTGGCTGTTCTGCTCTGGGGGCAAGGAGAACCAGCCCAGGAGCTAGAGCTGGCTTCCTTCCACACTCCCATCCCCGCCACACTGCATTTTGCTGGACAGCGCAGCAGTGTGGGCAGGAATAGCATTGCAGGCCCCACTCTGCCCTGCTCACAGGGCAGAGCAGTGCCCATGAAACTTCAGGACAGCTTTTGGGGTCACTGCTAATGGCTTGCTGGAATCAGTCCCAAGAATCCTGCCACGGGGACTAAGGCTGAAAAAGCCTCCTCCATCTCTTAAGAATCCAAGGAAGAGAGGCAAGGCTAGGGGCTGCAATGACTCCCCATCACCACTCCCAGCAGTCCAGTTGCTACTTCTGTCGTACAATCAGGGAAGACAGACAGCAGCCATTGCAGCCTCTGTTTTTCAAACCTGACCCTACTAGTTTTCTGTTACATTACCATGAACATCCCTGCTCTCCATTGGCCCTACAAAGCTCAACAGCCTGAGCTATGACCACTCAGCGCGAACATCTCAGCTGAAGCATGGGGCAAGCATCCTCCTCACTCGTCCTGTCTACCAAGAGACTTACAGAACTGTCCTTCCCCTCCTCCAACAAAGACTCATCATGTGCCCTCTCTAGGGGATCAGTCTCCGGTTTGGAAAGGCCAACTTGATGTTGATTCCAGATATTTAATTCACATCTAATGGGGATGCTAGAGAGGGTGGGTGGTGACCACCCAGTGGTGACCAACTTGCAGGGCCAAGGGGCTAGAACAGCAGATAAGAGCATGGATTGGGGGAAGGTGGGTTGCTGTCTGGCCTAGCCCTTCTTGGGGGCAGGGAGCACAACAGGTGATATGGGGCACTTCAGAACCCCAACCCCCAGACATCATCATGAAAGGTTGGCCAGCTCCTGCACCCAGGATGGCAAGTGAGTCTGCCCCCTCACAGCCAGCACCAGACTTCAGAGGGAGAGGCAGACACCACACACTGGATAAGAGCAGGCGGAGGTGGGGGGCAACAGAGTTATGCCTTTATTTACATTTCAAAGCTTCCACTCACCCTGCTCCAAAGGTACAGACCCACCCTTTCCAGGAAAGCTGGTGGTGCAGTGCCGGGACATCTCCTGTCCTGCATGGGGTGGGAGTCTGAAGCTGGTTGATGCAAATGTGTGTAGGGTTGGCTCCTGGGAATTGGAGAACCTTGATACCCTTACTGCTTTGGATGGAACAATTGTGGAGTTCCTCTAGCCACTCTTGGTTGCCCTTAGAAGGGAATTTAGAGCAAATAAAAAGAGAAAGGCAGAAAGGGAAATAATATATTTTATGTCTTAAGTGAAAGGGAATGGGGCACATTTACCATTAGGTTAAAAAATGCTTTAGGCTTTGGCCTGGTGCTAGGGGATAAATATAGGATTATAGTTAGAATGAGGGTTCAGTATTGAAATTAAAATTAGGATACGGATTAGAGCTCAAAACAGAGCACAGATTTAGGATTAGGGTAGGGTTTGATATAAACAAAAGGTTAAATTAGGGATATGGTTAGCAGAAGAGTACAAGAAAAACAATAAAATGATGATTTTGGATATCAGTTGCAAAATGCTTCCTTATCCTAATAGGAGGAAATTTGATAACATGGAATCAAAAGAAGTGGAGCCCTAATGGCCTGAGGGTCAGATTTTTAACATTTTTCAGTTGCCTAACATCCACTGAAACATTATGAGGCAGATGCTTCAATACCCTTACACCTTTGTCCCATAGTAACTGCAAAACGTCCTTACCCAAATTTCTGTAGTACCTGTTGTGATCCTGGCTGGATCAGATGTACAATTTATAATATTATTTAACACCAGTATGTGAAAATTGCAATAATTCATATGAGACATGAAATGGCTGATACTGTTAGAAAGGTTATAACTGGCTAAGTATGATGATATTGTTTCCGTGCATGTGTCATAGCTAGATTGGAAGATATGAATATATTTGATAGCTCTGTATTTCAAATTCTGCTGTGTTTCTGGGCAATGCTCCAGAAATGGCGGCTGTAGCAATTGTCTGTTTATTGGCCCATTAAGGTAACTCAGAATGGGCCCAGGTAGAGCCCTCATGAATCACCAGGTCTTATTCATGTGATTGTGGACTCCATCTCATTTTTGTAAATTTCACATGCAGCCTGGCAAAGGCCAAACGATGTAAAATGCAGCAACACCACAGACATTTTGTGTTCAGTCTTCACTAACATTTGATCTATAACTGAAGCTGTAAAATGAAGAACTGAGACTCCTCCAGGTATCTGATATATGCCAGAGGGACTATACAAGCATGCACAATCCAAATTCTACCAAGAACCTAATGTATACAGACCTTTAAATTGTTTATATGTATGTGACTGCTTTAATCCTTTAATAGTTCTCTTAGAGGTTGCTGCTTTTTTTTTTTTTTTTTTTTTTTTTTTGTAAAATAATAAGGTTTCTCTTTAGTTACTAAAGGATTGACTGGAAACATGCTATCTTTTCCAAACTTATAGTGATCTGGTGATGCGGCAAATCTCTTCTGGTAAAGGGCATGGAGTTTTAAGTAACTAAGGTCTTTACTGGATCCAGTAGTTGATTCGTAGCCAGAGACTGAATAGTCTGTTTATATTTTATTGAGGCTTCTTGGTGACCAGTGTGGGGATTCAGAAGCATTGTTTGTGGCTGGTTGGGAAATCAGACTCCAGTGGCACCCACCAATGCAAGGAGAGTCTGGTCTCCATTTCCAGCCTGCCCTGACCTTGGCATCATTAGGAGGTCTTCCCTAGGTATGGATGGGTCACACGCACCACCTGCCCCAAACATAGAGGCTGTTACTTGATGCCCAGAAGGACTCACAGATAGAAATTCTCTCCATGTAGATGTAGTTGGTGTAAATTGATGACATCTGAGGATGCTTCCTATGAGTCTTTACAGTCCATGGCTTCCTCAAGAAGAAATGCTTCAGGAACTCCAAGTTTTACCAAAAGTCCTCTCTAGGCGTGATATTGCATGGTATTCTTGGCCTTAGGCTCTGGAACTTCTCTCACTGCCCGTGGACAAAGACAGAGAGATTCTTGGTCAGACCAACTCTTGGAATTTCAGTCTCTCTGTTTTCAGGATCGAAGGGGATACAACCAAAGATCTGGAAAGGGGTGACCTGGGATCTTCTCCTTACTTTATACCTCAGGTTTCTATGGCTTCCACACAGGGTTTCACTCCAGGACAGCTCTTGAAGTAAAGGCAGCAGTTTCTTTGGAGGAGCTTGTTTCATGGCCGGTACTACCCATAAGCCAATGAGGCCCAGTGGCTTAGGGGTTCCCCGGCACTGATCCAGCAGCATGGTGGGCTGGCACAGAAGCTGGACCCCATGCTGCTGCCCCCCCTCGAGCCAGCCACTTTGCCACAGGGGCAGAGCAGGACAGCCTATGGGACGGACTCTGCTCTCCCACCCCACCCCTGGGCTGGCCCTCCCTGCACCTAGGAAGGAACAGCCAGCCCACGGGACAGGTGGGAGAGTAAAGCCTGGCCTCTGGGTTGGTCGCTCCACCCCTGAGCCAGCCCACTCCACCCCTGGGCCTTCTCTTGGTGGGATGAGCTGGCCCAGAGCGGGGGCTGTGTTCCGGCCCCCCTCTGTCCCACAGGGGGGTTCAAAAGCAAAGGCCCTGCGCCATTGGAGATGTGGCCTTTCTCACTGCCACTCCCCATGTGAACATTCAGAGTGGGGAGCTGATCTGTGAGCTGGATTCTGCCTCCCTCCCTGTGAAATGGAGGCACAGCTCTGTAGGGCTTCTCCTGCCAGTCCCTTTCATGTCCAGTCCATTGGCTGAAACCAACATGCAAATCCCTGCCCCATGGGGTCCAAGTGAAACAGAAACCCCAGATTTCAGAAGCCTCAGTCTCCCCTCGAGCACAGAAATGACTGCCTTCCAGTTGATGGAATTTCCTCCATTCAATGAAAACCAGAAGGAAACTTGTGTAGTTTTTCCTTTTCCTGTTCTCTGCCCCCAGCTGTAAATGTCTATAGAGGAGTGGTGGATCAACACACACACATAGACACACACACACACCAGGTGCCTGTTCTAAGAACAGGAGAACAAGATCATATTCCATACAAACACACACCAACACAAATACACACATTCACAATCACATAGACAAATAAACATAAATACAATCACACAAACACACTGATGAGGTCTCAGTCCCTGTCCCATGTCCCAAATGAGACACACAAAATCACACTGAGCTGAGTCACTCTTCTGAGTATTGGCGGCACACACACACACACACACACACCATCAGGATGGGTAGTTTAACCCTGGCAGAGAAGAAGAGAGAGATGCACAGTGTCACTCTAACCTGAGCTGCTGGTGGCCATACACACACAAACTATTCTCCTTATACGATACCCCCAAGCTAATGTGCCTCATTCTTGTGGTATGCATCTCATACTCAAACCACTACAAACCCAGTGGTCAGTCTCACAAAGCCAAGAAGCTGGGTCCTAAAGTGGCTTTTGGCTGGTTCATTCCATTATATAAAACCAATATTCAAAGACTTGGTACAGCCTTTCTCCTGAGTCCCAGTTCACTGCCCTGTCCATGCAGCTTCCTTCTTGCTCTCTCACAGCCCTCTCCTTTCATGCAGTGAGCTGAGCCTATTGATTCTGTGGGGGTGACGAGGACACCTCCCCACGAGGGACAATGACATGTACTGAGCGCTCAGCCCTGTCATCTCTTATATTTGCCCTGGGAGACTGCATGCAAATCCCTGACCCAGGGGCATCCTGTTTAAATACAAAGTCCTGGTTCTAGGAGCCTCTGTCTTTCCCCAGACACAGAACTGTCCATTTCTGCCTGCTGGGGAGTTTCCCTCACTTCACAGAAAGAAGAATGAAAACTCTGTTGCTTTTCCTTTTCCTGTTCTCTGCCCTCAGCTGTAAGTGTGCCTGGGACCACAAGGGTATTCCAGACAGATGGACAGATTGACTTGGTGGCTAATTCTCTCCTTGATCTGTTTTCCTCATCCCAGGTGTCTGCTCTCAGGTGCAGCTGGTTCAGTCTGGGCCGGGCATGATGAAGCCTGGAGAGACCCTTACACTGACTTGTTCTGTGTCCGGGTTCTCTATCAACACTCAGTATTATTACTGGCACTGGATTCGACAGGCCCCCGGGAAAGGGCTAGATTGGATGGGGTATGTGTACCCATACAACGGGGATACAGGCTATGCCCCATCTCTTCAGGGCCGAGTCACCATCTCTGCAGACACGTCCAAGAACCAGCTCTCCCTACAGCTCCGCTCGCTGACAGCTGCAGACACGGCCACCTATTACTGCGCCAGAAACACAGTGATACATTTAAGCAGGGACTGGTACAAAAAAGGGGAAGTGAGACACTAAATGAAGAAATGAGGGTGTTTAGAGGGGAGTGTTGTAGTTCAAGTCAGGATGGGCTAAAGAAAAACTCCATGTGCTGTCCACTATCCGATATAAGCATGAGACATTAAATTAAACCTCTGTCCTTGGAAATATAAGGGTCAAATCTGCAAAGCTTCTGTAGGGGATCTGGCCCCCATGTTCCTGTTAATAGACTCTTTTAGACTATAGTTTCATAAGGGACCCTTATAGTCATCCAGTCTAAGCTCCTGCACATCACCAGGCAGAGAACCACATCAACCTGCTCGTGAAACAGACCCTTAACCTATGGCCAAGTTAATGAAGTTCACAATCATGGCTTAAAGATCTCAATGTACAGAGGCTCCACCACCACCAGGAAGGAGCAGCCAGACGCCCGACGGGGGGGGGGTGCCTTCCCCACCAGCCAGTTGGCACAGCCGGCCAGCCAGCCAGGGCCAGGTGGGTGCCTCTCCTGCTGGCCAACCAGTGCAGCTGGCATGTTCAGGGGCATGGTGAGAGAAACTCCTCCAGCCCCTGCCTGGCTCCTGCAGTAATGTGCCTTCAGCAAAGGCATATTCTTCTTCAGGGCAGGTGGGGTCTGGCAGCAACCTTTATAATTTGGTGCCCAGGGCTTTGCCCCATTCAGTCCACCCTGGTTATGGCTCTGCTAGATACAGACAAACTATTCTGGAACATCAGTGGACAAATGACTTGACTGGTTGCTCTCTCTCTATATATATATTTCTCGACATTCATGTGCTCTCCTCCCATTGGCTTGAGACATCCAGTAGAAAAGATGTGAATAAACTGGGGAGAGTCCAGTGAAGAAGAAGGAAAAAGACTAGCAGGCTAGGCAGAGAGGAAATGGGCTTGTTTAGTTGTCATCACAGAAGTGTGAAGGGGGATATGATAGCACACTTTAAGTACCAGAAGGGAGGAATCCAAGGAGGCTGGAGCTAAGCCAGTGTTTCCCAATGAGTGTCTCAGGCCTCAGCAGGTGTGCCATTGATTTTTTTTTTAAACTACTCTAAGAGGTCTGGATTGGCTCCTGAATATTCATGAGTTGATTTGGAGACTATATGGCAGTGGTTCCCAACCTTTGTGTGGCACGCCTTGATCTTTTTAATTATTTTGAGGCACACAATCATATAGTCTCCAAATGAACTTATAAATAGCCATGAGCCAATCCAGAACTCATGAAATTTTTCAGAAAAATCCCATGGCACACCTGCTCAGGCCTCATGGCACACCAGTGTGCCATGATACACTGCTTGAGAAACACTGTTATATAGTGGTGTGCCTCAAAATAATTAAAGGTATTAAGCTGTGCCATGGCAGAAAAAGGGTTGGGAACCACTGAGCTAGGCTGTTCTCAGTGGTGGCAAATGGAAGGAGGAGCAATGGTCTCAAGTTGCAGTGGGAGAGGACTGGGCTGAATATCAGGAACAATTTTTTCACTAGGAGGTTTGTGCAGCACTGGAATGGGTTACTAGGAGGCAAGTGAAATCTCCATCTTTGGTAAATATTAAGGCCTCCCTTAACAAAGCCCTCACTCAGATGACTTACTTAGGGTTGACTCTGCTTTGAAAAGGCAGCTGGACTAGATGACTTCCTGAGGTTTCTTCCAACCCTAATCTTCAAAGATTCTGTCTCTGAAGGAAGGGAATTAAAATCCTGAGCAAGGACAAGCTCTATCTTTATGCTGTTTGGACTTGGGAAACAAGGATTACTAAGCAGTGTGACAGAGTCAAATTAGAGGGATACAGGAGTGCGGGAAGAAACCGGACAGAGTCGAGGATTACGGCTGAGAAGCATCCTGGGCATGCCCCAGGAATCTTTATTTATACATGTTAGCTTATCTTTACATACGTAAGACAATGATGAGTATACTTGTTTACTATACTGTGATTGGTAATAAAAGCTCGCTTAATGTATCTTCTAGAACTGAGAAGCGGGGAGGGAGGGAGCCTGCTAGTAATTTCCCTTAGTAATCAGAATTAGTAGGTCAGGGCCATGCAGCTAACACAGACGTGGTTTGCCAGCGCCCATGTTCCCAGCATCACCCCAACATCTCCCCCTCTTTTGTTTTAAATTTTGGCAAGAGGAGGTTTGGAAGCTGCCCGTGGAGACCAGGGGCAGCCATGAAGGCACATAGCAACAAGGGATGGGATACATTGGATACCGCAACAAATCAAAATCAGACAAACACAGGCCAAAATACCATAAGTAAGGAGCAGGTGAAGCCACCCCCAGCCAGGGAGGAGAGAGGAGAGCCAATCCCACCACCCCAAAAGGGGGTCGGAAGCAATCTGAATTTGGGAAGTGAGATTTTTGATTGTTTGCAATTGATTATCAACAGTGTGAGAGTGATCAGAAATATTAAAACAACACATATCATTAAATTTTTCACAACCATAATGATGCAATAAAAGCAAATAATCAATGGCGGCGCGATTTTGTAAAAGTCCATGCCGAAGCTCCGCTTGTTCGGTATTGAGGAGAGCAATAGCTGTAGACGTGGCATGCAGAAGCTGGTGGTTGCTGGGTTTGGGCTCCCCAATTGTGATAGGCGGAATACCCCAAATTCTTAATGGTAGTGTTAGGGCCAAGAGATTGATAAAACCAAGTACTATTCTCAATGTCAGATGCATCATGGCAAACAGGAACGAGACAGGTGCCCAGTATCTGCCCAACTGCCACCTGCTGAGTTAAGCAAAAGCTAGATTGATTAAGAACTGAGGCAAATGCCTCCCACACATTGGGTATGACAGTTGGAAGGGGGTTAGCACAACTGAAAGGGCACAAAAATAAGGTAAACAAACACAAAAATATACAAGAATTAGCATTCAAACAGGCAATAATTGCTGCAACATAATTTTCAGCTGTTTTGTTCAGTCTATTATTGTCCAAAGTCATTTCAGCTTGTCTAGCAAGGTTCTTGATCTGTCCCCAAGTAACTGGGGGATTAGGCTTCCCGCGCTTACGCTGGGTGGTCACCGGGGTGGTCGGGTTGGGCGTCAGGTGCAGATTGAAGTCCGGGATGGGATTTTGGAGACCTTGATGCCACGCCATCTGCCACCCACGGCTTAATGTATCTCGCTGGAACCCACACCGGCCCATTGTCAGTTGCAACTGCCGCGTAGCCGCGCCCCCAAGTGATGAGGGGCACAGGTTTACTCCACGTGTCACTGGGTAGCTGACGGTAAATCACCCTTGGAGCGGGGAGAACCTCTGTTTGTTG
>ML682134.1:512824-526427 GCA_007922195.1 Podocnemis expansa
CCCTCTGGGAGAGGACCTGTGAGTTGGGTAGGCATAAGCAAGACCTCCCCAGGGAGGGCAGCAGTCATGTCCCTACCATTAATCAGATCAATGCCAGCACTGCCTTTGGTGGCTGGTGGGGGAAACACAGCAGGAATGGCCCCCGTGATTATGCCTGGGCCTGGGGGGGGCCCGTCGGGGAGTTTCCCGGCGACTTAGACCGGCATTGATAAGCCCAGTGATATCCCTTATTACAGCGTGGACATTTTTTAGGGGGACGACTTCCGCCGCCCCGATCTCCGGGGGACTGGTCCTTTCCTTTAAAGGCCCCGCCCCCGGGCGCCCGACATTCTCGGCGGAAATGTCCCGGTTTCTTACAATTGAAACAAGTACCTAAAGGTTTATTGCCGGCCCGGAGGGCACCGGCGAGCAAGGCCATGGCATGAGTCTGGGTGCCCACCTCAGCACATGCCTGGATCATGTCAGCAAGTATGTATTGAGCGCGGTGAACAACAGTTTGGAGGATTTTTTTACAGTCAGCATTGGCTTGCTCGTGCGCCAGGCGCAGGAGAAGCTCTCCTTGAGCTTCGGGATTATCAAGCTGCCGATGTATGGCCTCTTTTAACCTATCTACGAACTGATGGAATGGTTCTGATGCTTGTTGTCTAATACTAGTAAAGGATAAGAGGGGCTTGCCTGAAGCAGGAACCCTGTGAAAGGCACGCTGCACGCAGCGCGCAGTACGGTGAAAATGTTCCATACCAAGCTGCATTTGCTGTTGGATGGTGGCAAAGTTTCCTGAACCATAAATTTGGTCAGGGATAGCCACCTCGTTGCTGGCAGCTACTGCAGCAAGCCGAAACTCATTATCCCAAACCACATATTGAGCAGGGGACAAAATCATTCGAAACAGATCTTTCCAATCTTGGGGAATCATAGTATAACCATTAACCAATCCTTCTATTAACCCACTAACATAAGTGGAGTGAAGACCAGATTCTCGTATGGCTTTATTCAATTCTCTCAAAACAGACTAACTAAGTGCATTATGGGTCACTTGCTGCTGGTCTTCCCCTTCAATCTGAGTGTATGTAAGAGGAAACAATGCAGGGAGTTCTCCATCCCACTGCTCTAAAAGCGGGTGCTGTCCTTCATGCTGTGCTCTTTGAAGAGCAGCACGGACTGCCCCCGTGGGTGCTGAAACTGGAGATGGCCCGCAAGGGGCATGAGTGGGAAGGGCAGGAGGTGCATTTGGAACGGGGTTATCTAATGGGGCTGAGGACAACTCACGGGGATAAGCCGGAGGGTCCGACACCGTGAGTAAGGGAGATGCAACGGGGGACGCTTCTGCCCGTAACCGCCCTATTGCATCTGCACAGTGCTGCCAAAGAAGAATGTGCTGAATTTCAGCCCTAGGCTCACAGAATAACTGTCTCCCTATTTTTTGCCAATCAGAAACACTCAGGGAGCCTTTATCAGGATACCAAGGACATTTGTATTCAATCATGCGGAGGAGATCCTCCAGCTGTTTTTTAGAGGCAGTCACACACCCGGTTTGCTTGAGAAGTTTTAAAAGCTCTTTCGCATGAGCTTTTTGCTGCACGGATATATCCCCCCCCATACTCACGAGGGAGCGAAAAACGCTGTGGTGCACCAAGGCTTTGCCAGCCGATGAGGTGGGGGGCTGGATCACGTCGGCGTTGGATCACGTCGGGGTCACCAGATGCGGGAAGAAACCGGACAGAGTCGAGGATTACGGCTGAGAAGCGTCCTGGGCATGCCCCAGGAATCTTTATTTATACATGTTAGCTTATCTTTACATACGTAAGACAATGATGAGTATACTTGTTTACTATACTGTGATTGGTAATAAAAGCTCGCTTAATGTATCTTCTAGAACTGAGAAGCGGGGAGGGAGGGAGCCTGCTAGTAATTTCCCTTAGTAATCAGAATTAGTAGGTCAGGGCCATGCAGCTAACACAGACGTGGTTTGCCAGCGCCCATGTTCCCAGCATCACCCCAACACAGGAGAGTATGGGACAATAGATACATCAGCCCCAGATTTACCAAGGCCTTATTGCCAGGGTACTGAAGCAGATCTCTCAGTCAGGCAGCTGGGGTAGATTGTAGCACCTGAGGCACGACAACACCTGGGCCAGGAGCTGATTGCAACACCTAAGCCAATCAGGGTGCTTAATCAGGCCTGATAAAAGGGGCCCAGAGAGAGAGAGAGTGAAGTGTGGGTTTTGACATGAGGCAGGAGTATGGCATAGTGAGAAGTTGAGCTGGGGTAATGAGGCTGAAGGTCCTTGGTGCCCTGGCCCTGCCACAGTGACTAGGACCTTGGGAACTACACTGCACAGGGAGTTTGGAAAAAGGGAAGTTGTGCTCTGGGTGATCTGCAAAACTTAGATGTGCACAACCCGTGAGGCCCTAGACTCTGCTCTGTCACAGCAGAAACAAAAGGTTCCCAGGTTTGACCTATGTTAGCCCTAAAAAAAAAATGTTGAGCTTACTTATTACAGACTCTTCTATTATGCTTTAGAACCAAAGACTAACACATTTGTGTGTATGTGTTTACCTGCTTTAATCCTATAAATAATTCTTACTACTTGTTCTTATCCAATAAACTTTGAGGTATTTTGTTACAGGATTGGCTGCAGGGGCTGTCCTTGCTGTAGGTTATAAAGAGTAATTAACCTGGGGTAAAGGACCAGGCCTTAGGGAAGGACAGTGATTTGAAGAGTATTGTCATTTGTGGCAGAAGGGACCATCTATCACAAGGGCCATCTTTGGTGGATTAGCCCCATGGGAGAAGCTTACTTACCAGTTCTACCCAACCAGGTCTCCCCAGCTCTACTCTCTCACAGCCATGAACACAGCCTCCTATTTCTGCACCAGGAGAGACACAGTGACACAAAGTGGGGATCAGTACAAAAAGGGAACCAGTTTCTGTACAGATGTACACAACATTTAATGTCTCACAACATCCATTATCTGTAAACAAACACCTAGGAGACAAAATTTTGGGGGTTTCTCTTTTCTCTCCCGATCACCCTTTAGGTGAGAATTTAGAACAGACCCAGAGGGAGGGAAAGTGTGGAAAGTAAAATGGATTAGGAGTCCAGCTACTGTTGGCTCAAGGACTGAGGTCAGGGCATCAATACAGATTTACAGATAGAGAGACATTTCAGTATTTAATTTCACATTAAAACAGGAACTCAAGTTCCAGTTAGAGGACAGAATTAGAGTTAGGGATAGGGTTAGAAAGACTTCTAGGATTAACATTGGGGTTGGGGTTGGGGTTACAGTTAGGGAATGGGTATAATGATAAATAAAAGGATGGGTTTGGATAATGGACATAAAATGCTTTTATATCTTGAGAGGAGGAAACTCAAAAATATGGAATCAAAATAACTTGAGCTCTAATGACCTTAGGGCCATATTTTTCATGTTATGTAACTGCCTAACTCAGACTGAAATTGATAGGAGGTAAGTGCTCAAATACCTTTAAAAATCTGGCCATATGCATTTATAAGCATTCTTGCTCATGTTTCTACAAAGCCCACCACCATTCACAGACATTTAGGATGTTCCCTGATATCCACAGCAGCTCACAGACAGGGTATAGCCAGCCCCTAATATCTGGCCAGGCCAATGAATATATAAGAGCAGTGTGGTCAAGGCCAGCTTCCAGGTATTTGACTGGAAGCTGGAGAGGGAAAGGCACAATGCTCAGCAGCAGCACCAAATTCAGAGCATGGGGCCAGCCAGCAGCTCATTGCTGTTGGGCCCCACTCATGCCCCTGTGGGTGTGAAGTTTGTGCTGATGCCAGGTGCTATAGTGGGCATCCCTCATGCCAAAGTGGGTAGGCACTGGTCCATCCATGGCTACACTCCTCCTCACAGATAGAAATTCCCTCCATATGGATGAAGTTGGGATAAACTCAAGATACTTGAGAACATTTTCCATGAGCAAGTCAGTTGAAAGGCTTCCCCAGACTGTAAACACACCAGGAACTCAGGACTGTAGGAAACTTCCTCTCTGAGAAGGACATTGAATGATATTTTCTCTAGGGGCTTCCTGGCCCCACCCACTGACACTTGGGCTATGCCCACAAGCAAAGTTTTATTTCAAAATAAGTCATTTTGAAATGATTTTGAAATAAAACCTTATTTTGAAAAGACTTATTTCAAATAAAAACAATTAATTCAAAATAAGGCAAGCCCTCCAATCAAAATAGCATGCCCTGTGTATGGACATGCTATTTATATTCCCTGAGAGGGGCACCCTGGCAGGTGCAGCAACATGGCTCCCTCACAGGGCCATGTTGCCAACCAATCCCCTGCCTGGCTCACATCTGGAGACCCAGGCAGGGGAAAAGCACCAGGGGTGGGGGGGGACAGATCCCCCAGCTGGCTATCTAGGCAAGGGGGCTTGCCAGCCGCCAGGGTGAGCTGCACTCCCCAGCCTGCTTGCCCCACTGCCGCAATGGCGGGGCAAGCAGGCAGTCAGGAGGGACTTCAGCTCCCCCACATGCTTTTCTGGCTGGGCTGCAAGCTGGGAAACAGAGCAGACCGCAGCTCCCCAAACCACTTGCCCCGCTAGTGCATCAGTGGGGCATGCGGGTTGGGGAGCCACTGTCCCCTCTGGCTCTTGGCTTGCACCCAGAACCAGAAAAGCAGGCCGAGGAGCTGTGGTTCCCCCTGACTGCCCACTTACCCCACCACCGCAGCAGAAAGGAAAGCGGGTGGGGCAGCCGCGGGGCTCCAGGCAGCTGCGGGGGGGGGGGCAGGAGCCATGGCCCCCAGTTCTGCCCCACTGCCGGGGATCGGGGGCACCTGCCCTCCCCACGGAAACTGCGGCACTTGGCTCAGCCCCCCACGGGAGCTTGCGAGCACCTGCCAGCCCCGTGGAAGCTGTGGCCCCGGCTCAGCTCCCCGCCAAGGCTCAGGGGCACCTGCTGACCCTATGGGAGCTGTGGCCCCCGGCTCAGCCCCCTGCCAGGGCTCAGGGGCTCCTGCTGGCCCCGTGGAAGCTGCGAGTGCCAGCTCAGTCCCCCGCTTTGGCTTGGCAGGGGTCTGAACCAGCTTCCGCAGTGCCAGCTGGTGCCCCCGAGCCCTGGCAGGGAGCTGAGCCAGCTCCTGCAGTTTCCGCATGGCCTGCAGGTGCCCCGAAGCCCTGGTGGGGTCCAGAGACCGTGACCGCAGCCCCTACCCACAGGGGTGGCATGTGCCCAGCCCCGGCCACGGAGTGAGTGGGAGCGCTGGTAGAGGGAGCTGAGCAACTTACTCCCCCAGCCCCTGGCCACCTGGAAGTGGCCAGGGAACATGCCAGCTGGGGATCCCCTGGCTGCCTGTGAGCGGCGGGGGGGGCGGGGGGGGGCGGGGGCGGGTTCCCTAACCCCTCGCAGGCTGCAGAGAGTGGAGCAGCTGGCCAAGCTGGCTGGGGTGCCTGCTGCACCCCCTGCACCTGGCAAGGGGGAGCAGCAGGCTCTGCCCACCACTTCCCATTGCTGGGAACATGGGCTTCACTCACTGCTTCCCATTGCCAGGAGTAGGGGGGGTTTTGAGCACCCCATTCAGCTTTGCCTGCCACTTCCACTTACCTGGGGGTATGGGGGTCAAAGCGGGCTGTGGCAGCCACCTCCCCTGCTCCCTGCAAGGGGGAGCTGTGGGCGAATCCAGCTCAGGCACCCGCCACCCCCCTGCACCTCCCCTCAGCACCCTGGCCAGGGTGCTGATCCCTGGCTAGGGTGCTGAGGAGGGGTAGGACTTCCTTACAGTGTGCCATGCACCCTGGGAGGAAGGTCAGACCCTTGTTTTAAAACAGGGGTTGTTTTGAAACAACATCTCCTAACCAATGTTCCCTCTAAGCCGGTGATGCAGCTGAGCAACTTATGGATGCAGCTGAGCAAGTTCCTGGGCCCGGATTGGGCCCCTGAGCCACTGCCCATCAGCTCCCCAAGTGCATCCGTAACTTGCTCAGTTGCATCACCAGCTTAGAGAGGGAACATTGTATAGATGTCTTTTTGTTCAAACTTTAGTAAATTAATAAAACCACAGTATTTTAGTTTAACATTTTTATTAAACAAATATGAAGCAATGATGCTGCCTATCAAGCCTCCTCTACACCTCAGTTTTTGACGCCTGTCTTTGTCACATTTCCAGAATGCATACACAAAGTCTAGGTCAGCCTTGAATCCAGCACTTAGATATGACTTGATGCGCATTAGCATGTCTAGATGAGAAACATCCAACCTGTTATGAGTCTCTGTCTTAATATTATTCATTAGACTGAAGCCTCATTCAGCATCTGCACTAGATGCTTGAAACGTACCACATATATCAACCAACTGGGCCAGAAATGGGAACTTATCTTCTGTCAGTGTATAGGTGACAAACATCTAAGAATGTGTTCAGTGTACCAGCCATTACCTTTTCCAGAACAACAAACATTTTGGTTGTCTGTAATTTCAGCTCACCTTTAGAAGATGTGAAAATACATAAAGAAAATTTGTAAGAAATTACACTGATAAGAGCTGATGATCACAGATAGCCAATACAATTCTATTATTTTTTGGAGATTCCTAATGAATGTGCCAATTCTGACTAGATCTCACTCATAGAGCTAAAAGAAGTCACCCTGATTCAGGCCTATATATTACTTGAGCTAATGTTAATTAAGGTCAATGACAGTTTTTCCACTTTACTGAAAAACTTAGATCAGGCTGCCTTCTCTCTCTGCTACAATCCCCATCTACCAGTTTTGTGTTGTTCTTGTCTGCAAGCTTTGAACTTTCCTTTACCAGCTTGCAACTGAAAACAGAGCTGTGCTAAAAATACATGGAGGGGGCACCTCCTTCTAAAGCCATTGTTTACGGCACTTGGTAAAGATATCAAAATGGGAGGACACGTAGTTTGCCTATAATGTATTGTCAGGGCCGTTCACTTGAATGTGAGCACAGGTGGGGTGTGCCTCTTGGATACCACAGAGCCAAGCATGTGTGAATACCTAGTATAGTGAAAAAAACAACAAGGAGTTGTGTGGCACTTTAAGACTAACAGATTTATTTTATGCAAGGGGGTGTATGACCTGATCATATGTTTTACACCCCCTTGCATTTAGTTTCATTCCTTTCTGTAAGTTCACCCATCTTTGAAGCATCTGAGAAAGTGGGATCTTCTCCCACGAAAGCTCATGCAAAAAATAAATGTTAGTCTTAAAGTGCCACACAACTCCTTGTTGTTTTTTCACTGGACTAAACTAACACGGCTATCCCTTTTAAAATTGACTAGTATAGTGAGCCATTGAGAGATCCTGGGATGGAAAGTGCTGTAGAAATGCTGGGTGTTAATAAAGTAACATAAGGTTCTATACAGTTCTCTGTGTTTATTCTGCATCTTGGGTGGAATGTGTGTGTTGTGTCTACCTAGCCCACTGTTTCCCAACCACTGTGTCACAGCACACAGGTGTGTCACAAATTTTTTTGAAAAACTACTCAGAGCGCTCTGGATTGGCTCATTGGCTCATGAAAATATATGGCTTCATTCGGAAACTACATGGCAGTGTGCCTCAAATGAATTAAAGGTAGCAAGGAGTGCCATGGCAGAGAAAACGCTGGGAACCAGTGACCTATGGGGCAGCAACGACTTGAAAGGGAAACAAGACGTTTCCTTACACATCAACCCCCCCCCGTGTGCCATGAGCTTATCCTGGGCTTCTAATCTGCTCCCAGCCCGGGAGCCCCCAACCCAGCTCCACTCCCTGCTTCTGCTGCCCGCCAGCCCCGACCCCCGCTGCTCCCCGCTTCTTCTGCTCCTCGCCAGCCCCCAACCCAGCGCCTCCGCTCCCCGCCAGCCCCAACCCCAGCTTCTCCGGTCCCAGCTTCTGCTCCCTGCCAGCCCCGGCTCCTCTGCTCCCGGCTTCTGCTGACCACTGTTCCCCGCCAGCCCCAACCGCTGCCACTGCCCGCTTCTTCTGCTCCCTGCCAGCCCTGACCCTGGCTCCTCTCCTCCCGGCTTCTGCTGCCCGCTGCTCCCCGCCAGCCCCGGCCCTGGCTCCTCTGCTCCCCGCCAGCCATGACCCCCACCGCTCCCCGCTTCTGCTCCCTGCCAGCCCCAACCCCAGCTCTGCGCTGGGGTCAGTGCTTGCTGCGCCGGTGAGCGGAGGCAGCTGCGCCACCGCTCACTGGCGCAGCTTACAGGGAACATTGCTCCTAACTGCATTTTTTCAAATCAACCCTTTTGAAACAAGGGTTATTCTGATTTCAGATGAAGTTTATCGGTTTCCAAATAACCGCTCTTATTTCGAAAGGACGGAGTCCCGTCCCTTCGAAATAACAAAACATTATCTGGATCTAACAAGTTTTATTTTGAAACAACAGCTGTTGTTTCAAAATAAAACTTCCGTGTAGACATACCCTCCCATTATTGGCCACAGACAAAGGCAGATGTATTTTTAGTCACAATAGCAACTGCAGTTCCATTCTCTCTCCATTCAGGCTGGTAAGGAAAATAGCCAAGGTATTCAATGAAATGGCCAGAGTTGACCTGGGATCCCCCTTGGCTTTATACCCCTTGCAGGGTTTCATTACAGGATAGACACTGTTAAGGCCAGATCTTTAGAGCCCTGAGCGGATACAAAAATGTGGAACTGTATCCAATCCGCATCCGCTCAATGATAGCATTAATCCAATCCAAAATCTGCATGCCTGGGTTTAGCTGTATCTCTAACCATGTCTGAAACCAAGCTTGGACTCATATGCAGGATTTCAATCTTTGGTTGGTTCATTCCCTATATGGGTCTCAACCACTTTTTCCTTTCTTGTTTGCAGTTTGCATGCTGTGCTATCAATCATATTTCCTTGCCCACCAATGAAATTTCTGATTGACAGCAATGGCTTGCCAACTGGAAACAAGAAAAGGAAGAAGGGGGCAGGGGAATAAGCCAATCAAAGGCCAGAAGTAAATCTCTAAGCTCCACTTTGAGATTCTGATTTGCTGGCAGATCACAACCTAGGATTGGCCAGAGCATTTCCTGGTTCCCCTGCAGGCTGCCAACGCAGATCAGTGCAGGGGCTTCAGCAGTGGATCGTATTGTGATATGGTAAAAATAGAATCTGCATCCGTGAGTCGATACGCAGCAGTGGGTCTGTGGTTATCTGCACCCGCACCCATGGATGCAGATAACTGTGGATCTGCTGCGGATTTGCAGGGCTCTACAGATCTGGCAGTAAAGGCAGAGGCCATCTGAAGGCAGCCCTTTGAGAAGTCAACTTTCTCACTGACATCACCCAAGATACATTCAGTGCAGGGAGGAAATCGGAGAGACAGATTCTGCCTCTCTCCATGTCAAATGTAGACGTGGATCTGTGGAGGGAAGACTTCCTTCCAAGTGAGTCTCTCCTGCCAACCTTGTTCATCTCCATCCTGCTGGATGGAAATCATATGCAAAACAATGCCCCGGCGGGGGGGGGGGGGGAGTTGGTGAAATACAAACCCCTAATTCTAGAAGCCTCAGTTTCTCCAGAAACACAGACATGGCTTTGTCTTACAGTTGGAGGAACAGCCTTCATGCTGTAGAAACAAGAGTCCTGCAGCACCTTAAAGACTAACAAATTTCTTCAAGCATAAACTTTCGTGGGCTCCAACCCATGTCATCAGATGCAGACACCCCCATCTGTTACTGCACCAGGACATGGACAGTGAGATGGAGCAAGGCAGAGGGTTCTGAGGACAGGGCAAATAGATTCAGTAAAACTATCTGGGGCCTGACGGTGATTTCTCGGTTTCAATAAGATGCTTGACCTATTTACAACAGCAGCAGTGAGTAAATTCTTCCTCACATCTATCACTGCTAGTCACACACAAAGCAGGGTCCATCCATCTAGCTCGGGCAGGAGTCTGTCTGCCTACATGGGTGTCATCCACCTGCAACACAAAGCTTTTCTCATTTTATCCCATGGTAAAGGAGGCAGCTGAAGCACTGAGCCAGAGATATCACTGCCCCAATGTCAGTCCTGCAACAGTAAACAAGAGCATTTCACACAAACACGCTTGACCATGTCTCACTCCCTGACCTAGGGGGCAACTGAGATACACAAAAACACACTGAGCATAGTCACACTGAGGAGTGTCAGTGCCTCACATCAACCCCAAGCAGGTGGAGGATCACCAGGCACGGAAGAACAGTCATAAACAAAGACCCCTCTCTCCAGAGCTGGTGGAAGTGACACAATCACACACGCACACAAACCACCCACAAACTCATTCAAACCATCCACCTTGTACTGCATCCACAGGGTAACATGCCTGCTTTTCTGAGGGGTTTGTTACCCACCCAGATCACCACAAGCCCTATGCTCAGTCCCACAAAGCCAAGAACTTGGCTCCTAAACTGGCACTGGGCTTATTCATCCCCTTACAACTTTCAAAATTGGAACCATGGGGACTGCCTGAGCTGGGGAGGGGATGCGCTAAGAGCTGGATGGAACCTGCCCCAAGAATCCTGCAGCAGGGGCTGAGACTGAAGCTGCCTCCAGCTCTGAAGAAGCCAGGGAGGAGGGGCAGCACTGGGGCTGCAACCACCCTCCCCTGTCCCTACCTACCCTGCTGATTCCAGATTTATTAAATCACATCTGATGGGGACACTAGGAGGTGAGGGTTGTGGCCACTCCATGGCAGCTGAGGTGCCAGACAATGGGGCTTGAGCAGCAGCAAAGTACGTTGAGCAGTGCCACCTGGTCCAGCCTTTCTTGGGGATGGGCACAGAGTAGGTACTCTGGGCTACCTCAGCACCCCTGTGCACATCCTGAAAAGAGAGCCATCCTGCTCCCCCATGCTGACATGTGAGAATGCCTCATCAGAGCCAGCATCAGGCTTCAGAGGGAGAGGCAGGCACTGTGTACTGGGTAAGAACAGGTGGGTTGTAGAGCTAAATCTGTATTTCTGCTTCCAAGCCTCCACCCTTCACCCTTCCCCTTCACTCCATAGTCCTCCCCCCTCCCCAGGGAGAGCTGGGTGTCGAGCGGGGGAACCCAAATTTAGGCTGAACACAGGTGCTGGTGACCATCAGTAGGACACTCTTTGGGATGGAATATGGAGGCTTTTCCAGCACTTGACCCACCTTGATGGTGTCTTCCAGTGGTGCCACTGGGGAATCTAGCTCAAGTGGTCCCCTCTGGTGGTCTGTGCTCCACCTCTGTCCATGCTCAACTCTGTTCCCAAGTCACCTTAGCACTCTGGTTAAGCCTATCAGTCCACCCCTTCAGGGGTACAATCCAGCTGTGCTCCCTTCAGGCCACTAATTAAAAGTCAATGGCCTGCCAACCTGTGCCAGTCTTGGCACCCATGTCTCTCCTGGCACACTTGGGGGGGAGAAGCAGAGGGACCCAGGCCCATCTACTTCTCCAGACCCTAGCCAAAGAACCCTAAACACCTCATCTGAGGCCTCCCACCTTATTGCAGTCACTCCACAACTGGCAACTTCCTTGGCTGTTTCCCTCACAGCCCCCAGTCGCTTAAAATCTCTCACTGGGCCACAATCCAGCCACCAGCCACCTCTTGCTCCCTGCCTCCAGACTGCTGAAGCCTGCTCACTTCCGGATACCCAGCTCCGGTAAGCTCAGTGCAGCACACAGCCTCTGAGCTCTGCAGGGTGCTGACTCCTACAGCCAGCGGCTACAGCAAGGAGCTCAAACTCCTGGGCCACAAGCCACATGCAGCCTGAAAAGTTATTTTCCACAGCCTACAATTAGAATTTCTCAAATAATTGCTAATTTAAAATTTAAAGTGTGTTTACTTACTTACTCTTTGTCTTCCTGATGATACCTCCAATACAGTTTCTTAAAGTTAATTAATTGCCTTTAAATCACATATAAATGTTACTTGTATTTTTTTTTTCATTTTGACTATACTTTGTATCATTGAATGAAAAGGTTTCAGTGGTGTGGCCCTCAGGCTAATGTACTAGTCCTTATGCAGCCCTCATGGTGATTTGGGTTTGAGACCCCTAAGCTAGACAGACTTCTCCCTTCAGCTTCCCCTGCAGACTGCTCCAGCTGCTTCAGCTGTTCCCTCTATATTCCAGGCAGTGTGCCCCTAATTGGTTCTGAAGCCCAAAGACCCTATTTGTTGCCATTACCAGGCCCCTTTTAACCTTTTATGAGCCAAAGCCCACAACAGAACAGTCATGGGGTATGCCCACACATCTCTTTTATTTCAAAATAACACTGGCTATTTCTAAATAAAAGAGATTAGGTCCACATGATGTTTTCTTATTTCAAAATGACGGGGTCCCAGAGCTGCAGCCCCCAGACCTGGGCACGAGGTAAGCCGCCGCAGCTGTGGCCACCCCAACAGGGGCTGCAGTCCCCCAGAGCTGGGTGCGGGGTGAGCCGCTGGGCTCCCCACTGCTGCAGCCACTCAGCCCAGGGGCCCGGGGAGCCGGTGGTAACCAGCTCCCTGTGGTTTCAGCCATTCAGCCCCCGGGGTGCTGGGGAGCTGGTGGGACCAGGCACCCCGCAGCTGCTGGGGTGCCCCAGGGCCCCTGCCCCGCTTCCCCCAGCAGGAGTGGGGACCCAGGGCAGGGAGATCCCTCCCCTGGTGGCTGTTTTCCACTGCCTGGCTCTCCAGGGGAGAGCCAGGCAGGGGATTGGGTGTCAATATGGCCCACCAGGGACAATGTTGCCACACCTCACAGGGTTCCCCTCTCCAGCAATCAGAATAGCATGTCCATATGCAGCGTATGCTATTTCAATTGGAGGGGCTTTAATTATTTCGAATGATTTTTTTTTTAAATTCAAAATAAGTTGTTTCAATTTAAGGGTTTTATTTCAAAATAAGTCATTTCAAAATGACTTATTTTGAAATAAAACTTTGTGTGTGGACATAGCCATGGAGTTTCTCTTCCCTCTCTCAGTTGCATTTAGTTCCTATTCAGCCCTGAAGCAAAGCAATCAAATTTTAAAATATATTTGATCTCAGCAGCTTCTCTCTGAAGCCTTGATCTGGTATTTATCTGTCTGTTCACCGCAATTAGTAAATTGTCAATAGAGCAATCTGGAAGGTGAAATGCTGATCCAGTGGTTTTAGGAAGTTGTGATTTCTGATGTCAGATTTGTGCCTATTTATTCTTCTGTGCAGAGACTGTCCTGATTTTCCAATATATAAGGCGGAGGGGCATTTCTGGCACATGATGGCATAAATCACATTGGTGGATGAACAGGTGAATGAGCCTTTGATGGAGTAGCTGGTTTGATTAGTGTATGTAATAGGCTGTGTTCACACACAGAGGGCTTGTTTTGAAACAAGCTGTTTCGAAATAAATGGTTATTTTGAAACACCTTATTTCCAAAGACAAAAAAGGTGCCTTGGAAATAAGGGAGCAAAATAGCATGTCCACACTGTGGACATGCTATTTCGCCTGGGGAGGGGACTGAAGACACCCACGGGGTAAAGCGCAGGCAGGCGCCTCACCCCGCGGGTGTCTGCAGGGGGACTGCAGGCAAGGGGGGAGAGCCGCGCAGCGGGGCACTGCACCCCCCGCCCGGGCTGCCCCCAAAGCCCGCTGCAGGGTCCGGGGTGCCCAGCTCAGCCCGGCACTGCAGGGGCCGGGGTGAGC
>ML682134.1:526827-558324 GCA_007922195.1 Podocnemis expansa
GTGAGCATGGCTCTGGGATTCCCCGGCGCCCCGCTCCTGCCAGGGCGGGGCTGGGGACCGGCCCCGCCCCCCCACAGGAGCGGGGCACCCGGGAATCCCGGGATGGCGCTCACCCCGGCCCTTGCAGCCGCGGGCTGAGCTGGGCACCCCGGACCCTGCAGTGGGCTTTGGGGGCAGCCCGGGCACGGGGTGCAGCGCCCCACTGCGCGGCTCTCCCCCCTTGCCTGCAGTCCCCCTGCAGACACCCGCGGAGTGAGGTGCCTGGCTGTGCTTCACCCTGTGGGTGCCTGCAGTCCCCCTCTGCTGGCCAGGGGACACCCCTCAGCACCCTGGCCAGGTGCTGAGGGGGTAGCCCTTCTTCCCAGGGTGCTTAGCACCCTGGGAGTA
Organism: Podocnemis expansa; assembly: GCA_007922195.1. Classification (NCBI taxonomy): domain Eukaryota; kingdom Metazoa; phylum Chordata; order Testudines; family Podocnemididae; genus Podocnemis; species Podocnemis expansa. The sequence goes on from ML682134.1 coordinate 527,215, forward strand.
AGGTCAAATGGTGTTTCGGAACACTTTGTTCCAAAACAACATGTCCGCACAGGGTTGTTTTGAAACCACTGGTTTCGAAACAACCTTGTTTTGATAGGAAATGGGGTTTAACCTATTTTGAAAGTGCAGCTCCCATTTCAAAACAAGGGGTTTCCTTGTTTCGAAATGGCCGTACATTGTGTGGCCATGCTGTTTCTTATTTTGAAACAATCTTGTTGTTTCAAAATAAGAATGCTGTGTGTACACACCCATAGTGGGTTTTTTTGCAGATATGGGGCAGAGTTGACAACGTGGTTTCTTGCACATACATGTGCCTGCTTTAATGGTTCTGTTGTTAGGTCTGTAGTTGCTGGTGAGTATCTGCTTAAGGTTAGCGGGCTGTCTGTAAGTGAGGAGAGGTCTGTCTCCCAAGGCTTCAGATGCTGAGGGATTGTCTTGTAGAATGGACTGTAGATCCCTGATGTGCTGTAGAGGTCTGACTTGGGGGTTGTAGGTGATGACTAGCAGAGATCTCTTGTGTTCTTTTTTGGCCTTCTCCTGTAGTAGGTGACTTCAGGATACCCACCTGGCTCTGTTCTTCACTTCCATAGTTGGATCTATAGTTTCAAGAATGCTTGATAGAGATCTGAAAGGTGTCTGTCTCTATCTGAGGGATCTGAGCAAATGTGGTTATATTTTGAGGCTTAGCTGTAGACAATGAATTGTGTGATGTGTTTTGGATGAAAGCTCGAGGGATGTTGGTAACTATACCGATCAGTAGTTTTTCGATATAGGGCGGTCTTATCTGTCCATTCCTAATTTTCCTGTAGCATCCAAAAAGTGGATCTTGTGTGTGGAGTGTTCCAGTCTAAGCTTAATAGTGTATGGTGTGGTGCTCAGACAGATGAAGGCTTTGGAAAGAAGGTGCTGCAATTGAGTTTATATACAAATTCAATGGTATTTCTTCAGGGCTTAATAGGTACTTTGGATTTTTCTTTCATTACAAAGGTGATTTGATCTCATCTTCCTCTATATGCTGTTCCCAAGTGTTTGAATCTTTACAAGTGTTTTGATTTAGTGTTACAGTGTGACCTGTTCCCATGACTTACACTTCCCTGCATTTATTTCCTCCCATTCTGTAGCTTCCCCCATCTTCAAAGCATCTGACAAAGTGAGACTTTCTCCCACAAAAGCTCATGTAATAAATAAATTTATTAGTCTTTAAGTGCCATGGGACTCCTTGTTTGTTTTATTGACCTAGACTAGCTGCTACCCCTTTGGAACGTATAAACTAAAAAAAACCAATTTCAAACAGCCCGGTCTAGTAGCTGTCAAAATTATTTTTAAAACAAAATTCTATCTGACCTAATTAGTTCTCAACTCCATTTGAATACAGGCCAGTGTTGTGTCACAGAACCTGAGAGAGCACTTCCAGCCCTTACATGGTCCTCAGTTCCCTCTAGAAGATGCTGCTTTGGCTGCTACCCTTGGATGTGGATCTCAAAGAGACACAAAGGACAGACTGGAAATATCAATTAACTCAAAGTACGTACAAGCTGGGAGTGATGCCAACAAAAATGGAGAAACCAGAAATGATACTTAAATTCCTGGTGCAAAATCCCATCCATCTGGCAACTGCAAACAGAGTGAGTACCAGGCTTCAGAGTGAGAGGTGGGCACAATACACTGGGTGAGAGCGCGGAGGGGGACAGCAGAGCCAGGCCTTCATTTGCATCCCAAAGCCTCTGCTGTCCCTGCTCCAAAGGCACAGACCTGCCGTCCCCAGGACAGTTGGTAAAGTGGTGGACACCTCCTGTCCTGCGTGGGGGGAGGGTCCGAAGCTGGGTGATACACATATGTGTACAGTTGGCTCTTGGGAACTGGAGAACCTTGTTATGCCACTGCTTGGGATGGAAGAGTCGTGGAGTTCCTCTGCCCTTTCTTGGCTGCCTTTTAGAAGAGAATTTAGAGCAGACAAAAAAGAAAGGCAGAGAGAGGGAAATAATATATTTTACGTCTTAAGTGAAAGAGAATGGAAGCACATTTACCATTAGGTTAAAAAAAATAACTTAGGCTTTGCACTGGGGTTAGGGGTAAATATAGGATTATGATTAGGGTGAGGGTTCAGTATTAAAATTAAAATTAGAATAGGGATTAGAGCTCGAGATGGAGCACAGAGTTAGGATTAAGGTAGGCTTTGATATAAACTGAAGGCTAAGTTAGGGATATGGTTACTTTTATGGTTAGGAGAAGGGCATAGTGAAAATAATAAAATGATGATTTTAGATATCAGTTGCAAAATCCTTCCTTATCTTGACAGCTATGTTCCCTCTGAGCTGTGTGCATGCACACAGGTTGTGAAACCTGTTCACACAACAACATAAAGTGTGCACAAAGGAATTCAACAGTCCTAATATTTTTATGCTACTTTAAGAAGGCGATTTCACATTGCATGTTTCAAATAAGGTTTTTTACTTTATAACATCATTCCCATCACCATTTCAAAAAAAAATTTAGATATTATTTGCATCATACACTCTTACTTCATTGTGCTTACAAGTTTGACCACACTCACTGGAGTGTGCACAAATTTGGACACTGGTTCCGTAAATTTGCGCAAAAGAAATTTTTTTTGTGCACAAAGCCTGTGAAAACTTAGACGGACATTGCTTGACAGGAGGAAATTTGACAATATGGAATCAAAAGCAGTGGAGCCCTGGCCTGAGGGGGAGATTTATAACACTATTCAATTGCCTAACATCCACTGAAATCATTACCAGGAAGATGCTCCAATACCTTTACAAATTTGGCCCATAGTAACTTCAAAACATCCTTGCCCGTATTCCATATTATGTGCTGTGTTGGTGGCTGGATTAGGGGGACCATTTATAATATTATTTAACACCAACATGGAAATTGCAATAATTCATATGAGACATGCCATGACTGACACTGTTAGAAAGCAAGCTGTTTTGTGATACTTAAAGACTAGCAGATTTATTTATCACATGAACTTTCATGGGAGAAAACTCCCACTTCGTCAGAGGCTCATGCGATAAATAAATCCATTAGTCTTTAAGTGCCACAAGATGCCTTTTTTTTTCTTTCGCTTTATTAGACTAACATGACTGCCCCTTTGGAACTGTTAGAAAGGTTATAATTGGCTAAATATGATCATATTGTTTCTGTGCATGTGTCACAGCTGGATTGCAAGGTATGAATATGTTTGATAGCTCTGTATTTCAAATTCTGCTGTGTTTCTGGACAACACCCCAGAAATGGTGGCTGTGGCAAATGTCTGCTTAGTGGCCCATTAAGGTAACTCATAGAGTGGGCCCAGGGAAAGCCCTCATGAATCACCAGGACTTATTCATGTGATTGTGGACTCCATCTCATTTCTGTACATTTCACATGCATCATGGCAAAGGCCAAAGGACATAAAAGGTAGCAGCATCACAAACGTTTTGTGTGCCATCTTCACCAACATCTGGGTTTATTCAGCCATAATTGAAGCTGTGAAACAAGCCAAGATCCATCCAGGTACCTGATATACACCCAGGAGTTAAAGTAAACTGGAATGCATTGGACCGGTACTGCAGGGCCCACAAATTTGAGGGGCCAGCATTCTGGGGCCCCAAAAAATAAAAAAAATTGGGTGGAAGGCACCTTCTGTTCTGTCCTGACCTGGGAGCTGCAGCGAGGCATAGGAGGGGAGTTTTCAAATCTCCCACCCTGGACATGCTCAGATTCATGCTCAGGGCAGGAGTAGCCTTGCCACAGAGCAGCGGTGGCCGGTAAGAGGGGGTCCTGGAGGTTGGGTGAAGGAGGAGGGGTCAGATCAGGGTGCTAGCAGGTGGGTCAGGGAAGGTGTTGGGGAACTGGTGGGCAGTCTGCCCGGCCGCTCCTGCTCCTTGTGAGCCCAGGCCCGCTTCCTGCCAAGCCAACTCCTTTAAAAAATGACCACTGCCTCCTCCCTTGTCCAGCCTGGCCTGACTCTCTCACTGGCTCCATCACAGGCAACTGAGGGGCATCTTGCTTCCCTCCCACCTGGGCATGGTTTGGGGGCCGCATGCACTGGTTCTGGGGTGGGTGCAGTTAGTTTCTCGCTGGCACAATGTGATGAAGTAAGAAACTTCTTGGGCTACTGTGGGATGCCAGGGCAATACCCAAACATTTTTCTTTTCTGCTCCTGTACTTTGGTGGTAGGACGCAGGTATTCTGGTGATGGGACATGGGGGTTTGATAACTATTGGAACCACTAGGGGAGGAAGGGGCGTTAGACAGACCTTACCAGGACCCCCTGTGGGTAACACAGGTTGTGGGCAGTTTAGACCAGGGGCAGGTCGGCTGGCCGGGGAGGAGAACAAAGGGCTGAGAAAGGAGGAGGAGAGTAGGAAACTGGGGCTCAGAGAGGCAGGATCTCCAGGGGCTTGTCCAGGGGTTTACTGCTATGCCTCCTGGTTAATCTGAAAGCCAACTGTCCTAGCTGCTGTGCAAACTGGATTGCTAATAAACCCTCTAACTTCTACACTGGCTGAGTGTCACTGCTGATTGGGATGGCTGGGACCCTCCTGGAGGAAGGATCCCTCCCCCCCAAGAGACTAGAGAGAGCAAGGGTCGGACCTCTCAGTCTGGATTTGGGAGCTGGCTACAGGTAGCATGGAGATCTGGGTGCTGGACGAGAGAAGGCTCCACCATAGCAGGGTTCTGATTGGCTGTGAAGAGAGGGGATCCATGAGTGCTTTCTGGGGTTCTTCATGACACATGCTCACTGCCATCAGGAAGGTTCTGTTGGAAACTCCCCCAGGAAGCAACGTCCGTCTCCTGCAGCTCAGGGGCCAGTCAGGAGAGGAAAGAAAGCATGGCCATAAACGTGAGGGCTGCAAATATACTTCAGGGTCTTTTTAACCCTTTCCTTAATATCTTTGGCTATTGGCAGTAGTTATTGCCTTTCCTCTCTTTTTTTTTGTTTTCTATTTGCTCCAAAGCCCAATCTGCTGCTCAGTGCACAAGGTGTCACAGGTTGCTGTGGAACTGATACACAGTGCACATGGAGTCACAGCTGCTGTGTGTCTATTGTACTGTGTGCAAGATTGTCAAGACTTGTCCAATGTACTACGCACTAGGTTGTCATGGCTTGCCATGGATCTTTAAGATCTTACTGTGCTTCAGGCTGCTTCTTGCATTCTGGTCCCAGTCTGTTCTGGTTGTTATGGGCCAGAGGGTGACATCGGGTTCACAAATCCTTTATCTTACTGTGGGGAAAGAGGGAGTCATCTTGTTTGCTTATTTGATAAAATATCCTGACGGAGTGTATGGGATTAAATTCGAAAGAAGCTTTTAATGGGATACTAAGAGGAAATAATGCATTGATAGAGACAAGGAACCTCTAGAGAAGATCACAAGGGTCTTCATGGAAACATTTGTGGAACAGCTGCTCACTTGGCTCCAGACAGAGCCAGGTTAGCAAAGTTTATTCTTTCTGGGCTTGAACCTAGTATCAAAAACCAAGCGAAAACCCCAGGGTAGAGCGGAAGTGGGTGGTTGTGCACACTTTGTACATGGTGTGTTGTAGGACTACTACTGTTGTGCTTCTGTTGCAGACAGGGACAGGCTACAGAACTTCCCTTCCAAAGAGATGCACCAGATCTGTCCTAATCTTAAGATCTTTTAATGCCCTAACAGGAAGGTGGTGGATTTTGTCACATACAGCACCACCTACTGGCTGTAGGGTGCAGTACAGTTTACCAAGACATAAGGATAGATGGGCAACAATTGCTGGAGATGAGTCTAACTCAGTGGTTTCCGACCTTTTCTCCACTGCAACACACCTGGATACCTTCAAATTTTTCGAGGCACACCACCATTAAAAAAATCATGAATATTTAAATTAACTTAAATTACTTATGAATATTCATGAACCATGGCACAGTGTTTTGGAAATGCTCCTATGTAGGGTAGTAGGGGTAGCAGAGCAGGAGTGGCAAAACAGGGGAGGTCAGGAGTCGTGTGCAGTGGCAGGAGTGAGTGTGGGGTGCACAGCAGGGGAGGGATGGCAAAAGAGGACAAGGGGAGCCATGTGGGGAACACCACAAGGGTGGCAAGAGAAGAGAGAGGAAGGAAGAACAAGAGCTGCTTCGGGGGGTGGCAGGGAGAACCCAGGGAGTGGGAAGGTAGGGCAGGGGAGCATGGTGCAGCACCCACTTCCCCCTTCTCCACAGTGGCTCCCTGCCACCCAGGGCAAATCCTAACCCTACTGCTGATCCCTCCCACCCCAGTGGGTCCCATCCTCCCCTCCCCCAACCCACTACTGCCCCTGAGGGTCCCTCCCATCACTGCAGGGGCCAGAACTAAGCCTCCAGCCCCCAGCTAAACCCCTCACAGCCACCCCAACCCCCAGCTACACACACCCCCAACCAAAAAGCCACCCCACAACCCCAGCTACACACCCTTTGCTACACAGCCACTCCCACCCACCTCTGCTACACACACACACACCTGCCCCACACAACCCCCAGCAGCCCTCCCCCCGCAAAGCCCTTACCTGGGCTGTTTGCAGGCTGCCTGACACAAGCTGCTCCACCCCACAGGGGGAGATTCACACACTCCCGGCCTCCCACCCCTCTCTGCTGGCTGGGCCTAAAGTGGAGCCACCGCAACTCTGCGTTCGGGCTGCTCCTGCTATTTTTAGGGGGATTCCGGAACTCTGCATTCCAGTGCCTTCCTCTATTTTTAGGGGGGCCAGAAGGCTGCCTGCCTAAAAATGGAGGGCCCCAGAACTGTGTTCTGGTGCCTTCCCCCTTACTTTAACCCCTGCCTTTTCCCAGTCCTACACAGCCATGTGTCTGAGCTGAGCAGGGAGGGAACTTTAACTCCAGCTCTCAGGGATGGTCGCAGCACACTTTGGGTGTTGTCCTGGCACACCAGTGTGCCCCGGCACACTGGTTGGGAACCACTGATCTAACTAATAGAGACAGTCAGGGGAACACTGTAGGGGCTGTTCACATCTCCCTGGCCAAGTGCAGGAAATCTGGGCTGAGTGGAACTTACTCATAAGTTGGAAGGAAAAAACAAAAACTCAGGTAAGATCCAGGCAACATAGGTTTTTTGCTCTGCATGCTGTGTATCTTGGTTGAACAATATTTTCTTTTTTAAAAAGTTGTTTTGGAGTTACATTAATCAGCCACTGGTCACAGGCTCTTCTAGGAAAAGGGCTAATATACAGACAACACTGGGTGTCTCTTTTGTCCCTGTGCAGAAGAGCTGTAGCCAAGAGGTGCAGTTAGAGTGTGGTAGGACCACTGTGGTCCTTTCTAAATATGTTGAAGGAAAAAAAAATGTCTGCAGAGAGATCCACTCAAGGGGGAGTAAAAGGGGCTAAAAGTGCAGCTGAGCCCATAACTGACATTTGAAAGCACCTGCTTTTATGAGAGGCAAAACAACAAGAGTCCTGTGGCACCTTAAAGACTAACATATTTCTTCAAGCATAAGCTTTCATGGGATCCAACCCAGCTTCATTAGATGCATTATCAACTTATGCCTGAAGAAATCATGGCTACCCCTCTGGAAATTTTATAAGAGGATGCTTCCGGTGCTTTTAAAACAGTTCTGGTGGGGTCCCTACTCAAAAAGCTGTATCTTAACATTGGCAATGTTGACTTAACAACCTGTATCAAATTTCCCACATTGGGAAAAAGCTTTTTGAGAAGGTTGTGTAGGGATGAAGCAACTCGGAGTGTTTCATGAGCCCTTGGATTTCCTTGATCCTGTTTGTTTCACTTCAAGCATGGGTCAGAAACCGAACTGGTGGTGCTGGCAGTGATCTTCCAACACTGGATGAACATAATGGGTCCAAGCAATGCAACACAATGCTCCCGCTGCCACAAGAACCATGTGTTGTCAGAGCTGGCATGTTTTTGAGTCACATTAATTTCAAAGTGTCTGTTGGCGTTGATTATTGTGTGGGTCCATTAGCTGCTTCTTGGGTTAGGAGCATGGAGGGTAAATGTCTCTAGTCTGTGTCCATTTTAAATTAAATAGAAACATTTGTAGAGGGGAAACAAATGAAAAATACCATATTTTTCTTCTATTTTAGGGATGTTCACATGATGGCAGGTGTTCTGGACAAAGAGTAGTAGTAGTGTGATTAAAAAGTTAAAGCTGGCCATTAAGAGTAGGGCTCCCTGGTTCTTATCTCTAGATCTGCCATTGATTAGATTACTTGCTGAATCTCTCTACATTTCAGTTTATGTACGGCTAGAGATGATTACCTGGATTCTGCTTTGTGATGTTGCATTGAACCTACGGTGTTTGAAAAGCAGCCCTAAATCCAGCCACAAGAGACTCATCTGAGTTAAAAGCTGTCCACTGATGGTGAAGAGATAGTATTGCAGCTCCTGCTCCCACATCTGCAAAGGGACATGGTTGGAGCTGTCCTGCTGACTTCTTCAGCTGCATTGCTGGCCCCTTGTGGACCTTTGCATGCACAGCTGCTCTAAAGTTTGCCACCATTGCATTCCACTGATCCCAGATTGGGAGAGCATGAAAACCTTTGCACCTTAATCCTGAAGTATGCTAGGCTGACCTGAGTGACAGCTGGGAGTGGGATAACAACATTTCCCTCCCCTCTGGAATGGTGAAAAAGTAACATGTATGAAAAACATTGAAAATCACCTATGAAAATTCCTCTTAAAGGCGCATTCCTGCTGTGCTGCTTTTAATGAAGCAAGGTGATTTAAATTAAGGTGTACTTTGTGCATCTAAAGTCTGTCTGTCCTTCAGTTATGTCTTTGGATGGCAACCCTTCCTTCTTGACCATTTGGAAAGCACACACAATGTGGCTGACAAAACCAGAATGCAACAGAATAGAAAGTTAACATGCAGAATAGGTTTAAGACTATGGTATTCAAAGCTACTTAAAAATATTTGGGCACTCAGTTTTCATGATGAGCAAGCTGATCTTCCAACATGGCTTTAAAAACTTCATCTTGTGTCTCAAATTATGTGCTTTCTTCTAATGGCCAGATTTTCAGGGCCATGTTCCCCTTTACACACCCAGAAGGAAGTGCCTAGATTTTCAGGTGTGTTCTCAATGCTCTGCCAATTGCTAAAAGGTTCAAAACCCACTGGCCACAGAGAGACAAAAAATGTCAAGCTATTTTTGGAGACTGTGGGAGGGTATAAGGTAGGGTAAGTTAGTCCTACCTCAGCGAATTAGATATTTAAAGTACATATGGAGACAGATTTGAGTAAGATTATAATACCTTCATTCACGTTGCTTAGTATCTTATGCTGTATATTTGTCTCTTTCATTTACTAGTCCATAAGACCAAAAAGAACTATTATGAGCATCTAGTCCAACCTCCTGCACTCCAAAGGTCATAGAAGCTCAGCCAATAATTTGGTACACTGTTAAGAGAAACAAAGCAGAATATTTCAATTACCTTCCTCCTGAGAGTGCAAGCGTCTCTAGTTTTCATTAACATGTCTTAAGTTCATGCTTTGAATCAAACTATTTCTTCTCATGAAGAATGTTTAGGTAGATGAAGTTGTCATGGACTAACCCAGAAAAGCACTCTTGGGTCCCCTCTTTTCACAGCCAATCAGGACTTTGCTACGGTGGGGCATTCTCCCATTCCACCAGGTCTCCATGCTACCATGTAGCCAGCTCCCAAATCCAGGCTCAGAGGGTCCGACCATTGCTCTGTCTGGTCTCCCTTGGGGGGGTCCTCCCTCCAGCAGGGTCCCAGCTGTCTCAATCAGAAATGACACTCAGCCAGTGTAGAAGTCAGAGGATTTATTAGCAATCCACTTTGCACAGCAGCTAGAACTGTTGGTATTCAGATTAACCAGGAGGTATAGCAGTAAACCCCAGGACAAGCCCCCAGAGATCCTACCTCTCAGACCCCTGTTTCACTACTCTCTTCCTCCTTTCTTAGCCCTTTGTTCTCTTCCCTGGCCAGCCCCCAGTCTGAACCAGCCACAACCCGTGTTACCCACAGGGGGGCCAGGAAAGGTCTGTCTAAAGCCCCTTGCCCCTCAGTGGTTCTTGTAGTTATCACACCCCCATTACCAAAGTACAGGAGCAGAAAAGAAGAGCACTTGGGTATGACCACTGACATCCTAAGGTAGCCCAAGATCATAGAATCATAGAATCATAGGGTTGGAAGGGACCCCACGAGGTCATCTAGTCCAACCCCGTGCCAAAAAAAGCAGGACCACTCCCATTAGATCATCCCAGTCAGGGTTTTGTCCAGCTGGGCCTTGAACACCTCCAGAGATGGAAATTCCACCACCTCCCTAGGCAGCTTATTCCAATGCTTCACCACTCGCCTAGTAAGGAAGTTTCTCCTAATATCCAGCCTGGACCACCCCAGCTGTAACTTGAAACCATTGCTTCTCGTTCTGCCCTCTGTTACTACCAAGAACAGTCAAGCTCCATCCTCCTTGGAGCAACCCTTCAAGTAGTTGAAGGTTGCTATCAAATCCCCCCTCAATCTTCTCTTCTGCAGGCTAAATAAGCCTAGTTCCTTCAGTCTTTCTTCATAGGGCTTGTGCTCCAGCCCTTTGATCATTTTTGTTGCCCTCCTCTGGACTCTCTCTAATTTGTCCATGTCCTTTTTGTAGTGGGGAGCCCAAAACTAGACACAGTATTCCAGATGTGGCCTCACTAGTGCAGAATAGAGGGGAATGATTACATCCCTCGATCTGCTGGCAACACTTCTTCTTATGCAGCCCAGTATGCCATTGGCCTTTCTGGCAGCAAGCGCACACTGCTGACTCATATCCAGCTTCCCATCCACCATGACTCCCAGATCCGTTTCTCCAGTGCTGCTATTTAGATGATCACTCCCCAGCCTGTAGCAGTACATGGGGGTTTTTGATCCCAAGTGCAGGATTTTACACTTGTCCTTGTTGAACCTCATGAGATTCCTCTTGGCCCACTGGTCCAATTAGTCTAGGTCTCCCTGAATCCTGTCCCTGCCCTCCAGGGTGTCTACCGTTCCCCCCAATTTGGTATCATCCGCAAACTTACTAAGTGTGCAATCTATCCCATCATCCAGATCATTAATGAAAACATTGAACAGAACTGGCCCCAGGACTGACCCCTGGGGCACGCTACTCGTTACTGCTTGCCAACTTGACATGGAACCATTGATTCCTACACGCTGAAACCATTGATCTAGCCAGTTTTCTATCCACCTTACAGTCCACGCATCTAACCCATACTTCCTTAATTTGCCAATGAGAATGCTGTGGGAAACTGTATCAAAAGCCTTGCTAAAGTCAAGGTATATCACATCAACGGCTCTTCCCGCATCCACAAATCCAGTCATCTCATCATAGAAGGCGATGAGGTTGGTCAGGCATGATTTACCCGTGGTAAATCCATGCTGACTGTTCCTGATTACTCTGTTGTCCTCTAAGTGTTTCAGGATGGATTCTTTGAGAAGCTGCTCCATGATTTTTCCAGGGATTGAGGTGAGGCTGACAGGTCTGTAATTCCCTGGATCCTCCTTTTTGACTTTCTTGAAGATAGGTACTATATTTGCTTTTTTCCAGTCCTCTGGCACCTCCCCTGTTCGCCACGAGTTTTCAAAGATAATGGCCAACGGTACTGCTATCTCATCAGCCAGCTCCCTCAGCACCCTCGGATGCAGTTCATCCGGCCCTAAGGACTCGTGCACATCTAGTTTCTTTAAGTAGTCCCTAACCTGACCTTCTGTCACTAAGGGCCTCTCTTCTTCTCCCCAGTCTACCGTACCTAGTGTAGTGGGCTGGGAGCTGACCCTGCTTGTGAAAACTGAAGTAAAAAAAGCATTGAGCACTTCAGCTTTTTCCTCCTCCTCTGTCACAAGGATGCCTGCCCCATTCAGTAAGGGACCTACACCATCCCTGATCCTCTTCTTGTTATTGATATACTTGTAGAACCCCTTCCTGTTATCCTTCACATCCTTTGCTAGTCGCAACTCCATTTGTCCTTTGGCCTTTCTGATTTTATCCCTGCAGTCCCGAGCAATGTCTTTATATGCCTCCTTAGTAATCTGTCCAAGCTTCCACTTCCTGTAAGCGTCCTTTTTATGCTTCAGCTCAGTGCCGAGCTCTCCGTTAAGCCACAGTGGGCGCCTTCCACATTTGCTGTGCTTTCTCCTTATCGGAATTGTATCTTCCTGTGCCCTTAGCAGGGTTTCTTTAAAATGCACCCAACTCTCTTGGACACCTTTCCCCTTCAGATCAGCCTCCCAAGGGATCCTGCCCATCAGTTCCCTGAGGGAGACAAAATCTGCTTTTCTGAAGTCCAGGGTCTGCGTTTTGCTTCTTTCCTTCTTTCCTTTAATCATCAACTTGAACTCAATCATTTCATGGTCACTGCTACCCAGGTTGCCATTCACTTCTACTTCCCTGATAAATTCTTCTCTATTTGTGAGCAGCAGATCGAGAGGTGCAAGGCCCCTAGTTGGTTGCTCCAGCATTTGTACCAGGAAGTTGTCCTCAACACTCTCCAGAAACTTCCTGGATTGCCTGTGCACTGCTGTATTGGCCTTCCAGCAGATGTCAGGGTAATTGAAGTCCCCCATGAGAACCAGGGCCTGTGCTCTAGAAACTTCTGTCAGTTGTCCATAGAATGCCTCATCCACCTCCTCCTTCTGATCTGGTGGTCTATAGCAGACACCTAACACAACATCCCCCTTGTTGCTCTCCCCTCTAAACTTAACCCACAGACTTTCAACTGGCTTGTTTCCACTTTCATAATGAAGCTCTGAGCAGTCATAGAGCTCCTTTACATATAGTGCTACTCCTCACCCTTTCCTGCCCTGCCTGTCCTTCCTGAACAGTTTATACCCATCTATTGCAGAGCTCCAGTCATGCAAACTATCCCACCACGTCTCTGTTATCCCAATCATGTCATAGTTCTTTGTCTGCACCACTACTACCAATTCCTCCTGCTTGTTTCCCAGGCTCCTTGCATTTGTGTATAGGCACCTAAGATACCCGGCTGATTGCCCTAGTTTCCCATTTTGATTTTCAATTCTATTGTATCTACCTCCCTGCATTTTCTTTTGGTGTTGACCTCCCCCACCGGCCTCAGGCATTAGGGCTTCATTAGAGCATCTAAGAAGGTTATTTGATTCCCCCTGCATGTTCCAACTACCCTCTCTTCTATCCCTGGAGTTACAGTCCCGGCACCCCCCAAGTTCCATCCCATCCCCCTGGTCTCCCACATTGTCACTTACCTTTGGGCTTTAGTCCCCTTGCCCCGTCAGACCTAGTTTAAAGCCCTCCTCACTAGGTCAGCCAGTCTGCGTCCAAATACGCTCTTCCCCTTCCTCGAAAGATGGAGTCCATCTCTGCCTAGCAGTCCTTCTTCCTGAAACAGCAATCCATGGTCAAGGAAGCCAAAGCCCTCCTGACGACACCATCTTCACAGCCAAGCGTTCATCTCCAGGACGCATCTGTCTCTGCTCAGGCCTCTACCCTTGACCGGAAGAATCGAGGAGAACACCACCTGTGCTCCAAACTCCTTCACCCGCACTCCCAGAGCCCTGGAGTCACCTTTGATCTGCTGAGGATCACCTCTCGCAGTATCATTGGTTCCCACATGGATGAGAAGCATGGGGTAGTAGTCAGAGGGGCGGATGATTCTCGACAATCCCTCTGTAATGTCTCGGATGCGGGCACCTGACAGGCAGCATACCTCTCGAGAGACCTTGTCAGGGCGACAGATGGGTGCCTCCGCCCCCCTCAGAAGTGAGTCCCCAACCACCACAACTCTACGTTTCCTCCTAGCTGTGGTGGCTGTGATCCTCCCAGCCTCGGGGGTGCATGGCCTCTCCTCTTCCACCTCCTTCACCGTCTCTAGCATTGCATAACGATTCTTCACCACGTTTTCTTGCTTCATCACAGTAGCACATCTATCTAACCCAGTGGTTTTTAAACCGTGGTTTGGGACCCGTACTGGGTTGTACACCCAGCCCCCCCCCCCGACAGGGCAAGGAGGGGTGAATGGGTAATACAGAAAGGTGGCCCAGAGATTGGGAGGATTCTGGGGCCCATCAAATTATACTTCAAACACTGCCAGGGGGACTATACACACCAGAGGGACTATACAAGCATGCAAAATCCAAATTCTACCAAGAACCTAATGTATATGAACATTTAAATCATTTGTATGTATGTGATTGATTTAATCATTTAACAGTTCCCTTAGAGGGCTTTTCCTTCTTTTTATGATAAATCTTTCATTTTAGTTACTAACAGATTGATTGCCAACATGCTAATCTTTTTTTCCCCAAACATACTGATCTAGCGATGTGGCTAATCTCTTCTGGTAAAAAGCATGGAGTTTTAAGTAACTAATCTCTTTACTAGATCCAGTAGATTTGGAGCCAGAGACTGAACTGCAATAAAGGGGCTGTTTTTATTTTATTGAGGCTTCTTGATGACCAGTGCAGGGAATCAGCATTATTTGTGACTGGTTGGGAAATCAGACTCCAATGTCACCCACCACTGCAGTGAGAATCCACTCTCCATTTGCAGCCTGCCCTGACCTTGGCATCATCCAGAGGTCTTCCCTAGGCAAGGATGAGTTACACCCACCACCTGCCCCAAATGCATAGGATATTACCTGATACCCAAAAGGACTCTCAGATTGAAATTCTTTCCATGTAGATGTAGCTGGGCTGAAATGACGACATTTCAGGACACTTCCTATGAGCCTTTCTAGTTCATGGCTTCCTTGGCTGTGTTATCACACAGAGGGTTATTCCGATATGGTTGTTTCGAAACAACCGTATAACGAATAATGCTTATTTTGAAACAACTTATTTCAAATTAACAAAATGTTAATTCGAAATAAGGAAAAAAGCGGGAATCAAAATAGCATGCTCACACAGTGGGCATGTTATTTTGCGCCAGGGGCAGGGCACCATGGGAAGTGTGGCAATATAGCCGCCCCACTGGGCCATGTCGGTGGCCATGTTGCTAGCCAATCCCATAAAAGCCGGCCCTGACCTCTCTTCCCTGTCCACCCAGGCTAGCAGCGTGCTGCAAGCCATGGACAGTGCCCGGCAGCCCAGACGGCGCCGTGCCACCCAGGGACCCTCTGCCCACTTGCAGAGTGCCCTGCACATGTGGGCCACCCTGTTTGTGGGTGCAGAGGGTGCCCAGCCTCCACACCAGGCCCTCATCCACCTCATACTCAGGGCTGACCTCGTGCCCCTGCCCTCCCCTGTGCCCCGCCAGCTCTGGGTTCGGGAAACCAGCCCAGACTGGTGGGAACAGGTCGTCCTGCACACCTGGGGCGACGAGGACTGGCAGCGCAACATCCACATGACCAGGGCCAGCTTCACTGCCTTGGTCACGGAGCTCGCCCTGTACCTGCACCGCAGAGACACCCTGATGAGGCGTGCCATCCCAGTGGACAAAAGAGTGGCCACTGCCCTATGGAAGATGGCCACTCCGGAGTCCCACCAGGCAGTGGCACACCTCTTCAGAGTCGGGCGATCCACCATCTGTACCATCCTCTGTGAGGTCACCAGGGCCATCAACTGGGTCCTGATGCGGCGCCTGGTGAGAGCAGGGCAGCTTCAGGACATCATCCCAGGGATGGCTGCCCTCGGTTTCCCCAACTGTGTGGGGGTCCTTGATGCCACCCACATCCCTGTGAGAGCCCCGGAGCACAGGGCAGTGGCGTACCGCAACCGGCGAGAGTACCACTCCATGCTCCTGCAGGCCCTCGTGGACCACCGAGGCCGCTTCCAGAACATCTACGTCAGATGGCCAGGGAGGGCCCACGACGCCCGGGTCATCCGAAACTCTTTGCTTCACCGGGACATGGAGGCGGGCACCTTCTTCCCCTGGCATGACATCCATCTCGGGGGCATAGTAGTGCCCGTCCTCCTCATGGCCAACGCAGACTACCCCTTGCAGCTCTGGCTCATGCAGCCATATGCAGGGCCCCTGGACCTGAGCCGGCAGCTTTTCAACCACCGCCTGACCGGCTGCCACCAGGTCGTGGAGCGGGCGTTCGGCCACCTCAAG
Source organism: Podocnemis expansa (assembly GCA_007922195.1). Lineage (NCBI taxonomy): Eukaryota > Metazoa > Chordata > Testudines > Podocnemididae > Podocnemis > Podocnemis expansa. Next base: position 543,235 of record ML682134.1, read on the forward strand.
GCCCACTGGCAGTACCTGCTAACCTGTCTCCACCTTGCAGAGAGGACCCTGCCCCATGTCATCGGGGCATGTGTGGTCCTGAACAATTACTGAGACCTGCGGGGAGAGCCCATCCAGCCAGCATGGGAGGCCAAGGCCCGACTCCTCGCCGCAGACCTCACGGAGCCTGGACCCGTACCTACAAGGGAACAACCATCCCGATGGGCCCTCGCCGTGCGCGATGCCCTCCGGGTCGCATTCACGGAGGGGGACCTGTGAGGGCCAGGCCCGCCCTGCCCTACACCACCCTCTCCCCCGTTCACCCACAGCCAGCCCCCACCTGTCCACCCGCACTGTCCACCAACCCCAATAAAAAGATGGAAACACAAAAAGACGGTGCAACAGGGGTTTATTAACAACGGGGGTTTGGGGCGGGGGGAAGGGGGTTCCGGGGGTGTCAGGGAGGGGGCAGCAACTTGGGAGGGGAAGGGGATGTAGAAGTCCAGGGCGAAGGGGGGAGGTCAGGCAAGGCCCGGGAGGGCTCGGGGGGGTGGTGGTGCACCCCAGCCACGCCCATGGCCGCCTTCCAGCCAGTGTCGTCTCTGGGGAGGTCTGGGTGGTGAGCCCCCCGCAGGCTGTGGTGGTGGCAGCCATGCGGCGAGCTCTCTGATGGCAGCCGGCAGCTGGTCGGCGAGGCAACCCAGGGCAGTGGCCAGCTCGGTCTCCACCTTGATGGCGTGTTCCAGCCGTTGGCGCTGCTCCTGTCGCCAGGCCTGGGTGGAGGCCTCCATCTGTTTGCCCAGGTCCTCCAGGGCCTTGAGGAGCTCCGAGCGGGTCCGTGGGGCCCTCCTCTGCTGCCAGTGTGCCCGGGGGCTCAGGCGTCCAGCTGCCGGTGGTGGTGGCAGCTGACGAGGGGCGGCCCTGCAACCTGCCGGAGGGAAGCAGAAGACACAGTCAGCCCCTGCCACCTGTTGGCCCTGTCTGTTCGTTCCTGTCCGCTGCACACACCCCTGCCCTGACTGCCAGAGGGTCCCGGGATCCCTTGGGAGAGTGCCCTGAGGTGGGGTTCCCAGTCCCCAAGGCCTTGGAAATGAGGCCAGGGCAGTACCCGGCAGGGGACACTGGGGGACCCTGGGGCGACTTTGTCTGGCTGGGGTAGTCGTTGGGGTCTCGGGGGTCCTGGACCACCTGCCTGTACAGATCGGTATTCTATGGCAGTGCAGGCTCCTTCCACCCCTCTGGTCAGATGCCTGGCAAACCCCTGTATTTTAGACAGCCTGCCGGACTGGGACTGTGAGGCTAGAAAGAGGCACAGGACAGTACAAAGGGGACCATGTCCTCCTCTTGCCTGCCATCTGGGAACCGTACCCTGGGGGCACATGTGCCGGTTGTGCCCACAGGGGTGGGCTGGACTCGGTCACACCTCGATCTAGGGGGTTCCCCCATGGCTACCTGCCAGTGGTGTGGTCCGCATGCTGTCCGCCCCACCCGGGATGCGGTCACATCTCCACCAGTCAGCCCCCTGTCCACCGCCCCCGGGCACACAGGCCCCTGTGCGCCTGGTGCCACCCATCCCCGTGTGACCTGTGGCCACGGGGGTGCCTTTGCACCCACCAACCCTGTGCCCTACCTGCCCTGGTACCCAGCCCTGGCCCCCTCGCTGCCTGGGACCTGCTGGACAGGCCCATCCCTGTGTGCCTCGTTGGGGGGGGGGTACTTACCGACAGGGGATCTGGACGTCCGTCGTGCCGTCCCCAGCTCTGTGTCAGACCCTGGGGCGGTGGTCAGCCCCTGGTCCTCCCCGCTGCTCTCCGCCTCGGGCCTGGCAAAGAACTTGGGGCTGCTGGGGGTGGCCTCCACCACAGATGGTGGTGGTGCGGCCGGAGGCCCCCCCAACCGACACATCAGAGCCCTGGGTCTCTGGGCCCAACGAGGGGCTTGGATGCCCTCCTGAGTCCAGAGCCTCAGCAGGGTGGCTGCTGGGCTCTGGACCCAGGAAGGCGTGGAGCTCGTCATAATAGGGGCGGGTGATGGTGCTCCCTGCCCCCTGGAGCTCCTGGGCCTCCCAGGTCCGGGCATGCTCCTGTCAGAGCTTTTTGATTTTGCTCCAGACCTGCTCCAGGGGTGGCCCGCTGCGGACATCTCCACGGCGATGTCCGCGTAAATGTCCCGGTTCCGGTGTGATGACCGGAACCGGGACAAGATGTCTGGGCGTTGCCAGATCCCCAGCAGGCACAGGGTGTCCTCCCGGGTCCATACTGGGGCCCTGCGTTGTCCCCCAGTGGAGGAGCCTGCCTAGGTGGCCATGTGCCTGTCAGGCAGTGAGCATGCTGGCTGACAGGCATGCCCAGACCAGAACTTCCTGTTCCCCAGGGTGCTGGGCACCCTGGGAGGAAGGTCAGACAGTTGTTTCAATACAACCGTTGTTTCGAAACAACACGTTCGTACGAAGTTGTTTCATCCCCGCATGGGGTTTAACTTGTTTTGGAACAACGCGGTTGTTTCGGAACAACAGGAACCGTTGTTCTGAATCAACCATGCATTATGTGAACAGCTGAAACCTTATTTCGAAACATCCTCCGTTGTTTCGAAATAAGGGGGCTGTGTGAACACAGCCCTTGAGGAGGAATGCTTCAGGAACTCCAAGTTTTACCAAAAGTCCTCTCTAGGCATGATATTGCAGATATTCTTGGCCTTAGACTCTGAATTTCTCTCACTGGCCATGGCAAAGACAGAGGGATTCTTCGTCAGACCAGCTCTTAGAGTTTCAGTCTCTTGCTTTTCAGCATCGAAGGGTAAATAACCAAAGAAATGGAAAGGGGTGATCTGGGATCTTCTCTGGCTTTAAATCCCAGGTTGTGCACATGCACACGAGCGCGCGCGCGTGCACACACACACACACACACACACACGTGCACTCATGTACATATGTGCACACACACACACCTCTGACAGCTTATTCAGTCTCTGCTTCATTTCCTTTCTCCCAAGTGCAGCTAGTCCAGCCTGGTCCAGGGGTGGTGAAAGCCAGAGAGACTCTCACACTGACCTGTGCTGTCTTGAGGTGTCTCCATCATGGACAGGAGTTATGGCTGGCACTGGATCCTGCACCCCTCTGAGAAAGGGCTGGAGTGGATGGGGTATGTGTAACCATATAGCGGGAGCACAATCTATCTCTTATCTCGCCAGGGCCAAGTCAGCATCTCTGCAGACACCTCCAAGAACCAGTTCTCCCTGCAACTCTGCTCGCTGACAGCTGCAGACACCACCACCTATTACTGCGCCAGAGACACAGTGATGCAGAGCAGGGCAGGAACACCTGAAAAAAGGGGAAAGTTTCCATATGGCCACCAGCGTCTGGCACAGCAATTTCTCTGAGAGTGGCTGACATGCTGGGCCTACAGCAGGAACAGTGAGTACATTAGTCCTCCTAACACACAGCCTTTGCCAGTTACATCCTGATCAGGGTCCTTCCATGCAGGAAGGGCATGAATATGTCTGACTACGTAGATCTTGTCCTCCCATCATTCAGAGCACTTCTCATTTTATCCCATAGGAAGCAGGTGTCGCCCCCAGCCAGAGATGTTACTGCCTAGTTGTCAGTCAGACAAAAGGAGGCAGTTGCATAGCTCTCTCTCTCTCTCTCTCTCTCTCTCTCTGACACACACACACACACACACACCAGATGTCAATGCTGAGAATAGGAGTACAAGATCATATTCCATACAAACACATTGACACAAATATACACATTCACAGTGGCACACACAAATGCAGTCACCCAAATGCACTGTTGAGGTCTCAGTCCCTGCCCCATGACCCAACCAAAACACACAAAATCACACTGAACAAAAGACATGCGTGCACGCGCACACGCACACACACACAGAGTCCCTAATGCACCCATGATGACGGGTAGTTTAACCCTGGCAGAGAAGAATAGACAAACGCACAGTGTCACTCCAACCTGAGCTGCTGGTGGCCACACACACACAAACTATTCTCCTCATACAATACCCCCAAGCTAATGTGCCTCATTCTTGTGGTGTGTATTTCATACCCAGGCCACTACAGACCCAGTGGTCAGTGCCACAAAGCCAAGAAGCTGGTTCTTAAAGTGGCTTTTGGCTGATTCATTCCATTGTATAAAACCAATATTCAAAGACTTGACCCATCCTTTATCCTGAGTCCCAGTTCAGTGCCCTGTCAATGGATCCTCCTTCCTACTCTCCCACAGCCCTCTCCTGTCATTACGGGTGCAGTGAGCTGAGCCTATTGATTCTGTGGGGGTGACGAGGACACCTCCCCACGAGGGACAATGCCATGTACTGAGTGCTTAGCCCTGTCATCTCTTGTACCTGCCCTGGAAGACTGCATGCAAATCTCTGACCCAGAGGCATCCTGTTTAAATACAAAGCCCTGGTTCTAGGAGCCTCCGTCTTTCCCTAGACACAGAACTGTCCATTTCTGCCTGCTGGGGAGTTTCCCTCACTTCACAGAAAGAAGAATGAAATCTCTGTTGCTTTTCCTTTCCCTGTTCTCTGCCCCCAGCTGTAAGTGTGCCTGGGACCATGAGTGTATTCCAGACAGATGGATAGATTGACTTGGTGGCTAATTCTCTCCTTGATCTGTTTTCCTCATCCCAGGTGTGCTCTCCCAGGTGAAGCTGGTCCAATCTGGGTCAGGCATGATGAAGCCTGGTGAGACCCTCATGCTGACCTGTGCTATCTCTGGGTTCTCTGTCAGCTCTCAGTATTATGGCTTGCACTGGATTCGACAGCACCCTGGAAAAGGTCTAGAGTGGATGGGGTATGTGTACCCATATATAAGGAACACAGGCTATGCCTCGTCTCTCCAGGACAGAATCACCATCTCTGCAGACACCTCCAAGAACCAATTCTCCCTACAGCTCCGCTCGCTGACAGCTGCGGATGCAGCCACCTATTACTGTGCCAGAGGCACAATGATACAGTTAAGCAAGAACTGGTACAAAAAAGGGGAAGCAGTTTCTACACCAAGAAATGAAGAGTGTTTAGGGTCAAATGTTGTAGTTCAAGACAGGGTGGGCCAAATAAAAACTCAGCATACTGTCCACTAATAAAAGCATGCAACATTAAATTAAAGGTCTCTGTCCTTGGAAATACAAGGGTCAGATTTGAAAAAGTGTCTAAAGGACCTGGCTCCCACATTCCTCTTAATAGACTCTTAGCCTATGTCTACACTAGAGGGCTCAGTTAAGTCAACTTAAAGTCAACCTTACTAAATTGACTTGAAGAATCCCCATTTGTTTAGGTCGACTAATACTCGACTTAAGCCAGGGGTCCCATTTAAAGTGTACTTAACATAGTCAACTTTAAATGGGTCCCCTGGCTGAAGTTGACTTTACAAAGTTGACGTAAATGGCTCTCCTGCCTTAAGTTGACTTTATGAAGTCGACTTTAATGGCCACATTTTGTTAAGTCAACTTAATAAAGTCAACTTAACCCTTAAAGTCAACTTTAACAGTGAGAGTTATTAATTTAACTTAAGCAAGTGCTTAAGTCAACGTAATGAACTCCAAATCTGTCCAGAGAGTACCTTAAGTCGAGTTAAGCCTGGTTAAGTCAATTTAAGCCTCAAGTATAGACTATAAGCTCAGAAGGGACCCTTACGATCATAGGGTATGTCTGCACACAGGTTTTAAATTGAAATAATGCTGGTTATTTCAATTTTAAAAAGGTTTGTTCCACACAAAATTTTCTTGTTTTGAAATGATGAGCTCCATCATTTTGAAACAAGGAAGTTTAGATCAGTTCAATAAAACCTCATTTAAAATCGAAATGACACTTAGAGCGCAACCGTTATATCAAGATAACACAGTGTGGACATGTTATTTCAATTTAATGGTTGTTTTGATTTAACACTTTTCCCTTCTCCTTCCCAGGGTGCCTTCCTCTATTCATATATTGGCTGGCTGGGGGTGTGACCTTTCTAGGAGGCCATGTTGCCACATGTCCCATGGCGCCCCTCTCCTAAATCAAACTAACCAGTCCTGTCCCTGGACGTGCTAGTTCGATTTGACTTTCTGGTGTGGGCCTGTTAAATCGATTTATTTTAAATTGATTTAATGATTTTATAGTGATTTTATTAAATCAACCAAAGTTAAATCAATTTAACTGCCTGTGTGTGAACACAGCCATACAGCCTGACCTCCTGACCATCACTGATCAAAGAACCACACCCACCCATTCCTGTAGCAGACACCTAACCTGTGGCCAAGTTAATGAAGTCTTCAGATCATTGCTTAAAGACCTTAAGGTACAGAGACTCCACCAGCAAGGGACCACAGCTCCGGGCCTCTGCTAACTTGGCTTGGGGGAAAATTCCTCCTCAATCCCAAATCTAGAGACCAGCTAAACCCTGAGCATGTGGGCAAGACTCACCTCACAGTTACAGCTATCTAATCACCTAACCAGCTACCTATTAGGTTATCCTACCACTAATCATTTAGTAGGCACCAGTAATCAATGACTGTTGAGGCTGGGAAGTATCAGGGGCGAGGGTTTGGGTTTTGGATAAAAGGAAGGGCAACAAAGAACTGGGATCTCCAGGGCCTGAAGTTTGACTTTGTCAGCTCCACCTTTGTCTACAAGAATGAATGAATTGACACTGTAAATTGATGCAGATGGTGGGAGTTTAAACTGTATTCACTCAAGATTTTTCTGTTTTCCTCCTCTGCAGCCATTGAACACAGCAGTTACCAGCCCTGTGTGTCTAACTCACTCCCTCTGTCTGTCCAGGGGGAACACAGGGAAGCAGAAGGACCCTGTACTTTTTATCAGCTCTGTCTGTCTACTTCCTTGATTGCTCATGCTTTATGCAAATCCCCACCCTGTGATCTGTGTGAAATAGCAGCCCTGGGAGCCTAGAATCCCTGTCACTCTGGAGCTGAGTTGTCCCTTTTGAGGTCTTTTGTTCCTCTCCTAGCACACAATGAATTCTCTGTTCAGTTCCCTGCTCCTCCTGGTTCCAGCCATGGGTTAGTGTCAAGGGGAGATGGTGGGAGGTGATGCTGATTGGGGGTTTGAATTTGACCAACCCCTGCTTTTCCCAGGTGTCCTGTCCAAGCTCCAGCTCCAGGAATCAGGGCCAGGTGTGGTGAAGCCTGGAGAGAGCCTCACAGTCACCTGCACTGTCACCAGGGACTCCATTACTACTGGCTACCATTGGAACTGGATTCGCCAGGCGCCTGGCAAAGGGCTGGAGTGGATGGGGTATTGGCTCGGTAGCGCAGAGTATGCCCCAGCTTTCCAAGGCCGAATCACTATCTCTGCAGACACCTCCAAGAACCAGTTCTTCCTACAGCTCAAGTCCCTGACAGCTGCAGACACCGCCACCTATTACTGTGCCAGAAACACAGCAGCACAGTGACACGGAGCAAAGCAGGGACTTGGACAAAAAAGGGGAAACGGTTTTTAAACAGATCAGTAAAGTGAGTTTAGCAGGGAGCGCTGACTCCAGACTTCCTCCTCCACTTACCCACAGACACTGACCCATCTCCTTCCCTCCAGCAGGGAGCAATAAGAACATGCCTGCCCACACACAGTATTGCAAAACAGACCAAAATAAAGTGTTCCATTTCTCACTGCTGTATCTCTCTTCCCTCCCTTTCTAAAGCCACAGCCCTTTTTACTTATAAACCCCACAAGTGCTTGTGTCTCTTCTTCCCATGCCCAGTTTCCTCTGCTTTCATTTAAAATTATTGTCACTCTCCAGTGTCTGAAAAATGCTTTTCTTTCCATGCAGCCTGAGTGCCTTCCCCACCACATGTGTCCTGGAGAGACTCATTTCTATCAACCATGCTGTACATTGTTCATATTTATTTTGTATGCCCAGCATAGGTCCCTAGATACCAGATAAACTATTTTGCAAAATCACTGGACAAATGACTGTACTGATTGCTAACACATACACAAACACACACGAGACATTCAGGTACTCTCATCCCATTAGCTTGAGACCTCCAGTACAAAAAGAATGTGAACAAATCAGAGCAAGTCCAGTGGACAGCAACAAAAAAGACTAGCAGGCTAGGAAGAGGGAAATGGGCTTGTTTAGTTTTCAGAACAGAAGAGTGAAGGGGGATTTGACAGCAGCCTTTAACTACCTGAAGCGGGGAATCCAAAGAGGCTGGACCTGGGCTGTTCTCAGTGTTAGCAGATGGGAGAAGAAGGAGGAATGATCTCAAGTTGCAGTGGGGGAAGTCTGGGCTGGATATTAGGAACAATGTTTTTCACTGGGCGGGTTGTGAAGAACTGGAATGGGTTACCTGGGAGGGAGGTGGATTCTCCGTCTTTGGTGTATTTTAAGGCCTGGCTTGACAGAGCCCTCGCATGGATGACTTACTTAGGGTTGACCCTGCTTTGAATAGGCAGTTGGATTAGATCAGTGGCTGTCAACCTTTTTTTCTTGTGACCCAGTTGAAAAAAATTCTTTATGACTGTGACCCAACATGGTCATAAATTTCCTGCGGCTGCTAACCCCACTGTGGAAGCAGCCACAGGAAATTGATAAGGACATTGGCTGTCCTGCTGCTCCCTGCACCACAGGGCAGCTGGCATCCTTTGACAAGAACTCCAGCTGCCCTGGGCTGCAGGTAGCAGTGGGACAGCTGATGTCCTCAAACTTTCCCCAGCTGCTTCTTCCCAGCCTGAGCCCTGGGTGGGGGAGGGCATGTCTGGGGATGCTTGCTTAAGGCATCAACTTTTCTAGTTCTGGCCCTGCTCATGACTTTAGGGAACTTCCTCTCTGGGCAGGATATTGCATGATATTTTCACTAGGGGAATCCTGGCCCTATCCTCTGACACTTCTGTCACTGGCCATAGACAAAGGCAGATGGACTCTTAGTCACAATAGCAACTGCAGTTCCATTCTCTCTCCTATCAGGCTGGGAAGGAAAATACCTAAGGAAAGGGCAAGAGGTGACCTGGGATCTCCCCTTGCTGTATATCCCATGCAGGGTTTTATTACAGGATAGACACTGTTACAACCAGCTCTGGCTATAAAGGCAGAGACCATCTGGAGGGAGTACTTTGAGAAGTCAACATTCTTGCTGACACCCCGCCCCCCAGGTGAACATTCAGTGCAGGGAGCAAATCTGAGAGACAGATTCTGCAACGCTCCATGTCAAATGTAGACATGGATCCGTGGAGGGGTGTCTTCTTCAAAGTTAGTCTCTCCTGCCAGACTTGTTCATCTCCATCCTACTGGATGGAAATCATATGCAAAACAATGGCCGGGGGTGGGTAGTGATATACAAACCCCTAATTCTAGAAGCCTCAGTTTCTCCACAAACACAGAAATGGCTGTGCCTTACAGTTGGAGGAACAGCCTTCAAGCTGTAGAAACAAGAGTCCTGTGGCACCTTAAAGACTAACAAATTTCTTCAGGCATAAGCTTTTGTGGGCTCCAATCTACTTAGGCAGATGCAGACACCCCCACCTGTTACTGTTCCAGGACACGGACAGTGACATGGAGCAGCACAGAGCATTCTGAGGACAGGGGAAGTGGATTCACTAAAGCCACCTGGGGCCTGACAGTGATTTTCTCTGAGGATCAGTGGCATGCTGGATCTATTTACAACAGCAGCAGTGAGTAAATTCTTCCTCACACCTATCACTGCTAGTCACTCACAGAACAGTGTGCATCCATCTAGCTGGGACAGGCATCTCTCTGCCCACGTGGGCCTCATCAACCCACCACCCAGAGCTCTTCTCATTTCAACCCATAGCATAAGAGGAAGGCGTAGCACTGAGCCAGAGGTCACTGCCAAGGTGTTAGCCCTGTGGCAGTAAACAAGAGCATTTCACACAAACACACTGACCATGTCTCACTCCCTGACCCAGGGGCCAAGTGAGACCCACAAATACAAACTGAGGAGAGTCACGCTGAGGAGCAACATTCCCTCTAATTTTTCATAGTCCGTGTGCGCAAAAAATGATTTCTGTGCAAATTTTCAGAACCAGTATCCAAATTTGTGCACCCTCCAGTGAGTGTGTTCAAACATGAGTGCAATGAATCATATGATGCAAATAATATCTAAATTTTATTTTGATATGGTGATGGAAATGACTTTATAAGTTACAAAACCTTATGTGAAACATGCTATTTGAAACTGCCTTCTTAAAGTAGCACAAAAATATTATAGAGCTGTGGGTTTATAGAATCATAGAGTTGGAAGGGACAGCACTGTTGAATTTTTTTGTGCGTGCTTTATTTTGTTGTGTGCACGGGCTTCACGACCTGTGTGCGCATGCACACGCGCACAGCTTAGGGGGAACATAGCTGAGGAGTATCAGTCTCTCTCTCTCTCTCTCACACACACACACACACACACACACAAGCAGGTGTATTGTCACCAAGAACAGTCACAAACAAAGAAACTCCCTCTCCAGAACTGTAGGCAGTGACACACACACACACACACACATTCAATCCATTCTCCTTGTACTGCATCCACAAGGCAACGAGGCTGCCTTGCTGAGATGTTTGTTAGACACCCACATCACTACAAGCCCTGCGCTCGGTCGCACAAAGCCAAGAACTTGGTTCCTGAACAGGCTCTGGGTTTATTCACCCCCTTACAACATTCAAAATGGGAGCCATGGGGACTACCTGAGCTGGGAAGGGGATACACTAAGGGCTGGATGGAACCTGCCCCAAGAATCCTGCACCAAGGACTGAGACTGAGGATGCCTCCAGCCTTGAAGAAGCCAGGGAGGAGGGGCAGTGCTGGGGGCTGCAACCACCCTCCCCTGTCCCTAAATACCCTGCAACTACTTGTGGCATGCAGTGGAAATGACCACTGCTGTCTGACAGGGAAGAGAAATAACAGCACAGAAGACTCCCTTTTTCAATCCCCACCTCCAGTCCTTTCTTTCACGCCCCCGAGGCCCCCCACTACCCCTCACCTGCTCTCCACTGGCCCTGCAAAGCTCACGTGTCTGAGCAGTGAGCACTGAACACAAGCATTGTGAACATCTCAGCATGAACACAGAATAGCTTCCTACTGATTCCTCCAGCCCACTGAGTATGTCTACACTTAGAATTAGATTTGAATTGATGACAATCAATTCAAATTCAACTAAGTGCATGGCCACACTCACTTTCCTCAATTCGAACTGAGGAACTCCTGACTATTAGGCAGAGATGGCCTTCACCTGTCCAGGAAGGGGAAGAGTGTATTTGGGCACAGACTGGCTGACCTAGTGAGGAGGGCTTTAAACTAGGTTCAACGGGGAAAGGAGACCAAAGCCCACAGGTAAGTGGCAATGTGGGAGATCTAGGGGAAGGGATGGAACTTGGGGGGTGTTGGGACTGTAGTACCAGGAATAAAAGAGAAGGTAGTTGGAACATGGGGGGGAATCAAATAAATGTCTTAAATGTTCCACTGAAGCCCCAACACATGAGGAGGGTAGGGGAGGAGGACTCCAAGAAAAAATGCAAGGAGATATATGTAATAGAATTGAAAACCAAACTGACAAAGTAGGGCAATTGACTGGGTATCTTAGGTGCCTATACACTAACGCGAGGAGCCTGGGAAATAAACAGGAAGAATTGGAAGTATTAGCGCAGACAAGGAACTTTGATATCATAGGAATAACGGAGACGTGGTGGGATAGTCTGCATGACTGGAGCTCTGCCATGGATGGGTATAAACTGTTCAGGAAAGACAGGCAGGGAAGAAGAGGCGGAGGAGTAGCGTTATATGTAAAAGAGCTCTATGACTGCTCAGAGCTCCATTATGGAAGTGGAAGCGTGCCAGTAGAAAGTCTGTGGGTTACATTGAGAGGGGAAAGCAACAAGGGGGATGTTGTGGTGGGTGTCTGCTATAGACCACCAGACCAGAAGCAGGAGGTGGATGAGGTGTTCCATGGACAACTAGCGGAAGCTTCTAGATCACAGGCCCTGGTGCTCATGGGGGACTTCAATTACCCTGACATCTGCTGGGAGGCCAATACAGCAGTGCATGGGCAATCCAGGAAGTTTTTAGAGTGTGTTGGGGACAACTTTCTAGTACAAATGCTGGAGGAACCAACTAGGGGCCTTGCATCTCTCGACCTCCTGCTCACAAACAGGGAAGAATTGATCAGGGACATAGAGGTAAATGGCAAGCTAGGCAGTAGTGACCATGGCATGGTTGAGTTCAGGATGCTTATTAAAGGAAGGAAGGAAAGAAGCAAAACAAAAACCCTGGACTTCAAAAGAGCAGATTTTGGCTCCCTCAGGGAACTGATGGGCAAGATCCCTTGGGAAGCTAATCTGAAGGGGAAAGGAGTCCAAGAAAGTTGGTTATATTTTAAAGAAACCCTGCTAAGGGCACAGGAAGTTGCCATTCCAATTAGGAGAAAGAAGAAACATGTGAGGCAGCCAGAATGGCTTAGCAGAGAACTCTGCTCTGAGCTTAAACATAAAAAGGAAGCTTACAGGAAGTGGAAGCTTGGTCAGATGACCAAGGAGGCATATAAAGATATTGCTAGGGACTGCAGGGATAAAATCAGAAAGGCCAAAGGACAAATGGAGCTGCAGCTAGCAAGGGATGTAAAGGATAACAAGAAGGGGTTCTACATGTATGTTAATAACAAGAAGAGGATCAGGGATGGTGTAGGTCCCTTGCTGAATGAGGCAGGCATCCTCGTCACAGAGGATGAAGAAAAAGCTGAAGTGCTCAATGCTTTTTTTGCTTCAGTTTTCACAGGCAGGGTCAGCTCCCAGCCCACTACCATGGATATGGCAGATTGGAGAGAAGAAGAGAGGCCCTTGGTGATGGAAGGTCAGGTTAGGGACTGCTTAAAGAAGCTGGATGTGCACAAGTCCATGGGGCCGGACGAACTGCATCCATGGGTGCTGAGGATATTGGCTGATGAGATAGCAGCACCGCTGGCCGTTGTCTTTCAAAACTCATGGAGAATAGGGGAGGTGCCAGAGGATTGGAAAAAAGCAAATGTAGTGCCTATTTTCAAGGAAGGGGAAAAGGAGGATCTGAGGAATTATAGACCAGTCAGCCTCACCTCAATCCCTGGCAAAATTATGGAACAGATTCTCAAAGAATCCATGCTCAAACACAGATGAAAATAAAGTGATCAGGAACAGTCAGCATGGATTTACCAAGGGTAAATCATGTCTGACCAATCTCATTTCCTTCGATGAGCAGATGACTGGTTTTCTGGATGCAGGAAGGACCGTTGATGTGATATACCTTGATTTTAGCAAGGCTTTTGGTACAGTTTCCCACAGCATTCTCATTGGCAAATTAAGGAAGTATGGGTTGGATAGGTGGACTATAAGGTGGATAGAAAACTGACTAGATCAACGGTTTCAGCGCATAGGAATCAATGGTTCCATGTCTAGCTGGCAACCAGTCATGAGTGGTGTGCCCCAGGGGTTGGTCCTAGGGCCGGTTCTGTTCAACATTTTCATCGATGATCTGGATGATGGAATAGACTGCACTCTCAGTAAGTTTGTGGATGACACCAAGTTGGGGTGACCAGTAGACACGTGGGAGGGCAAGGACAGGATTCAGGGAGACCTAGACAAATTGGAACAGTGGGCCAATAAAAATCTTATGAAGTTCAATAAGGACAAGTGTAAAATCCTGCATTTGGGACGGGAAAACCCCATGCACTGCTACAGGCTGGGAAACATTCAGCTAAGTAGCAGCAGTGTAGAAAAGGACCTGGGGGTCATGGTGGATGGGAAGCTGGATATGAGTCAGCAGTGCGTTCTTGCTGCCAAAAAGGCCTATGGCATACTGGGCTGCATCAAAAGAAGTATTACCAGCAGATCAAGGGATGTGATCATTCCCCTCTCTTCTGCACTGGTGAGGCCACATCTAGAATACTGTGTTCAGTTTTGGGCTCCCCACTACAAAAAGGACAGGGATACTAGAGAGAGTTCAGAGGAGGGCAACCAAAATGATTAAAGGGCTGGAGCACATGCCCTATGAGGAAGGACTGAAAGCATTAGGCTTATTTAGTCTGCAGAAGAGAAGATTGAGGGGGGATTTGATAGCAACCTTCAACTACTTGAAGGGATGCTCTAAGGAAGAGGGAGCTCAACTCTTCTCGGTGGTAACAGAGGACAGAACAAGGAGCAATGGTCTCAAGTTGCAGTTAGGGAGGTCGAGGCTGGATATTAGAAAAAAACTTTTCTACCAGGCAAGTGGTGAAGCATTGGAATGAGCTGCCTAGGGAGGTGGTGGAGTCTCCATCTTTGGAGGTGTTTAAGTGAGTGGGATGACTTTGAATTGGTCAAACCTCATTTGACTTCGAAGTCCCAGTCAATTCGAACCCGGTAGTTCAAATTGACCCAGTGTGGCCATGTCAATTCAAACTCACTTACTTCGACTTGACATGAGTTGACCATACTCCCAGGGAACATGGCATCCTGGAAGGAAGACCAGCCTTTCAGCACCGGGGGCCAACAGCCCCAAAGGCACCTCCTCTGCCCCAGATGGATCAGGCTGGGGGGGCAACGCAGTTCCTGTCCCCTGGAAGGGGACATGGACCCCAGGCTGCACTCCAGTCCCGCTTGCTGTCTGGGGAAGGGATCCACTCCCCAGGCTAGAGCCGCACTTCCCGGGCTGGGGAAGGAATCCCCACATGTGGCTCCATGCCCGCTGGCCGTGCATGGGGGAGGGAGCCCCCCCCCCACAGCTGCTGCCCCTCTAGCTGCACGCAAGGGAGGGATCCTCACGTGCAGATGGAGCGCCACTGGCCACGCATGGGGAGTCCTTCCCCCACACACAGCCAGCGGGCTAGAAGCCACATGCAGGGGTCCTTCCCTGCATCGGCAAGCTGGACTCCAGCCCTGTGGGGGAGGGTTTCCTTCTCCTCAGGGGGCAGCTCTGCTGGAGCCAAGCAGGGGAAATCTCTTTTTCCCCCGCCTTGACATGGGAAAACCCCTGACAGGCTCTAGCCTTCTGAGCCTGGCATTGGGAAAAGCATCCCCTGCCCAGCTCTAGCCATGGTGCTGGGCAAGGTATGCTCTTCCCTGTGCCGGGCTCAGAATGCTGGAGCCTGGCAGCAATGTTCCCTCTAAGGGGAGAGGGCAGCTGAGCAACTCCGGTTGCTC
>ML682134.1:563324-611825 GCA_007922195.1 Podocnemis expansa
CCTGTATTCATGCCCGTGGCTGTTCTGCTAACATTTATACAGATTCTAAATATGCCTTTGGAGTGTGTCATGCTACAGGTGCCCTTTGGAAACAAAGAGGTTTCCTTACAGTGAATAACCAGCGTATAGCTCATGCCTCACAGGTTTCGGCCCTACTGGATGCCATCCATCTTCCAGCCCAGCTTGCCACCCTACGTTGCTCTGCCTGCCAAGGCACCAAAGATCCGATTGCCCAGGGTAAATCGTATGCAGATGCCACCACCAAGTGGGCTGCTTCCTTGCCAGTCCCACTCTCTGTTCATGCTCCTGTTTTCCAGGTTTCCTCTCCCTTTGATTATACAGCTCTACTCTCATCTACTGAAGTGGAACAGTGGAAACAAAAACATGAAGCCGCCCTTCGTGATGGCCTCTGGTGTGTTCCTGATGGACGCCCCATCGCTCCTAAACAACTTGTGCGGCTCCTGTGCCAACAACTTCATAACAAGGGACATTGTGAATCACATGCCATTGTCGATGCTGTTCATGCTGTTTGGTTTGCTCCTGGAGTTGTCCAGGAAGCCACACGAGTAGCTAGAGCCTGTCCAACATGCCAGTCCTTTAACTCCTCTAGCTGCCCTCAAACCCACACAGGGGGGCGCCAGTGGGCTGAACTGCCCTTTGAAAGACTACAAATTGATTTAATTCAGCTACCACCAGCTCAAGGCTACAAATTTGTCCTTGTTGTTCGTGATCAACTCACTCACTGGCTTGAAGCTTTTCCTGCCACTCATGCCTCAGCCCAGACTGTTCTCAAGTGTCTTATGTGTGATATTGTACCTCGCTTTGGACTGTCTGTAGCCATTGACTACGATCAAGGCTCACATTTCACTGCTGATCTCCTTACTTCTCTGTACCATGCCTTTGGGGTCCAAGTCACCTTCCACACCCCCTATCACCCACAAAGCTCAGGGACAGTGGAGAGGGGAAATAGAGAAATTAAAACCCTGTTGGGTAAACTGTGTAAGGAAACACAACTAAAATGGCCTCAGGTTTTACCTATTATATTGTTTCAGCTTAGAAATCGTCCAAGAGCTGATTGTGGATTATCATCTTTTGAAATCTTATTTGGCCGGTCCCCAATCACCACTCAGGGACTGGATTCTAGATCCCTGAGTCTTGTTACAGATGATGAGGGTTTGCATGCCTATTTGCTTTTTCTTTCCAGATCCTTTCGGTCCCTGTGGAAGACAGCTGCAGTTACCCAAACACTCCCACTGGACAAGGACCTACATCCGTTCCAACCAAGAGACTGGGTCTGGATCAAGAATTTCCAGAAGGCTCCATTAACACCATCGTGGAATGGGCCGTTTCAAGTTCTACTTGCCAGCCACACTGCTGTGAAAGTAGCTGAACGCTCTGCGTGGATTCACCACACCTACCTGAAGCCTGCTGTGGTTGACCACAGCCCATCATCACCACCCGCAGCACCACCTACTGTGCCACCTCTCAAACTCCGTAAAGACCCACAGTTGGACTCATGGTTTCTTGGGACACTATTTTCAGAGTCTTTTTGAGCATGTGGTACTTTTTATAGTGTAATTTGTTGCTGTATCTGTCATTATTCATAGAGCTACAATTTAACCCCAAGAGTAATACTTTTTTTTTGAGCTTGCCCGTACTAGCCTCAATGGTTCCAATTTTTGTGTTACCTCGAGCCTCACTATAGAAGGACTCTCACAAACCTGTTTTTATGGTGTCCCCTTTCCTTTTTCCCAACTTGCTAATACTACTAATTGGGCATGGCTCTCTTACAGTGACCTTCACCTGCTCTCCAAAACTCAGATGGTTGCTTTAGAAGCTTCCCTAGTCGGGGTCCCAAGCCTTGCTGAAGCTGCCTACCTTGATCTCTCCAAACTAGCTTGTAATTTAGTAAAGTCTATTAATCAAACCTCCTCACTTATTCAGTTACTTAATGAGGAGTAGGCACAACTCAGACAAGTTATTTTACAAAATAGAATTGCTATAAACTACCTTCTACTTAGAGCTGGACATGGGTGTCAAGAATTTGCTGGTCTCTGTTGCTTTAATCTTACTGATAATTCATACCGTATTGAGATTTGTTTACAGGACCTTCGCTCCCTGGAGGAAAAGATATCCCAGAAGAAACACACTGGCTTACTCTCTTGGTTATGGTCGTGGCTCCCTGACCTGGGAACCTGGGGACGCCGGCTTGTCTCTGGCCTCCTTTCACTCCTTTTCTTTATTTTGGCCCTGTATATCCTCAGCAAATGCTTACTAAGCCTCCCCCAGAGACCTCCGCTCCTCTACAGTTTCCCTCAGGTCCCAATGCTTTCACAATTCCACATATCCCATAGAAGCTGTTTCCTTGCCACATGTTATTCGTACCTGTTCCAAACTGGATGCACGTTTCTGGCCTTGAGCCTACGAAATATGAGCTTTCATAGACTCACAGGGGGGACTGTTATGAGATTTGTATGAGACCACAAACTTGTGAGCATAAGTGACTCCATCTTAGCACTGTTCCCTTAATATTATGTTAACCTCTAGCCTGACTAACAAAAGTATAGAGCCCCTCTCATCCTTGAACAGTTTATAAGCAGAAGATTAGAGAAACTGCACCAGTCTCGAGGTCACCTATTAATCAACAATTTCTCCTGTTTATTACATTCCCAGGCTCTGAGGAGCCTGCTTGACCTTCTTTACTAATTCTCCTATCTTATATGAATATGTATGAAAACTATCCCTATATGGTACTAATAAATGTATTAATCTTGTTTACTTTGAATATATTAACCATTTTTAGATTTCCTTGAATTAAGTTGTTGTACCTGGGTATAAAACCCTTTTAGCACCGGTCCTTCGGGGCCGGCCACACTCAGTAGCTCCGAGTGTCAATAAACTGGTGATTCTTCCTCCTGTTGTCCGGCTCCATCATTGACCAGAGCAGAGAACGAGCTTTTCTCTTAACAGTTCCCTGATCTCCTTTAATCACCAGCTTCTAGCAGCCTCTAGCAGGGTGTCCTGTGAGAACTGTTTAAAAGTGCCGTGATGTTTTGTACACAGACAATGAAAATCAATGCAAAACAAACATTGTTTCATCGTAAATTCTATATAACCAAAATTAAAACTCGTAAAACTCAAGAAAATGAATTAACAAATTAAAAGCAAGGTATCAGTCATTCAGTTCTAAAACATGACTGTTTTAAATGCGGTGCCCAAAGGGCAAAAGCTAAATCAATTTTTTTTCTTGTGGATTTGAAACATTCATACATTTGATCCTTCTTTAGCTCGTTGGACAAAATATGTTGCAAACCATTCTAGTAAGACTGTAACCATAGTAAATGTGACTTTATGAACAGTCATTTAGCTGAAAAAAGTGGGTATGCCATGGAATTGTTTGTTCCCTTGAAGTGCGACAGGTTAGCGAAAAGGTCCGGAATCACTGAACTAGGTAACTCTTGAGGTCCCTTCCAATGCTTCTATATTTTATGCTCTCTGACCTGTCTCTACCAAAACTGTTTCCTTTCTCTATTGCATGTCTGATAGCTGTGTCAATATAAACACAGCCCTCATTCTGACAAAAGTTCAAAACTGTATTTTCTTTTGATGTGCAAATCCCTACCCATTAATTATAGCTATCTGTGAGCCTTTTTCAGCCTACAAGTTCTGACTCTATCCTCACCAGGCATTCCCGGGAGACTCATTTCTGCCTGTTCATTCTTGTCATTTGCCTGGCTCATTTTGTGCAGATATGCACTGACTTCATTGGACTTCTAGAATATCCATCCAAGGAGAGCTGTGAGGGCAAAAATCCTAGCTGGCTTCAAAATTGAACATAGTAGATTTATGGAGGAGTCGGTGTGATGGGACAGCCTACTTTGGTGTTGACTGATCTTTGGCTACTAGTAGTAAATAGATCCCACCCCCAACTAGTGGCCTGTCATGGGCAATTGAGCATGAGTTACTGAAGCAAATTCTTTCCAGATCCCTTGCTGCTGTACCTGGCTCATGCTCAGGGTTCAACTGACTGCCATATTTGTGATCAGGAGGGAATGTTCCTCCAGGAGCAGGAGTGGATTACTGCACAGGCTTACAGGACCCATGCCAAGGGGCTCTGTCTACCCAGTCAGCTTTGGGTGGAGGTGAGGCTTCCGTGAGCCAGAGTCTGGGCTCAAGCTCCCACTTCACCCCTGGGCAAACTGGTCTGCTGACAGGGGCAGGGCTGGCTGGCATGCTGTGTGGCCTTCCAAGGCCCACAGCCCTAGAGAGCAGCTCCAGAAGCTGCACCACATTCCTGTGAGCCTCGCTGCCCCTGTGGGCAGACTAGTAGGAGCAGGCTGGTGGGGCCAAAGGTGTCAGGTGTCGGGGGGTGGTGGTGATAGGATGGGAGCAGGGCCCAAGACAGGGCTCCAAGTGAGGCAGGAGCACCAGTGGGCCAGAGCCCAGGTCCCTGAGGCTCCTTAATCCACCCTGTCCAGTGCAAATTGTCAGAGACCTTGGGGTTTTTCACTTCTTCTGCAGCACAGAGCATGGGTCACTTGCTGGTGGATTCTCTAAACCCTGAAGTCTTTAAACCATGATTCAGGATGTCAGTAACTCAGTCATAGATTAGGGGGTGGTTCAGGTTCTGTGTCATGTATTGTGCGGGAGATCAAATTAGATGATCATATCTGTCCCGTCTCTAAGACCCAATAGACTCCTCTGCTGTTTGGGTGAAACCTATATGCAAATCCCTATCTCAGCAGGCTCTTTCAGTCCAGGGCCTGTCGACCCAACCTACTACTCTCACAGAACCATCTCCTGACATTAAATGTCTGCTGAACTGAGAGCACTGGGTCACTGTGGTGTAAAGGGGCAACTATTCCCCAAAGAGTCCTGCCATGTACTGAGTGCTCACCCTATCATTCTTTAAACTAGTCATGGGAAACCACATGCAAATTTCTGCCCAGGGGATTCCTGGCTAACTACAAACACTGGTTGTAGGAGCCTGAGTCTCTCACCAGACGTGGAGCCCACATTTCCTGCTTGTTGGGGAATTTCCCTTTTCGTATGAAACTAAGAATGAAATCTCTGTTGCTTGTCTTTTCCCTGCTATCTGCATCCTCCTGTAAGTGATTCTGGCACAGTGGTGAAATGAGGGACCGACCCACAGATTTCTTTAGTAGTTAAATTATTCCTTGCTCTTTTTCCTTTCTCCAGATGTCCTCGCTCAGGTGCAGCTGGTTCAGTCTGGCCCAGGTGTGGTCAAGCCTGGAGAGACCCTCACAGTGACCTGTGCTGTGTCTGGGTTCTCTATCTTTAATCAGTATTATTCTTGGCACTGGATCCAGCAGCCTCCAGGGAAACAGCTGCAGTGGGTTGGACGGGTGCACCCATATGATGGGAGCACAGCCCTATGCCCTGTCTCTCCAGGGGTGAATCACTTTGTCTGGAGATAACTCCAAGAACCAGCTCTCCCTGCAGCTTCACTTGCTGACAGTCACAGACACCGCTATCTATTACTGTGCCAGGAGAGACATAGTAAGAGAGAGCAGGGCAGGAACCACAACAGAAAGGGGAAGCAGTTTCAGTGCAGACATGCAGAACATTTTATGCCTCACAGCTTACATTATCTGTAGGATTGGCAGAATCAGATTTTTACTGATAAACATGGATTTCATCAAACACAGAGATCCTTTCCTCACTGGCATCTTTGAAATCATGTTTCCATCCATCAGCATTGAATTTTAAAGATTTTCATATTGAAAAAGTTTTTGAAACAGACAATTCTTTGCTATTACATGGACATTAATAATAATAGTAATAATAATAATAATAATGAATTCTTTCAAACCACCATCAGTATTAACTGTCATAATTATTTCAACAAACTAAATTCTACATGGCCTAATTATCTCCAACTCCACTTGAATACAGGTCAGTATTTTCTCATGAAATCTTAGTGATCACTTCCAGCCCTTACTCATATTGTCAGTCCCCTGTGGGTGGAGGTGCTCTGGCTTCTACCCTTCAAGGATGGTCTCCAAGGGACACAAAGACAGACTGTAATTATCAATGAACTCAAAGTACCCGCAATCTGGGAAAGATACTGTCAAGGCTCTTTCCCTACACTTGCACTTTGAGTGTGCAAGGTGGGAGCCTACAAAAGGCCTTAAATACTGGTCCTAAAGCCTTATCTAAAAGCTTTCCAAGGCTACCAATTTCCTGACCTTGGAGTGGTAGTTTTGCTACCACTCAAATGAAAAAAAAAACCCTCTTGAAAACCCAGGAAGGTAAACTTGGGAATTCCTTAATGAGAGGTACCTTCAATCACTTTTCTTCCTCCCTCAGGACAGCAGTTGAACCCCAGTTGGGATATCAGCTGAAAATGGAACAGAATCCCCTATAGTTGTTGGCTGTGCAGTCTGAGGCACATGCACACCAAATCTCTTGCCTTTTAGGACACAGAAACAGAGCTTATTTTAAAAGGGCACTTTTTTAATTACAAAGAATAGCTAAGAAACACAGAGAGTTGCTTCTCTGGGATTTACTTTAGGTAATTACAGGGTAGTGGGAGGGGGTACATGTGCTTAGCAGGAAACCAAAAACAAACAAAAAACAAAGAAATAACCTGACCACATCTAGCTAAATATTCCCTGTTCTACTCATGCATGGTCAGTTACAGACTTGAGCCTATCTTGGGCAGAGAGACTGCTGGATCCTACAGCCCTTTCTCTCTAGCTTCATCTTGATCCTTCCAGGAGCTCTGCTGCCACCCAACAGGCAACAGTCAGGGCTGCTGTTCCAAGTCAAAAACCTGTATTCTGTTTCTATTGGTTCTCCTCAGACTCGTAGACAGTGGTGTTAACCCTTTCTTCCCCAAGGTTACTCTAGCTAGTTACAAAAAGTGAGAAACAAGAAATAATATTTATGTTCCTGGCACAAAATCTCATCTTTCTGGGAACTTCAACAACCCAAAGACTGCTATGGGAGGTCAAATGGTAATTCCAGCATGCTGCATAATTTTCCCTATTAAACAAACTCTTGGAATGGAACACTCTTCTGGTTTTTCTTCTCACTCTTGGCTGCCTTTTAGGTGAGAATTTAAAGGAGATTGAAAGACAGAGACAGAGAGAAGGAAATAATATATTTTATGTGTTAAGTGAAGGCGATGAGGGGGCACTTTTCTCATTAGATTAAAGAAGAGTTTAGGATTTGGACTGGGATTAGGAAATAAATATAGGTTTCTGGTTAAAGCGAGGCTACAGTATTGATGTTAAAATTAAGATAGGGCAGTGGTTCCCAACCTGTGGCCTAGAGGCCAAAAGTGGCCCATGGGGGCTTTAAAGTGGCCTGTGGCTTCCCTCCTTCTCACTGCAGAAGTGAGTTTCTTTTTCAGGATGCAGGCAGCGCTCATTGCCACACGGCTAAAAGATCAGTGCAGGCTCCTTGCTGTGGCTGAGGGGATGGGAAAGCAGTTCTCTCCTCCCCCTGACTGGTTCAGGGAGCCTGGCAAAATACCCTGCCTAGGTCCCTAAGCACTAGGATCTCTGCTGAAGTCAGGGGATGGGAGCACTGATTTTTCATCCCTCTGGCTCCTGCAGAGACCAAAATACTTTACCTAGGTCCCTGCTGGAACCAGAGAAAGTGAAGCACTGATCTTCCATCCCTCTGGTTCAGAAGAGTGTCATTGTCTAGGGCTTCAGGCGGAGCACCTAGGGCTATGGGATGTGCAGATTTCCATCTGCATCTGGGAAGACACATGATCAGCAAGGAGGCTGCCTTCTCACAGAGATCCTTCTGTACCACTGCAGGAGGCTTTGCTGGTAGAGGCTGGTAGCTGTTCAGGGTTGGTATATATCACCCTCAAGCCAAAAAGATTAGGAACCATTGAGATAGGTATTAGACCTCAAGATGGAGCAGAGAGTGAGGACTGGGTTAGGGTTAGAAATAAATGTAAGCTTAAATTGGGTTAGGGTTAGGGTTATGATTCACAAAAAGGTATAATGAAAAGCATAAAATGAGGATTTTGGATAGTAGTCATAAAATGGTTCCTTATCTGATAGGAGACAAATGGACAATACGATACCAAAAGAAGTATAACTCTTATGTCCTTAGGACTAAATTTTTAGCTCTGTTTAATTGTCTAGGAATGTAAGCATGGGCTGAGTGTCAAACAAGGTCTGAGTGTCTGAGAGAGTACCCTTTGATGAGTCAGCTGAAAGGGGGCACCTTAATCTGCATGGGATTTCTATTTTCATGAATACAATTAAGTACCTACTACAATTCTACTGTATATGGATAAATCTCTGAAGGTCCTAGGTATGGTGGAAAATGGTTAGTATGGCTGGTTTGGGTTACGAATCCTTTTGCTAATTGCAGGGACAATGAAATGCTGTCCTTCAGTTGTATGGTATCCTTTGACTGTATGAACTGTGTTTAGCTTCTTCCGATGGAAATTTACTCTCACTTAAAGAGAGCACAAAATGGGGCCAGGCCGATATGTTCAGTATAGAAGAGAAGGGGAAGGGCTGAGAGATCTCCCTGTTACAGTTGCTTTAGCCCTGACAAAAAGTTAGCCTCAGGAATGGGTTATCACTTTCCTCCAAATGTCAACAGACAGAGTTAATGATTCTTTTTGCACTCTTCTGTATGAAGCAAGGCATTGCTCCTGTGTCAGCAGAAAGTTCTTTTCATGAGCTGAAATCACTCTGAAAGCTAGAGAAAGTGGGAACCTCAACTGACAGCAGGGAGGCACCATGAGCAGTTGGCACCTGCAGGCAGCAGGAGCCAGCAGATGGTTAAGAGGCATGAGCAGTTCAGCTCCAGCAGACTCCATGTGCCTGCAAGCTGCAGAAACTGCAAGTGGTTGGAACCAGCAAATGGGGGAGCCAACTGATGGTGACTTGCTAATACTCAGAGGTGGCAGAAGGTAGCTTCAGAGTGCGCCTGATCACATCTGTGTTGACGAGGACCTGCAGAAGGGGACTGGCTGAGCTCCACCTCCCCAAAAGAGATGGACACTGTAACTACAACTGTCATTACAGCAGAGAGTGAAATGGGAGAAGTGAAGGACACACCTCACATACTCTGTGGTGAGGTGGGTTCTGCCCATTGTGTTTATAAGCTTTGCACTGCACTGTTTTCACAAGCCAATGCTATTTTGGATGTTTTTCCTTTTATTAAAAATGGTGGGTAATCAATGTAACTGTCCTTCTTCAAGATGGGCTGTTCACATACATTCAGTTACAGGCTTCTAATATGCCACAGCGCATCATAATCTGGAAAGCCTTAGCTCTAGCCTCTCAGCTCAGAGTCAGCGGCT
Organism: Podocnemis expansa; assembly: GCA_007922195.1. Classification (NCBI taxonomy): domain Eukaryota; kingdom Metazoa; phylum Chordata; order Testudines; family Podocnemididae; genus Podocnemis; species Podocnemis expansa. Next base: position 572,629 of record ML682134.1, read on the forward strand.
ATACACATGACCATGACCCTGACCCCTCCATTCCCTTCTTTTCACCAACTCTGATAAGCAGGGATGGAGGGAGGGACCTGAATGTACATGAGCAGCCCATCTTAAGAAGGATGGTTACATCGGTAACCCACCATTCTTCTTCAAGCGCTGCTCACATCATTCAGTTACAGGTGACTGCTAGCCATACTCAGGATGGTGGACAGAGTTACAGTTTACCCACTTTGAGTACGGCTCTGCCCAATGCAGCATCCTCTCTTGCCTGTTGGATGATAGTCTAGTGCATCGTGAAGGTATGTACTGACGACCACATGGCTGCTTTGCAGATCTCCTGGATTGGGACTTGTGCAAGGAAGGCCATTGACAAAGCCTGGGCTCTTGTTGAGAGCACCCTGACTCTCTCGGGAAGGGGGTGTACCCAACCTTCCATAGCAGTCTTTAATAATGTTCACAGTCCACTTGGAGATGTACTGTGATGACACTGGTTGTCCTCTTTTTCACTCTACCACCATGACGAAAAGTTGGGAGTGCTGGAAGAACGGACATGTGCGCTCAATGTATGTTAGAAGTGCCCTTCTGATGTCCAGGGTGTGCCACCTCCTCTGGTTTTCCTGAACCTGAGGGTTTGGAAAAACACTGGGAAGCAAATGTCCTGGTTCAGGTGAAACGGTGATACCACCTTTGGGAGGAAGGATGGGTGTGGGCATAGTAACACCTTATCAGCAAAAAACCTCGTATAGGGAGGTTCTGATGAAAGGGCCCTCAGTTTGGAGACCTGACTTGCCAAAGTTATTGCTACCAAGAAACCCACCTTCCACACGAGGACCAGCAAGGTGCATGAGTCCAAGGGTTCATACGGAGGCTCTGTTAGGCAGTGGAGTACCACATTAAGGTCCCACTGTGGATAGATTCTCTCAATCCCCTTCAAGAACCTGATAGAAGTAGGGTGGCAGAAAACTGGGACCCCTTCTACCTTGTCATGCAAGGCTGAAATTGCTGCTAGATGGACCCTTAGAGAGGATGATGACAGGCCCTTATCCTTGAGGTCCAGCAGGTAGTCAAGGACCAAGTGAATGGGAGCCAACTCTGGTACAGAATCTCTTCCCTCAGACAAGAGAGAGAAGCGTTTCCATTTACCAGCACTGTTCCCTCTAAGGCGCTCGGCAGCATGTCCAAACACCTGAAAAAATCCTGCCGCGCAGGATTTTCCTGCCCCTGCGCATGGGGCAGTTCAGGGTGGGAGCACAGCCGAGGTTGGGGCCAGGCAATGTTGGGCTGGGCCTGCCCCCCCTCCGGGGAACAGCCAGGAGCAGGAGGCAACAGGCCCCGGGTCCTGCATCATGGCCGAGAATCAGCCAGGGGCGCCGGGCTGGACTGAGGATCGCGCCAGGACACAGCACTCCGGCACGTCTTCTCTAGGCCGGAGGAAGGGAGGGTCTACAGGCTGGGGCCAGCCCTGCCACTCCTCCCTCCCCTCCCCTCCTCACAGCCTGTGGAGGCTCTGCCCCTTCCAGCCCAGGCCTGGCTGTTCTCATGGCCAGCCCCAGCCTCCAGCCCAGACTCCTCCTTGTCGGCCAGCACCGTGGACTCCTGCCCCCACCCAGCTCTTTGGCCAGTGAAGGGGGCTGGGGGGGTTTGGGGTGGTCAGGCAGCCTGCAGGGAAAGCAGGGGGCAGGGAGGGTGTGTGGGGAGGGTGGAGAAGGGGTCAGGATGGTGGGCTGGAGAGGCCTGGGGTGGGGCTGAAGAGGGTGGGGGTTAGGAGGGCTGGAATGGGGGCAAGGAGCTTAGGAAGTCAGGATTGGGTAGGGTTACCAGGTGTCCGGCAAAAGAAGGGCATGTCCTCATTTTTGCCCTGCCGTCCTCCGGGCATTTGGGAAAAAGTGCAATTTGTCTGGCTTTTTGCCAGATGCGTGGGGCAGCTCTCTAAAAATAGAAGGGCAGAGAGCCCGCAGCTCCAAAACACGTTCTTCTCTCGTGCAGCCTAGTACCTGGTGGGGTTGGGAATTTGCAGAGGATTCCTTGCTGGGCTGCTGCATGTATATTGGCAGTAAAGAGGGCTAGCCAAGGGTGGGGTTGGCTGTGGCCAGGGAAGTGGTTTGGGTCTACCTTGTTGCTTTTGCTGCTTACCACTTCTTTCCAGTCTGCAGCTCAGGTCTGCTCCCCTCCCCCACCCCACCCATTTTGGGGAAGGCTTGCTCTGATTTTTTGGAGAGGCTGGAACTTTTCTTCAGCTTGATGGCTTCTCTCACAGACACAACCCTCTGGTCCCTGCTTCACTTTCTGTTTTGCTGCCCTGCTTGGCTTACAGTTTTGGGGGAGGTTTCTTTCTCTAATGGCTCAGTTAAACCAGATCTTTATTCCTTGTAACGGGCATTGCCTTTCTGCAACAAGTGTTTTGTTTACAGGTCAAGGAAAGTTCACGTTGGGTTGTGAGGACATTTGACTGGACGTGATTTTTCCTTTTCTCACTGTGATTTTTTCAGTTTGCTTCTTCTCCTTTCTAAGATGAGATTAGTCTGCTATAGATGTATCCTTAAATTATTAATATACACCAAAGTGCAAGTATTATACATTCTAAAGTAGCTGCTGGGCTGGGCCTGATTCTATAGTTTAAATGAAGTCAGTGGAAAATTACACTGAGCAAGGAATGCAACATTTGTCCCTTTGTGAGTAGTTTATCAAATCATAGAAAACAAACAGCTTGGTTTTGCTTTTTGCATATATATTCTGTGCTTATTTTTATTTTAGGGTGAGTTTCTTTTGGTATATTTAGGAAAAAATGATCATTGCATCTGAGAATAGGTGCTGTAGTTTTGAGTGCAGCATCTGATAGTCAAAAACATCTAATTTTACTCCCTCCCCCATTTGATGTGTATTTCACATAAAAGCAAATGGAAAGTGTCAATGCTCATCAGGGCTGGCACTACGCGGTAAGAAGCCAGGGCGCCGGCATTTTGAGGGGCGTTGAAAGGGGACAGCGCTGTGGTGCTCCCCTGATGATGTCACTCTTCTGCGCCACCGTCGTTCTGCTGCAGAGGGGCGCCACAATCCCCAGCGCTGGCCCTGATGCTCATAAAATAGATATATATCGATCTGTGGTTTATAGCAGACATAGTAGGATGTGATGTCTAGAAACTTGCATTTTAGGTAAAAGATTATGTTTCAAGCAGGTCTGCACGTAAAAACCAGCAGCTCTCACTTCTGATTGCTCCTTTCCTGTGTGTATAAAACTTAAACAGCTTGTCTGTGATTTTTTTTTTAAAATACTGCACAGTGAGGTTCAAAACTGAGGCTAGACAGGGATTTCCCTACCCCCCCAGCTGTCAGCTAGTAACAGTTATACCAAATCAGTGAGCACCCCCTACACCCCCCTGAACTCCCCCTTTCAATTTCAAGTGTTGGGGACAATCCTGCTGACAGAGATTACTTTTCCTTCAGAAGCCAACGCCTTAAATTCTGCTAGACTTCATGTAGTCAAGGGCTGGCCCCTCCGTGTGTCAAACAATGGGAGTGAGTTCTGTGAAGGAACTTACTGTGTTAAAACTGCTTTTAATGTTGTCCATAATCGCTACATTAAATTCATTGGAGGTTTGCTTCCATTTGCAACTCACAATGTAAAAATATCAATCTGGATAGGAGTTCTGCAGCATGATCCTCCTTGCACCTTTGATATAAATATTAAATACTTAATTTTGTAACTCCTTAAAGTGGCTAGCTTTATGGTTGTTTTAATGTGAAGATGAAAAATACTTAAGCCATTCATTTGATATTCCTGAGCTGCTGTTCTTGCAATTCATCTCACACTGTAACTAGGGGCTAGACAGATTTCTCTGGAGTTGGGTGATCAATGGGGCAAGCACTGGGGGGGGGCAGTAGCTGGGGTGGCTGGGTGGATGAAGGGGCCCGAGCTGGGCCCCGGATGTGTGTATGTCTTCCAATGTCCTCTTTTTTGTACTTCCCTGTCCTCCTTTCCATGCTTTGGTATCTGGTAACCCTAGGATTGGGGCAGTTCTTCAGCTTTCTAAATAAGAGGTACGGCAAAGAGTAAGTGCCACTCATACCCTGAAGTTTGAAAATCCTCACATGGGAAACAGCGAGTGCATGGTGCCAAAATGTCCTTTCCATAACTAGATAAAGCTGTGGAGGTGAAAAAAATCTAAAAATCACTTGTATATTTCCTGAAAACTACTGTGGATGTTACTTAAGTGAGTGTGACTGAACAGTGAGAATGTTTAAGCATATTAATCCTGTACCTTCAAAGAACCTGGAACATATTTTCTCCAGAATCCTGTAAATTACAACAATTCATAACAAAACAAACAAGGACTCCTGGCGTGCTTAAAGACTAACAAATATATTGATTGCATGAGCTTTCATGGCAGAAAACCCCATTTCATCAGATGCTTTGAAGAACAATTCATAGAAATCTTAGAGATGTAATGGAGATATCAGATAAGTACTTGTTTTAAATATAATAACAGTCAAAAGACTGGGAATCAAAGGCAGCCATGAGATTATTCTTTTCCTTATGCACCCTAATCTGTCCATCAGAAGAAACCATAATGCATTGAAGTGACGTGGTATTTTGGTAGAAATTTTCTCTTAAGTTGCAATGTAGCCCCAAAATGATGGGGCAGGTAAAGATACAAGGGATTGAAAACAGGCTTTTCAGAAATACTGTACCCTTATCTTAAAGCAGCTAGAAGCCCATTGTTTTGATTTCAACTGTGTTTAGCACCCTTATTGTAGCAGCATTTTCCTGAAAAGGGATGTCTGGAATCTTTTTGATTTTTAAAATTTCAATAGAATTTACCCCTCTGGGACCATCAAGACATCTTAAATGCTGCCAATTTCCAGAGGGGGTAGCCGTGTTAGTCTGGTCCAGGGGAAAACAAAACAAAACAAAACAAGGAGTCCCCCACGAAAGTTCATGCGAAAAATAAATCTGTTAGTCTTTAAGTGCCACATGACTCCTTGTGTATCTTAAATGCTTTGCAGCTTGTCAGTTTCAAAAGGGATAGCGGTGTTAGTCTAGTCCAGGAAAAAAACAACAAGGAGTTGTGTGGCACTTTAAGACTAACAGATTTATTTTTTGCATGAGCTTTTGTGGGAGAAGTCTCCCGCAAAAGCTCATGCAAAAAATAAATCTGTTAGTCTTAAAGTGCCACACAACTCCTTGTTGTTTTTTTTATCTTGAATGCTGTCAGTGATAATTAGCTGGCTTCCCTGTGAATTGTAACTCTGTATGTAGAACACAGGAGATGAGTGTATTAGGTAGAATTGTGACACCTAGGATCCAGATTGAAAATAACTTTGGTCTTGGGTTGTTTAAAAGCTATGGATTACCCAGTAGTTTCTTTTGATTGTATAGCAATTTGGGTAAATGCTAAATAACTTGGGTGTTTTTTTTAAATTAATACAAACAACTTTAAATAATTTTATTACTTTTTCATTGGTCTAGATTTTTCAATAATTTTTGTTGCACAAGTTTGCAAACATATTTTATTAAGAAAAAGTTTTGTACACAGGTTGAAAATTTTGCACACAAGCTGCCAAACCTTAGAGGGAACATTCCTTCCCAGTATAGGTAGTCCTGGTAGAGGGCCTCCTACTACCTATCAGTACCTTTTTGACCAGCTCTGAGCAGAGTTTCGCATGCTCATTCAGTCATGCAAGCTCCAGGTCATTAGGTACAGCAATCCCGGGTTTGGGTGCTGCAGTCGGCCCGAGTTCTGAATTAACAGATCCGCCCAGAGACGAAGGAGGAAAGGAGCGTCTATCGATAGATCCCATAGGACCAAGTACCAATGTTGTCTGGGCCAGTTCAGAGATATGAAGATCATGACTGCTCTGTCCCTCTTTATCTTCAGGAGGACCCTGTATATCAGAGGAATTGGTGGGAACACATACATTAGAGGGACCCCCATGGGACTAGAAAGACATCTGCAAGTGAGCCCTTCTCTCGAGCCCTGAGGGAACAGAAGCGGTGATGCTTCCAATCCTGGCATATCGCAAACAGGTCCACCTGGGGTGCACCCCAATGGCTGGCTAAGTGGGACACTACTTCTCGGTGCAGAGACCATTCGAGGTGGAACAGAAAGTTTCTGCTGAGTGAGGCAGCTATATTGTTGTCTACCGCTGGGAGGTAGACTGCCACCAGGGTAAAACTGTGCCTCAGAGCCAGTTCCCACAGCTTGGTTGCCTCTGCACAGAGGGCCGGAGCGTGAACACCCTCCTGGTAGTTCGTATAAAACATGGCAGCTGTGTTATCCATTGAGACCTGGACCGTTTTTCCTTCTATTTGGTCTAGAAAGATCCTCCAGGCCAGGTGGATGGCTCTGAGCTCCTTCACGTTTATGTTTAGGAGTCTGTCCATGGGGGACCAATTCCCTTGGGTCGATAGTCCCCCTGAAATGTGGGCTCCCCCCCATGTCCAATGGATTGGTGATTAGGGTCACCGTAGGGTTTGAGGCCTCGAAAGGAATGCTCCTCATGGCAAAAGTGGGTCCCGCCACATTTCCAGTGTCCCCAGGATATTGCAGGGGATCGTTAGTACCTTGTTCAGAGGGTGCCTCTGGGGCTGCAAGGCTGTGGCTAGCCAGAGCTGAAAAGGCCTCATTCTCAGGCAGGTCGTTCTTATCCCAGAAGTGGTGGCTGCCACATGACCCAGAAGTTGGAGGCAGCACCTGACTCTGGTTACCAGGGCTTCCTGCAGCTCCAAAATGATGCTAAAGATGGACTGAAATCTTGAATGGGGCAGGGAAGTTCTCCCTCTTTTGGAGTCTAAGAGGGCTCCTATAAACTCTATCCTCTGGTTAGTGAAGAATTTTGACTTTTTGTGATTTATGCACAGTTCCAGGCACTCACATAGCCGTTTTGCTACTCTGATGCTGTGTTGGACCTGGTATTTTGATCTTCCCTTTATCAGACAATCATTGAGGTAGGGATAGATTCTTATTCCCTGCCGTTGCAGGTGTGCCGCGACGACTATCATGCATTTTGTGAACACCCTGAAGTCTATGGAGAGGGTGAAAGGGAGGGATGTGAACTGGAAATGTTTCCCTCCCACCACAAATCTGAGGCATCTTTTGTGGTGGGGTCTCATCACTATGTGGATATAAGCACTGTTCCCTCTAACGTGCGCGGCAGCGCGGCAGCGCAGGTTAGACCCCCCTCCCCGCGCAGGGGTTTCCAGTCCCCGCGCAGGGGAGGGCGAGGCCGGCAGAGCGGCTGACGCTCAGCCAGGGGAGTGGGGGCGGGGCGGCCTGGGAGCGGAGCAGCTGAGCCGCTGGGGGAGGAGGGGGCGGGGCGGGCAGGCCCACGCTGTCAAAGTGGGGAGCGGGGCCAGGCCAGCAGAGCAGCTGGGGGGGGGGGGTGAGCCAGGCCTGGGCAGGGGCCAGCAGAGCCCCTGAAGATCGGCTGGGGGCTGGTCAGGCTCAGGGTCAGCAGAGAAAACCAGGAGTCTGTATCTCTTTAAGATTCCTCCTCTTTGCCCTGCCCTGCTCCAGGCAGTCCAGCTGCAGGGCTGGAAGTGGTTTCACTTTGCTTTCTTGCTTCGGCTTCTCACCCCCGGCTTCTTTCCAGGCTCCAGCTCAGGTTCTCTCCCCTTTCCCTGCACCTGATTTTGGGGGAGGTTTGATCTTATTTTTTGCAGGGGTTGGGGCTTTTCTTTACCTTGATGGGGTCTCTGAACTGCCCAGAGAGAAACCTGGGACTCTTTTGCTTTGCTGCCCTGCTTGGCTTAAAGTTTCTGGGGAGGTTTCTTTCTCTAACGGCTGGGCTAAGCCAGATCTTTATTCCTGCTAATGAATCTTGGCTTTTGACAACAAATCCTTTGTTTAGAGGTCCAACAAAGTTCACTTTTGATTGTGAGGAGGTTTCAGTTTGTAAGATTTTCCTTTTCCCAGTGTGATTTTTTTCAGTTTGTTTCTCCCTTCCAAGAAGAAGTTAGTCCACTATAGATGTGTCCTTATATTTTTAGTAAGATACACAGATGTGCAAGTATTATCCATTCTAAAGTAGCTGCTGGGCTGGGCCTGATCCTATAGTTTAAATGAAGTCAGTGCGAAATTTGATGGAGTAAGGCTTGCAATATTTGTCCCTTTGTTAGTTTATCAAATCATAGAAAACAAGCAGCTTGCTCTTGCCTATATACTCTATGCTTATTTTTATTTTGGAATATTTAGGAAAAAACTGATCATTGCATTCGAGAATAGGTGCTGTCCTCTTGGGTGGAGCATTTGATAGTCACAAACATCTACTTCTACTCTGCCGCCCCCCCATTTGATGTGTATTTCACATAAAAGCAAACAAAACATCAACTGTCATAAAATAGATATATATCCATCTGTGGTTTATGGCAGACATAGTAGGATATGATGTTTCCAGAAATTTGCATTTTAGGTAAAAGGTTATGTTTCAGGTAGGTCTGCACATAAAAACTGGCAGCTCTCATTTTTTCTGATTTCTCCTTTCCTGTGTGTATAAAATCTAAAGAGCTTGTCTGTGATTTTTTTTTAAATACTGCACAGTGAGGCTAGATGGGGATTTCTGTACACTCCGCCTGCACCCCCCAGTTGTTGGCTAGTAACAGTGTTAGAGCAAATGAGTGAGCACCCCCTAAACCCCCCAAACATCCCCCTGCACCACACCCCTAATTTCACATCATGGGGAGAATACTGCTGACAGAGATTACTTTTCCTTTAGAAGCCAACACCTCAAATTCTGTTAGACTTCATGTAGTCAAGGGCCCATCCCTCTGTGTGTCAAACAATGAGTGAATTCTGTGAAGGAACTTACTGTGTTAAACCTGATTTTAATCTTGTCCATAATTACTACATTAAATTTATTGGAGGTGTGCTTCTGTTTGCAACTCACAATATAAAAACATCAGTCTGGATAGGAGTTCTGCAGTGTGATTCTCCTTGCACCTTGATATAAGCATTAAATACTTAGTTTTGTGACTCCTTAAAGTGGTTGGCTTTACGGTTACTTTAATGTGAAGAGGAAAAATACTTAAGCCATTCATTTGATATTCTTGAGCCTCTGTTCTTGCAATTAATCTCACACTGTAACTAGGGGCTAGACAGATTTCCCTGGAGTTGAGTGATCAATGGGGCAAGCATTTGGGGGGGGGGCATTGGCTGGGTGGATGAAGGGGGCCCAGGCGCAGCCCCAGATGTGTATGTGTCCTCCAACATCCTCCTTTTTGTACTTCCCTGGCCTCCTTTCCATGCTTTGGTATCCGGTGACCCTAGTCTGGCAAAGTGGTTGAGGATTGGATGAGGGGTGGGGGGGACAGGGCTTAACCATGGCCAAGGATCAACTGGGGGAGGGGGCAGGCTGGGAAAGCAGCTGAAGATGGGCAGGGGGCAGGCCTGAAGCCCCACTCAGGATTGGCGGGGGGGGGGGAGTTGCTAGCTATCCAAGGGCTCCTTTTTACCTTCATGTCCTTCCTCCCTCAGGCATTCCAAAAATAGGTGATTGTCCAGCCTTTTACTTCTGATATGTAGACTGAGGGGGGCACAGTGCTGGAACCCACCATCCTGATGTTAAGAGTTTGCTGCACAGATGCACACACGGAATAAACAGCAGTTTGGGGGGGATGGGATCAAGGGGCAGTGGAGTACACAGTTATCCTTTATGCCTAGAAGTTTTTCTATATGGAATGCCTGTAGCTCAGTTGGTAGAATAACAGATTTGTGATCACAGGGTCAAGCCCTGGGTTGGGTTTTTTACCTTTTGGCCTGTTGCTCCTTAGGGAAGGGTTAAATTGGGGGAAAAAAATATATAGCAAACACTAATAAAATGAAGGAAAAGAAAGTATACTGTGATCAAGATTACTAATAGTGACCAATTAAGTAAAACAAATAAAGAGTCACATTTGAACTGGCTAGGAACAATTTAGGACCTTTTTTTTTTAATTGTAAAATGGGCTGCTGTGCAAAATGAAAAATGAGAGGCAAGTTAATTGCTTTCATTTTAACTTTTTTATGTGCTTATTCATTTTGGAAAACCGACAAAGGCAGACAAACAGGACTGAAGAATTGATGAGACAAAATGTCACATAAGCATAGAATACATTCAAATTATTAATAAAAGCAATTTAAATAACTTATTAATTTTTCATTGTTCTATATTTTTCAATAATTTCCATCACGTGAAGTTGCACAAAAATTTTATTCAGAAAAAGTTTTGCACACGGGTTCAAAATTTTGCACACAAGCCGTCAAACCTTAGAGGGAACATTGGATATAAGTGTCTTTTAAGTTGAGGCCCATGAACTAATCCCCGTAGTCTAGAGCTGAAATTATTTGTGATAGGGAAACTATACAGAATTTCATTTCCCTTATGCTCTGAGGTCTAGAATGGACCTCAGACTGCTGTTTGGTTTGGGGACCAGAAAATACCATGAATAAAACCCCTTTCCCCATTGTCTTCTTGGGATCTTTTCTATGGCCCCAAGGGAGAGCAGCTTTTCTCATGCCCTTTCCAGTACCAGATCCAGCTCTCGGTTCCTGAGGTTTGGGTGAGGGGGTGGTTTTCTGTCTTGGTGTATGGATTTGAATTGTATGGAGTACCCTTTGGATACAGTGTCTAGTATCCAATGGTTGGTTGTGATACTGCCCCAGTGGTGAAAGAATGGGGTCAGGCGCTTGCTGAAGACCAGGGGCTGGGTTGTGGTCTGGCCACCATCTGGCTGACCATTCAAACTGCTGCTTCTAGCACACAGGGCGAGAGGTGCCCTGTCCCTGGTGGTTGGTCTGAGAGGGCTGGGGTTTTGGGTCCTTGCCTAACTGGGCCTTCTCCCTGTCCAGACCCCATACTGGTGTTGGGGTTACTGATAGGACCTGGGGCAAGAACCCTGTGATTGAGGCTGTCATTGCAAATGCTGAGATTGCTGCTATGTTTGCTGGGGTCTAAATGAATGCCTGGTTAGTGGGGGGCATGTACATGCCCAGGGACTTTAGGGTGTCTCTAGGGTCTTTCACCCCATCTAGCTTAAAACTGTGGACTCTGCAAACAGTGCAGGGCCCTCAAAAAGGAGGTTCTGTATTGCTAGTTGCATCTGTTGTGAGAAGACAGGCCCTTGTAGCCAGGCTGACTGCCACATTGCCGCTGCAGAGGCCATGCTGCATGAGGCTGTGTCAGATGCATCCCAGGAGGTCATCAGGGCCTCCCTTGAGGCCAGAACATCCTCCTCAACCATAGTTTCATAGTCCCTACAGTGCTTTCTGGGGACTACATTGTGAAAACATTCCATGGCCCTCCGGAGATTGAAGGCATGCCTCCCCATGGAGGCCTGGTGGTTGGCTATGCATAACGGGAGGGCTGAGGTGGAATAAACCTTTCTATCAAAGAGGTCTAGCTTTTTTGCCTCTTTGTTTCTGGGAGTAGAGTCTGGTTAGCTCTGTCTCTCCCTTTGGTTAACCGCACCCCCACCAGGGAACCCAGAGTGGGGTTGTGGAACAGGAAGGCAAACTTGTTGGATGGCATGTGGTATTTCTGATCCATGGCCTTGGATGCAGGAGGGACTGATGATGGTTTGCCATCGTGCCCTTGCAATGTTGTATACCCCTTCATGGAGGGGCACTGAGACCCTGGTGGGTGGGGCTGCATCCCCCACATCAAAAAGGGGCTCACATTCCTCTTTAATGTCTCCTAAGTCTAGGTTTAGTTTGGCAACCATACATCTCACCAGCTCCTGTTGAGTACAGAGGTCATCCCTGTACACCAGTGGCCTCTGGTAGGTTACCTTGTCTGGGGAAGATGAAGGGGCCTGTGATCTGCTGCATTGAGTGGTGTCTAGATCAAGTTCATCATCTGATGCCTCTGAAGAACTGAGAGTTCTGGCTGATGGTGGTACCAAGGGTTGAAGAGTGGTGGGGTCATAGTTGGGCATCCACTCCAGTCATCTGCAGGGCCACCCACGGGAACAGCGTGGTGCCAAATCACAGTGTATCTGGGAATGGCCTCCCTCCTTCCAGGTGCCATCAGTGCTAGACCAGTTGCTCCTGGGTCAGTTCCTTTGTTCCGTCACTACCAGAATGGATAGCTGTGGAGGAGTCGGTGCCAAGGGAGTCCACACTGAGGGAGGGGGGAAATAGGTCTTCCCAGCCTGGAAGAGTTGGGGAGCTCTTGCAGTGCCATCTTCCTGCTGGTCTCTCCACTCTGAAGTGAGTGCTAGAGTCAGGAGGGACCCGCAGGGCTGAGGCTCCTCACAGGAGGAAGAGGAGGAAGTGGATGTAGATCTCGCCCTTCTGGATCACTGTGAGCACAATACTGAAGGCTTGTAAGAGGATTCAGGTCAAGAACAATATCCATTCTTCTGCATGCCAGTACGGTTCCACGGTGCTGGGGAGGATTTGTTTGGTGGCAATGGTGCCAGCACTGGGTCACTGGCGGGGAACATCCACTCCTTAGAAGACAATGTCAGCATACCCTTAGACCAGGCTGCATTCCGTCATGCTGGAGCCCATAATTGGAACAATGCCTTTGCCGCCACAAGGGCCACTGTAGTCAACGGCCCTGAGAGGCGCTCTAGCCCCATCCCTTGAGGTGGGGTTGTCGGAGGTGATGTTAAGCAGTGCCATGGTGGTGCCAAACCAGATGCCAATTGCTGCTTTTTATTTTTAGCCAGAGAGGGGCAGATTCTGATGCTGAGTTAGCATGTGGTGCCAGCAAATTCTTGGGCACATGAGACGTATCAGGCACCAGCTGCAAAGCCCGTTTTTGGGCAAGGTTGTGAAGCCTTCACTCCATGTCCTTGTGTGTCCTCCATATGAAGGACTTGCATATGGAGCAATTATTGTCCAGGTGTGACTCAGAAGGCACAGGAGGCACTTCGCATGTGGATCGTCGATGGGGAATGCCTTACAGCAGGTCTCACAAGGCTTGAATCCTGGCATGTTGTGAATATCTCAGACTGGCACTTGCTTAATGCAAGTATGGGCTGTTCCAGTACCATTGCTGAGGGCAGAAAGAAGGAATTAGGAGGGTCAGGGTCAGCGTCACATATATAGTCGTGGATGTGGCATGGAGAGGGTGTTAGTCACTTACCCTGAGCTGACAGACTATGGCTAAAAGACTTTCCAGATTACCACACACTAGGGTATGTACATGTGTAACTGAATGATGTGAGCAGAGCTCGAAGAAGTTTATGTTCTGCACTCAGATTATGTGGTTGTGAGTGGGGAAGTATTGTGTTTTGGGCACCCAAGGAATAATGTGTTATTTCCCAGGAGACTGGGTGCAGGCTCAGGCTGGTTTGCTGTTGTATCATTGGCAGGAACCCCTGGATATGGAACCTCTCCCTTTGCTGCTGTGGGCTTTGCTTGGTAGAAGGGTTATGCTTCAATACTTTTACAAACTTGGCCCATAGCAACTTAGAAACTTCCTTCCTGTGTTTCTGTGCTCCTCACTACCACCACAAATATGTAGGATGCCCCCTTATACACACAGGGACTCACAAATAAATTTTTTCTCCCTGTAGATGAAGTTGGGGTGAATGTGACCTGCTGCCCCCCTCCTTTAATGTGATCTGTATATCTTCCCTGTTCACCCTCACAATGTGATGTTGTGGATTAATGCAGGGAATGTCACTTAAGGTTTTAAGAATGCTTATGGCATCCTTTGCACTTGACATTACCATTATTGAGGCTTGTTTCCCTCAACACCCTACATACCTACAGATAAGAAACTTGTCCCCAGAGGTATTTGCCATGGTTCAAGTGGAGGCACACAAACAGAGTGAAAGTATTCCTAACAAAAACAATGCAAACTATGCGCCTCGGATTGAGAAGGGAGAATCACCACAAGAAAAAAGGCTGATAGGGGTTTGAAAATAAAAGGAAAACACTCACTTAGAACTAGTTAATGCCTGTGCCATGGATTCAATCTCCTAAGAAAGATCAAGGACAGATACCTATCCACATGGTAAGAAGCACCTGGTTGCAAAACCATCAGTGTGGGTAAGCTAGCAGTGGACTGTAACAGTGATCTTAGTATAGAATAAAACCAAAGCAAAGAAGGAGTTCTCTGGCACTTTTAAAGACTAACATTTATTTATCACATAAACTTTTCTGGTGTGATGTTCCCCTCCTGCTGGCTAGTCTGGTGCCTCCTCTGTGCCTCCTCAATCCCCCAACCCTGGACCCCAACTTACTCAGCTTTGATAGGTAGACCACCACTCCAGGGTCAGTCCACATCAGCCTCCTTTGTGTAATCAGGCCCAGGCAATGGAAGTGTGCACACTGGCCAGTTGGGGGAGGTCCCCAAGCAAGCATCCGCAGTCCCAGATGCCACACCAGAAACTTCAATCCTACAGGGATTGGGACCCTTCCCAGATCAGTGTAGGCTCATATACACTGGTCTGTCAGTTTAACAAAGAAACTGATACAATCATCTGTTTCTCCTTCATACACTCTAAAATCCACACAGCTTTTGAGAAAATAAACTTTAGTTTATCAATTAAAACATGATCTTAGGTGAGTATACAGCAAATCAATGCAACATCAATAAATTAACCTGTCAGGAGAGAACCACTACCCAACAAAAGGAAATATAAATTCTAAGATAAAGTTTACATTTGTACTCCATTTCAATCTGACTCATGTGGCTGGTTGATGATGGTTTTACCACCAGTCTGTGCCCTTCCTTGGGCAGGGCTCAGACCTTGCTTGTAGGTGATGTTTCATGGAGAACCTCTGGCCAAAAACCTCAAACAGTTCAAAGGGTCACTATTTCCTCCTCCTTGAAGTCAGTTGATTCTCTTTGTTCAGAAAAGGTAGGTGATCTCCACCACTCAGCCAAGGTGCTATGGACATTTAGCTAGTCCATTGTCATTAGTATTCTCTCTGGGTGTGTCATGGCAGCCCTGACTGTTTACTTGCTGGGAGACAGCTCTAATTGTCTGCCCCTTTCCCCTCAAGTCATGCAAAACCCTATGGGGACATTTTTCACATCTGTATAAATACATGATGCTACATGCTACCATAACATCAGTGGACTGTCCCAAAATATGTCATGACCATTCAAGAAGAAGGACCTTGCATGACATGTTTTGCATTCAATTGCATTACCAGAGTGAACAGGAAACTTACAAAGTTCATACCGTAGGAGTGCGGGGTGGGGTGGGAGGGGGGAATGCATCCCATGACACACGGGGAAAAGCTCACTTCATCAGACGCATGAATAGAAAACAATAATATGGAAGGGACTATGCAAATGAAGAAAAGGGTAAGTCGTAATCTGGTGACTTATCCCTTTCTGCATTTATATGTTCCCTTCTGTACTGCAGTTTTCCATTTCATACATCTGACTAAGTGGAATTTTACTAAGGAAAACTCATGCAATAAATGAATTTGCTAGTCTTTAAACTTGCTGCAGAACTCCTCCATTGTTTTGATTTTGCTGCAATAGACTGACATGGCTACCACTCTGGACCTCTAGTTTAGAATGTGTTATCTTTTATTTGTGATTATCTCCTTAATTAATTAATCATCTGATTTTATCTTAATTTGACAAATACACACTGCAAGTCAAGTTTTAATCAATAAAACTATGTTTGTTCTAACTAAAGCGGTGTAAGTATGAATGCCTGACTTAGAGCAAAAGCTAATGCATATCTATTTCTTCATTAAAATGGTGGACTAGTATATGTGAGCTTGCAAGGCCCAGTGGGCATGCATTGGCCCTTGCAATCCAAAGTCTGGTTCTGGGGTTGAGAGTATTTGCTAGGGGAACATCCCACAAGTGACTAGTTTGAGCATACTTCCACCACCTAAGAAACTAATTGTATTCTGGAGACTGGAGGTGAGCTGACTCAGGTGTGGGGCCCCACACAGCAAAGTGGGGTAGGTTAGGGCCCTGGAATGGACAATCAGAGGGAGACAGTGGCACACCAATCCTAACTGCCAGAGGAGACGGTCACAGTGGATTCAGGACATTTTAGGATGTATTTCATGAGCAAATCAATTGAAAGGCTGTAAACCCACCAGGAACTCAGGGATTTAGGAAGAAATTTTCCTCTGAGTAGAATATTGTATAATATGCAGTTAGGGGCATCCCAGCACCATTATCTGAAACTTATGTCACCGGCCATGGACAAAGAGAAGGGGACTTTTGATCAGACCAGCTCCTACAGTTACAGTTTCTCTCTTTTCAGACAAGGAGGAAAAATACACAGATAACTGGAGGGGTGAGGTGGGCTCTCATGCTGCTTTATACCTTGAGTCACTGTAGCTCCCAGGCAGTGTTTCACTAAAGGACATACATGGACAGGGCCAGCTCTGGCAGAAAACACGGACACCCTTTGCAGGAGGCATTTGTAGACCTGGCCTGTCTCACAGACATTCTTTGGACGAACTTTCAGTGTGGGGAACTGATCTGAGAGTCAGATTTTTAAGGAAGTGCTTAAATTGGCTTAATAAATTCCAAATATTGCCCTGGCTTTGCTAAGTCTACATAAGCCCCTAGTGTAGACATAGCCAGTGACCTGTGCAGTTTTAGGAGTCTCCATCACTGACAACAGATATGGCTGGCACTGGACCCAACCATCCCAGAAAAAGGCAGAAGTGGATGCGGGGACGTGCACTGATATACAAATGGGAAGATGGGTCATTTCTGCATCTCTCAAGGCCAAGTGACTATCATTGCTGTCATCTCCAGAACAAAGAACCAGTTCCACTCACTGACAGCTGCATACACTGCCACCTGCTACTGCACCAGGAGACACACAGCGACACAGAGCAGGGCAGGAACTCCTGAGAAAAGGGGTAGTGATTTCCATGCAGTAATCTGGGGCCTGGCACCGTGATTTCTCTGAGAGTGACAGAAACCCTGGGCTTATTCACAGCAGCAGAACCAAGGAAATTCTCCTTCCTCACACCCAGCCCTGCCAGTCATACATTAAACAGTGGCCATCCATCTAGCCAGTGCAGGAATCTGTCTGTTAGCATTGGTGTTAATCACCTGCCACCCAAAATGCTTCTCATTTTATACCATAGGGGCAGGTGCCGCACCTGTCCAAAGACATCATTGCCCAGGTATCAGTCTTTGAAATAGGAGGGAAGAGCCTCTCTCTCTCTCTCTCTCACTTTCACACACATGCACTAAGCAGTCCACATATGGCATCTCCCTCACCTGACATCATAGAAATCACACCCTACATGGGAGCTGCTGTAAACTGTGAATCTGCTACACTCTAGGTGGCTGATCAGGATCAGAGACTTCCCTAGACCTATAAATTTGTTAGCCTTTAAAAGTTCCATAGGACTTCTTGTTTGTTTTTCCTAGATCTATTCCTCTTTGTGGATACTGCAATGAGGACACCTGGCCCTGGGTTCTTCTCAGAATCTGGTTCTTACTGTGGCTTAGAAGGTGGAAAACAAAAGGATCATTTATGTCCCGGGGCAGCGTCTTCCCTATAAAGTGGTGCAAATAATGCCATGGAAGATCTTAGTCATCTCTCTGCTATATATAGGTTATGACTGATCTGTGCCTATTTATCTAGAATGCAGAACAAGGGGGGTGTGAGGGAGCCTCTCTCTTGCCCTGTCACACAGGCAGCCGAGAGTGACTGAATAGCTAACAACTGACCTTGGATCAGCTCCTTCTCAGATGCAAACTGGTGTACGTCATGTTTATGCAAATCTCACATGCAAGTTGACCATTTCAATAACAGCTCCTCATCTCTCACAGGGACCTGCCTGCCCTGGCCCAAACTAAATCTGATTTCTTTACTTTCCCCTGTGAAGACTGATGAATTTCCTACTGTGAACGTTAACTCTAGTAACCATTTCTGACTAGAAGTCTTTAAAGCCAGGGGTTATAGTAAGCTGGAATGTCCTAGAACAGTGTTCCGGAGCCCAACTATTTTTAGGGCACAGCGTTCCAGGGCCCAGTAGAAATTGGGGAATGCACTAGAATGCTGCGTTCCAGGGACCCCTAAAAATAGACAAACATCAGAATGCAGCATTCTGGTACATTCCCCCAGGAATGGCTCAAGGGGCTGTGGGCTGAAGCAAGCCCCGCCACCCTTCCCCCCCTTTCCTGGCACCTGTGCCATCCCCTCCCCTTCCTGCTGGGCTCAGGGGGTATGTGTGGCCCACACCCCCTCTTGCCAGCTAGTTGGCAGGCACCGCAGTCTCCCTCCCTCCCCCCAGCCAGGCTCCTCAGCCACCTCAGTGATGCCAGTAAGGGCGCCCACAGGGGTGATGTTTGAGGACAGGCAGGCAGCTGACAGGGAAATCTTGCAGCGGATTGGGGTGGGAAGAAGGGGTTGTGATGGTGGGCTGGGGAGGTGTGGAGGGGGTTGAGGGGCTGAAGTGAAGATGAGAGACCTGGGGGGGTGTTAGGAGGGCTGGAGTGGAGACATGGGGGCAAGAAGCTAAGGGAATGGGGATGGGGTCTGATGGGGATAGGTATTTCAGGGGCTGTAGCCGGGGTTAGGGGCAGGCGTTTGGGGGGGCAGTAGCTGTGGTGTATGAAGGGGGCCTGGACATGTGTGAAGGTGGCCCAGATGTGTGTGAAGTGGGCCCAGATATTTAGGAGGGTTCTAGGGTCCACCAAGTGATACTTTAACCCCTGTTTAGAGCAATGATGGGAAAGGATGCAGCCCTAGAACTAGGGCACCATGCACCCAGCAGATCAAGGAGTAGCCATGCTTTGCAGAAGACACACACATTAATTCCAAGGGCTCCCACAGAAATGGTGTCTAACTCCCCTATCCCCAGACAGCACTGCCTGTATAGAGGGATCCCTGACAGTTTACTCCAGCTGGGTATCATTGGTGCAAATCCTTAGCCAGGAGGGTCTCTTGAGTCCCAGCCCTGTCCCCATCCTGTGCAACCTCTTGGCTATTGTCACCCAACCACCACCTGTCATTGCATGTATGCTAAGCTGAACATCCTAGCTATGGTGAGGTAAACGGTCCACCTGTCCCTGAGGGGACACTGCCATGAACTCACCCTGTCATCTCTTATGTCTGTCGTGGTAAATGACATGCAAATCCCAGTCCCAGGGTGTTCTGTTTAAATACAAACCCCTGATTCTTGGAGCCTCTGTCTCTCCCCAGACATAGAATTGTCCCTTACTGCCTGTTGGGGAGTTTTCCTCCTTGTATAATGAATACGGGAATGAAATATCTGTCACTTTTCCTTTTCCTATTCTCCACGCTCACCTGTAAGTGTCATGACTGAATGGAGAAATTAGACAAACACACACTTATTTGGTAGCTAATTCATCCATGCTTTGTTTTCATTTCCACAGGTGTTCTCTCTCAGATACACCTAGTCCAGTCTGGTTCAGGAGCAGTGAAGCCCAGAGAGGACCTCATGTTGACCTGTACAGTCTCCAGATTCTCTGTCTCTACTCAGAATTATGACTGGCACTGGATACGGCAGCCCCCTGTGAAAGGGCTAGAGTGGATGGGGCGCGTGTATCACTATGATGGGAGTATACACTATCCCCCATCTCTCCAGGGCCGAATCACCATCTCTGGAGACACCTCCAAGAACAAGTTCTCCCTGCAGCTCCGTTCACTGACAGCTGCAGACACCGCCACCTATTACTGTGCCAGGATAAACACAGTGATACAGAGCAGAGCATGGACCAGTACAAAAAGGGAAACAGTTTCCAGGCAGATGGACAGGATGTTTAATGCTAAATTTCCATTTTCTGCATGCTTAGAACAGAGGATCTGAGTTTGTTGATAAACATGAATTTCACCGAACACAATCGAACCCTCCCCCAAACCCCCCCATATTTATATCTGTCATTATCTAACTTTGCTAATTTTCCAACTAAAATTAATCCTTAAAATGCATAATTCTGTGTAACAATATAAACATCAAAATAGGTTTTCAAATACTCATAAATGTTAGCTGTACAAAATATTTTGTTTAAATAAAAAGCATTCTGCTTCACCTATTTATATCCCAACTTCACATTTACAAAGGTCAGACAGTATTTTTCACAGAATCCAGCAGAAGCAAATTAGGGGCCACAGAGCCACTGGGCTGCCCTTGCCTAGGGTCGTGGCCCCTGCACCCCACCAGCCTAGGGCACTGCCTGGCCCTCTGAGGGTGGGCCAGTTCTGGGGGACCCTGCAGCCAGAGACTGGCCCCAGACCATCTAGTCAGCCTCTGCAGCTAGCAAGGCCAACAGGCTTGCTTGGTGTACCTACTGGTATGGCCTGAAGGATGCAACAGAGGCATGCCAACCAACCACACTGCTGGGGTGGAGCAACCAGTTGCACCAGCCTGCTCCTGGACCAACCAGCCCAGGGGTAGAGCAGGAGCACAGAGCACAGCCTCTGGGCTAGCCCCCCCCCCATCCCTGCCAGTGGACAAGCCAGACCAAGCGTGGGGCAGGATCCTGGAGCTTGGTCTCCAGGCCGGCCTGCCCTGTTTCTCCCCAAGGGCCAGCAGGATGGAGGGTCCCCACATCGTGGTGGGCCTCTAAGCATGAGCCCCATCGGCTGGTGTAGAAAGCTGCCAGTGGAATCTAGGATATCACTTCCAGCCCTGCCACATTTCAGACAATCCTTCCTTCAGCTCTCTGTAGGTGGAGCAGCTCTGCTGCCAATCCAAGGGGAAGGTCTGAAAGGCACACATGGGACTGGAACTAGCAAAAAGCTGAAAGCATCAACAACCTGGGCAACACACCCACAATAACAAGACTCCAGAAATCACATTGATCGTGCTGGCACAAAATCCAATCTATGCAGGAATTGCAATAACACTAGAACCAGGTGTGAGTGGCAGAAATAGATATTTCAAGGCTTTGGGTATTTATCCCTGTTAACCAAATACTTGGGGTGGAATATTCTGGGATTTTTGTTTCCATCTCTTGGCTGCCCTTTAAATGAGATCTTAGAGGATACCCAGTACAGGGGAAATAATAAGGGGCAAGTTCTCAGTTAGCTTGAAAAATAATTAAGGATCTGAACTGGAGTTAGAAGCTAAATACAGGTTTATAATTAGTGCAAGAATTCAGTATTGATATTAAAACTATGACAAGTGTTAACACTCAGAATAGAGGACAGAGTTAAGATTAGGGTATGGTTAGAAATAACTATAGGGTTAGGGTTCTGGTTACCAGAAGGATATAATGAAAAACACAGTGATGGGTTTCATTAGCAAACTTAGTGACTTTTTTTTTTCTTGATAGTCCTACTGTTCATAATATGAAATCAAAATAAGAGGAACTCTACAATTTGTTCCTAAAGGCATTAAGTGATATTTAGTTGCCTGACTCACAATTAATTCATGTTTCCCTTTTGCTCATCACCATCCTCAGACATACAGGATGTTCCTTCATACCCACCAGGATGCAAAAATCTAAATTATTTTCATATAAATGAAGTTGGGTGAGCTCTGGAGATTTTAGGACACTTTCCGTGAACAAATGTGTTGAAAGGTTCTCAGAGTGTAAATGTTCCAGAAAATTAGGGTGGTAGGAAGAAACTTAAGATTTCCTTTGTAAAAGCAAACAAGGACTAACACATTTATCAGTTATCACATGAACTTCTGTGGAAGAAAAGCACTCTGAGGCTATCTTGGAGGGGAAAGTGTATTTCACAGCAAAGTATTAGTATTTTTATGTCTTCTGGGAAAGACACACACACACACACACACACACACACACACACACACACACACAGCACAGCGACCAGGTCCTGGTTTCTCAAATAAGGTACAGCACATACCCAGACACATACACACATCCCATTTAACTCTCAGCTGCCCTTTGCCTTCATTTTGGGAAAACAGTCATGCTTGATGCACACAGGAGGTGGCCACAACATCCAAACCATCACACCTGTGGTCAGAACAGATCTTATTTCACCCAGCAATGGAAATCAATACACAAAGCAGCAGTTAGTACAGGTCTGGGGACTCTCATTCAGGGCCATCCTTAGCAGGGGCCAGATGGGTGACTGCCCCTAGCCCCGCAGTTCTGTGGGCCCCTTGCTGTCCCACTGCCCCCACCACCACCACCACCACCACCCTGTCCCCCACCCTTGCCCTGATGCCTTCTGTGCAAAGCCAAAGCTGAAGACAACAGAGCAGGAGCAGGAGTGCTGAAGTAACCCAGCCTCTAGGCTAGCCCTCCCTGCCCTCAGGGCAGAACAGCTGTCTCAGATGCGGGACAGGCCAACCAAGAACCTGGGCTCTGTTCTCCTGCCCCACCCCTGGTCTGGCACCTAAGGAGCTTGCTATCCACCCCCACCTGCACTGATAGTTCCTTCCCAACCCTGAAATATTTTTAGTGGGATTCCTCTAACAACTGTGAGTCTTCTTTGACCCAAGCAGTGATGTACAGACCCATGGGGGGAGGGCCAGAAACCCAGGTGCTGGGCTGTAGTTGGGCACCCAGCTGGCCCCACGCCAGCGGTGGATTAGAGGGGTGCTGGGGCCATCCCAAGATGTCCAGTTTCAGGTGCATCCCTGTCTTACCACCATATGGGCTAGAGTCAGTGTGGTGGTGCAGAAGGAGACTGGGCCAGAGGCTGTGCTGCCCTTCCTCCACTGCAGATGCTGAGCAGCATTCCTGGCTGTCCTTCCCCTGGCCAGCTGCCCTATCCCAAGAAGTGGAAAGTGGGCTGGTGCTTTCCAGGGGCAAGGTCCTAGACTGGGCCCTTTCCACAGAGTTCAGGCTGCTTTGCCCCTGGCCCCACCAGTGCTGAACAGAGGCTGCCTTGCCCCCAGACCCCAAAGAGGGCCCACGGGCAAAGTGGTCCCAACTCTATGAAGCAGGCCTGCTCCATGGCCCTGCTGCTGAAAGCAGCAGCCCCACACCAGCTGCTCTCTGCCCCTGGGGAGAGGCTGCCAGCCCTGGGGCAGGATAGCCAGTAACACTGCTCCATATCTGCAGCACAGGGAAGTAGATGTGGTCTCTGGCCATCTCCCAAGCGCCAAGGACCACAGCACAGCTACCCATCTACCTCTGGCCAGTGTGGTGGAAGGGCGGGGCAGTGCTGCTGCCCATAAATGGGGAAGCCTGGGCTGGGACTCCCTAATCTGGCCCTAGTGCAGGGCTGGCTGGGTGCCCCCTTGCAGACTGGGAGAGGCTATCTAGAACACTGCAGGCTGGCACAGTTGCTTCCGGCCCCCCTTGCCTCATGCCCTCCTGCCCTCTCCATCCCCCCTCCACACAAAGGAGGAGGGTGTCCCAGCCTCTGGGACCCTTCCTGCCCTCTGCAGAGAGGGGCAGCAGAGGGATGGGAGGTGAGGCATGAGATGGGGGTAGGGGTGGCAAATGTGACTTGGCTCCCAGGCCCGAGATAGTCCTAGTATGCCACTGGACCCAACAGAAGTGCAATCCAGGTATGTTGAAGGTATTTAGCTAGGTAATTATCATTTAAAAAAACTTAAATATCTGGCTGATGTAAGGTAGGTCTGGAGGCTTGTTACCTCAGAACTCAAATGCAGGGGTTTAAGCCGCCTGAAAGCAACAAATAATATTTAGTTGCCTTCAAAAAAACAGATTAGTTCTGAGATGGAGGGTGGGATCAGTGCTGCCTAAACAGGTAAAAACCCTAGTGGAAAACACAGCTACAGCCCGTGATCAAGAACGGATTCAGAGGAAAGAAGAAAACTTGAGCTAAGTCTTTGAAAAACAGGTATTAACATTTAAGATCTTACAGACTTAAGGAAATTCAAAGATGAAAATATGCATTTAAATCAACAGCTGTATATCACAGTGAATAGTACAGTGTGACAGTTTAGAATGGAATCCTGCTCTTCTGGGTTACACTTCTTAAAGTTACAGACATACAATTACAGACTTAACAAAACATTAGAAACTAATACCTAAACACTTAAACTATAACATTCCACAGGTGAGGGCCAGTCACCTGGGGAATGGGGAGATCTTAGGTCTTAAATATATTTCCCTTTTCAGCACAATGAGGGTTTCCCAACTTAAGCTTTTCCTGCAGGTTTACCTAGCAAGCAGTTTGTTAGTTTCCTACCACAATCCAGTGGAGTTTGGTCTTAAACTCTCTCTGGCAGTCTCTTGTCCTGTGTTGTTCACTCACCACTTCCATTCAGCAGGAGCTCTCCTCAGCAACTGAGGAAACAGTGACTTCAAAGGTTTTCTAGGGCTCACAGCTTCAGTTGCTGCTTTGATCTGAGCTCCAAAAGCCCTGAACTTTAAGAAAGGACTTGTTCAGGACTCCTGAACCTTTATGCAACTGCTCAGGCTTCTTCAGAAACATGCACCTTGAGGTGGGACTCAGTTAGCCGAGTGGTGCAGTCTCTTTTCAATAGCTTATACCAGAGATGGTGAGACACGAAGTCCCCCAACTGGGAAGCTGTCCCAGTTGTATCCTCTGACAACTCCTCCCAGAGATTGTAAGACCCAAAAGTCCCCCAGCGTAGACTTTACTCTGCTGTACCCTCTGGCGCAGAGTGTGCATGCAAGATTTTAGAGTATCAGACTCAGTTGGCTATATTGTCTGAACCCTTTCGCACACTCTGTGCCCTACAGGTGCTCAGTACTCTCAGACTTAGAGGCAGGACTCAGTTAGCTGCATAGTCTGGAGTGGAGCATAAGACTGACCAGCCAGGACTTTAATGCCATCAGTTGAGCCTGATTCTAGATTGCCCTGGTATGGATGCCTTCTGTGCATATGGTATGCCCAGGATTACACAGACTGTGAGCATTAAGGCAGGACTCAGTTAGCTGCATCACTCAGGCACTCTGTGTACCCTCTGGAGACTATTTTTACATCCAGGACTTTATTGAGCAAAGGCTTAAGGCCACCAAATTAAGCCTGATGCTGGGATGCCCTTGTCATCCACAAGAGACATTATCACTCTCTCTGGGGTCAGCTGAGATTATGACTCCTGTAAATCAGGTCACCCACCAGGCAGGCCGCTTTGGCTGTCTGAGGGTGGCCATCTGCAGTCCTGGCCACAGGGCACCCACAGCACACCTGGACCCTGCCTTCAAGCCCACAGCCAGGCAAGGCAGTCAAGGCAATCAGGGCTTCAGCCCCCTCTCACAGGGCAAGCACAGTGTTGGGGTTTGTAGCAGTAAGGGTCAAGGGGAGGGAGACACAGGCCCACCCACTCCACTGCATCTCAGCCCAATGCCCTAATGGGTGGTCACAGGCCACCCAATAGCTAGTGGTGCACCTGCTGAAACACACTAGCCCAGCAAGGCTGTCCACACCCCTCCCCTGTGGTGCTTCCTCCATCCTCCCTACCAAACCCCTGGGTACCTTCCCAGCAGTATGCCAGTCAGGCCTTCAACCTTCACCATGGGTGGGCCTGGACCTCCCACTGTATCTTCAGCCAGCAGCAGTTCCTCCAGGTCACAGGTATTGGGCAGCCCTGGGTCAGCCACATCCTCTGCAGAGGGCAGCTCCTGCAGGCCCTGCTTGTCTCCTCTCCCTGGCAGCTCTTCCACCAAAGGTAACTCCTCCAAGTCCTCACCCTAGGCAAGGTTGGTAGGCTCATCAAGGCTCTGGTCACACCCCCACTCCTCCTAGTCAGAAAGATCTACCCTCCATCTCCTTCTCCCCTATGGCTATTTGGTCCAGCCCCTTAAATAGTCCTCCCTTCCTCCAGCCCAGCACCTTTGGTTCCTAGCCCACACTGGGTCCATGCCCTTCCCTGGCCAGCAGGGGGAGTGCAAGAGCTCAGGTCTGGGTTGCACCTTGCTACACTCCTAATGAAATGGGAACATAGCTAGAGGCCAGTAGAACCTGTTAGGAAAAGGAGAAATCTCCAAAGTTCTGCTGAAATGCTGCTCCTTTTATACACTTCAGACACCCACTCACATCCCCTTGACCAATCACAAAAGGGTGATTTCATCCTTCTACACTTATTCCTGGCTGGCTTTGATTAGCCACCTGGGAAGGGAGATCAAAAGTTCAAGATCCTCTGCCATCTGGACTTATAAGGACAAATCTTTCAGGTTTGCTCTTTTTTGGTCAAACAATGTATCTCTTATGATCCAGAGGGAGGAAGATCATACTTAGCTTACTGACAGCATTTGAACACTGGCACACTTGTAGATAACACTTATTACTAAGTAAAGCAGTGGCAATTGTATGTGTATTATGCTATATTCTAATTTATTCTAATGAGGATTTTTACCAGGTTGATTGCCTTACACTATTCTCTACTTCTATGTTCTCTTATTAAATTAAATTTATTTTCAAGCTAAAGAAGTGACAAAAATCTTGGGTTACCGGCTGGGCACTTCTCGTGCTTAAGAGCTAAAGGGGGGTAGCTGATCTGCATGGGCTTTGTATTTGCATGAGCACAATTAGGTATTAGCATAATCTCACTATGTAGGTGCAAGGCATGATGGTAAATTATATATGGGCTGATTTGATCACAAATCTTTCATTACTTTATTTTAACTGAAGAAGAAAATTAAATATTGTCTTTTCAGTATATAAACTCTGTTTAGCCTACTTAATGGAAAAGTCACTATCAGCGAAATAGAACTTGGCAGAGTGAGCAACTTCATTTTTCAGTTCTGAGAAAACAGATCCAACAGATCCCAGGAACAACATCAGAGCTCTCTGTCCGGAAGTGTGCAGTGCTAGGAACAGCAAAGATACTGCACAGAACCCTCAAACTCCCAGGCATCTGGTAAAGGACCTGAGATTGAGGAAGACACATACCACCCAGAGGGGTGAGAAGGGATTTTTTTTATACATATACATATATAAGTGGAACTACCATTAGCCACCTCCTCTACATGGATGATATCAAGCAGTATGCTAAGAATGAATGAGACATCAACTCGCTAATCCACCTGACACGGATCTACAGTGAGGATATTGGGATGTCATTTGGACTGGAGAAGTGTGTCTGGATGGTAGTAAAGAGAGGGAAGGTAGTCAAGACTGAGGGGGTGGAACTACCAGCAGGCCACATAGCAGACACACAGGCCAGCTACAAGTACCGTGGCATCCCACAGTCACATGGGAACCACTATGAGGAGGCAAGGAAGACAGCAACATCCAAGTACCAGCAAAGGATAAGACAGGTCCTGAAGAGACAGCTCAATGGGAAGAACGAGATCCACGCCATCAACAGGTACGCCCTGCCAGTCATCAGATACCCTGCCGGTATAGTGAGCTGGCCAAAGGAGTACATGGAGGCTGCCAATGTGAAGATCCGGAAGCTCCTCACAATGTACGGAGGTTTCCACCCCAAATCCAACACCCAGAGACTGTACACCAGCCGGAAAGAAGGCAGGCAGGGTTTGGTGAGTGTCAAAGCCACAGTTCTGGACAAAACCCAGAGCATCCAGGAGTACATCAGTAAGATGGCACCCAAAGATGAGCTGCTGAGAGAATGCCTGAGGCAGCAGCAGACATGGGAGGAAAATCAAGCAGAAGAAGTGCCATGGCAAGACAAGACCCTGCCTGGGATGTACCATCGACAGATAGCTGAGGTGGCTGACATTGGGAAATCCTACCAGTGGCTGGAAAGGGCTGGACTAAAAGACAGCACTGAGGCACTGATCATAGCAGCACAAGAACAGGCACTGAGCACCAGATCCATTGAAGCAGGGGTCTACCACACCAGACAAGACCCAAGGTGCAGACTGTGCAGAGAGGCCTCAGAGACAGTCCAACACATAGTGGCAGGATGTAAGATGCAGGCAGGAACAGCATACACTGAACGGCATAACCAAGTAGCTGGCATTGTGTACAGGAACATCTGCACAGTATATGGGCTAGACCCTCCCAAGACCAGATGGGAGATCCCACAGAAAGTCATGGAGAATAACAGGGCTAAGATTCTGTGGGACTTCCAGATCCAGACGGACAGGCAGGTACTGACCAATCAACCAGACATCGTGGTAATAGACCAGGACCAGAAGACAGCGGTGGTGATAGATGTAGCAGTGCCAAGTGACAGCAACATCAGGAAGAAGGAGTATGACAAACTGGAGAAGTACCAGGGCCTGAAAGAGGAACTAGAGAGGATGTGGAAAGTGAAAGCCAAAGTGGTCCCAGTGGTGGTAGGAACACTCAGGGCTGTGACTCCTAAGCTGGGAGAGTGGCTCCAGCAGATCCCAGGAACAACATCAGAGCTCTCTGTCCAGAGGAGTGCAGTGCTCGGAACAGCTAAGATACTGCACAGAACCCTCAAACTCCCAGGCCTCTGGTAGAGGACCTGAGGTTGAGGAAGACACATACCACGCATAGGGGTGAGAGGGGAATTTTTTTTTTTTTTTTTATAACTCTACCCAGGCAAGGAGAGGTGCCCTCACCACTGAGATCCAGACAAAGGTGGGGAGAGATGCCATTGGTATCTGGCCATGAGCAGGGAGGGACACCCTGCCACCAGGATCCAGCCCCCACTACAGAGCAGCAACACCTCTGGGGTCTGGACCCTGCCACAGAGCAGCGGCACTGCCTGGATCTGGCCCTAGCCAGCCACTCCAGAGCAGCGGCACCCCTTGCTGGATTCCAGCCCTGGCCAGGGTCTGTGTCTGTGGACCCCTTGCAACACACCTGCAGCTGCCCAGAGATCTGCAGATCACAGGTTGAGAACCACTGGTTTAGGTAATGATTCATTTCCCTGCCCACTGTTAAAAGATAGACCTGATGATTCTTTGTAGAGTCTCCTTTGTTGTTTTCATCAGAGGAATATTCTTTGGTGTTCTGAGTCTGAGCCTGATATAACCAAGGTCTGAAATATTCTCTAAAAGCTGAAGTTACTGAAGAGTGACCAGCTGGTGGTGGCAGCAACAGCACACAGTGCAAAAGGGTAGCAGAAGGCATGAGTGACCAGCAGGCAATGCCAGCAGACAGTGCAAGCAGTCAGCAGAGTATGTGAGTGACCAGCCAGCAATACCAGCAACCAGTGGGCAGAGCCAAAGGATGGTGGGTGGGTGGTGTGAATAGACTTGGAGGTGGCAGAAGACAACTGTAAGTGAGAGCTGAGTGGTTATGTTTACACTGGGGCTTTAAGTTGACTTAAGGGCCCTTAAGTCGACTTAAATAAAGCCCAAGCCACACGGCAAGCCAACAAAGTTGACTTTCCCCATTGCTAATGTCGATTTTATGACTTATTTATAAAGTCAACTTTACAGTTAAGTTGACTTTATTAAGTCAACTTAAGGCAGTATGGCCAGGGAGTTGTCTTAAGTCAACTTAATTGGCCTCCTAACTATAAGAAACATGGAGATGGGGGCTGGAGAAAGGGCACAACACAGCTGGGAGCACTGCCAGCTTGTGCACCACATCCAAACTCCCAGAGTTCCTTGACTGATCCAAAAACACTCCCAATCTTAGCCCAATTCCTGCATCTCTCCCGTTTTTGGCCCGACTCCGGCATCTCACCCCAACCCCTGCATCTCCCCTGTTCTCAGCCTGACCCCAGCATCTCAGCCTGACCCCACCTGCCTTCCCCATTCTCAGCCTAACCCTGCTTATCTCCCCCATTCTCAGCCGGACCCTGGCTGTCTCCCCTGTCCTCAGCCTGACCCAGCATGTCTCCCCTGTTCTTAGCCCAACCCTGCCTATCTCCCCCTTTCTTAGCCCAAACTAGTGTGTCTCTCCATTGGGTGTCTCCCCCTTCTCTGCCCAAACCCATCTGTCTTCCCCCTTTCCCTTCTCAGCCCAACCCTGGGCGTCTCCCACTTCTCTGCCCAAACCCATGTGTCTCCCCCCCTTGCCCTTCTCAGCCTGAATGTGACTGTCTCTCCCCCACCCTGTGTGTCTCCCCTTCTCAGAGGACCCCCACCCCAATATTGCTGTGTAACCCCCCTGGGGTTTTAAGGAGCGTGGTCCCTTTAAATTTTTGCCCTGTGGGAGAGGTTGTGGAGCTGAGGAGGGGACTGGAGCTGCAGTGAGAGGCCTGGGAAGGAGGAAGAGAGAGAGAGGCCGTGCCTGAAGCCAGGGAAGACAGAGCGGCTGACCTGGGATGCCAGGCCAGCACCCACAGAAGGACACTGTGCTGGGGAGAGTTGCCCAAGGACAGAGCGGGATCCAGTGACTGGCGATCTGGAGCTGTGGGGCCATGAGTACAGCACCTGGAACTCAGGGGGGAGGTTGTAGATAGTTACATGGGGAGGGGGCCGCTCTGGGTTCGCAGAGAGTGGCAGAAGAGGCATCAGAGGATTTTCTTTTGTTGGGAAAGTGCTGGCGCCGAAGACTAGGAGTTGCTGGACTGAACTCTGGACTGGAACTGTGCTGGGACTCCTGAACTCATGGTGCAGAAGCAGAGCTCACATCTGCCTCCAGCCTGCTCCATTGTTGGGCCTTGCAGGGCCCTGTGTTAGCTGTTACTCTGTGTTACTGCTGGCCCATCTCCCCTGTTGGTTTCCCCTTTGCACCTCTGTAAATAAACCTTCCCCATTCCCATAATCCCTGCGCTATCACAGTGTGTGTGTGGTCACTCTGGGGGTTTGGAACAGGTGCCCCTGGGGCAAAGGTGCTCTCCTTGCTGTGTTCCCGTGCACACCCTTTCTCTGGTCAGAGCTGCCTGCAAGGCAGACTCAATCTGGCCACGTTGGTGTTACAGCTGTAAAACAAACAAGGAGTCTGGAGATACTGTTTAAGATTAACAAATTTATTTATTCAATGAGCTTCCATGGGAGAAAATCCCACTTCATCATACAGTTTGAAGATGGGGAACCTTACATAATGATAGGAAATAAATGCAGGGAAGTATAAGACACAGGATCAGGTCACACTCTGACAGCAAATCAAAGCAGTTGTTAAGATTCAAAGACTAGGAAACAGCACACAGGAAGAAAGAAAGTTGCTATTTCTTTTAGATTAGATTGTGTGAAAGCAGGATCAAATCATGACTATGGATTTTTTTTCCCATTACAACAGGTGATTTGACTTCACCTTCCTCTATGTGCTGTTTCCCAGTGTTTGAGTCTTAACAACTGCTGTGCCCTGCCCCTGCACTGGTAGTTGCTCTGCAGTACCTGGTCCAGAGCCAGAGGAGTCTGGGCAACACAGGGAGGGTATGGAGTGCTATTCTGGCACATAGCTGGGCTATGTCAGGCTCCCTGACCTCCCCAGGCTCCCTATTGCCAGACACGGTATGGAGGGTGGTGTGGTCACTCACATCTTGTAGTAAAGGAGTGGCTGGGAGAGAGAGGCACTTCTGCTGTGGTGCACTGTGGGCCAGCTATCCACAATGCACCACTCCTAGAGTGACCTAGCAGCTGCCAGTGTGGACATAGGCAGTGTCCTGGCATTTTGAGAGTGGAGGCGCTAAGCCAAATTAATAAAGTCTACTTTAAACTGGCTTAACCAAGCCCTGTAGTACAGTCATAGCCGTTGTTCCCTCTAAGCTGATGATGCAACTGAGCAAGTTATGGATGTAGCTGAGCAAGTTCCCTGATGGTTCTCGAACCCCCACCAGGACCCTTGCCTGCTGCCCACCAGCTCCCTGAGTCCATCTGTAACTTGCTCAGCTGCTGAATCATCAGCTTAGAGGGAACATTGTCATAGCTGAGGGGACAGATTCGGGGGGAAATAGTGCTGGTGTTCTTTTAATCTCTGCCCAGACAAAAAGCTCCATCCATTTGAGATGCCTTTCACAGTACCTTGTGCAGATTTTCAAAATATAACCCTAGAAATGTAGGGCTGGAAGGGACTTCAAAGACCAACTCCTATACTGAGGTAGGACTGAGAACACTTAGGCCATCCCTGAAAAATGTTTGTATAATCTGTTCTTTTATAAGCATTAAATGAAAGGGATTTCACTACCTGACTCAATAACCTATTCCAGTACTTGGGAAAAGCTTTATAACCATAAGGATAGCTAATAATTAATCTAAGACTCCCTTGCCGTAGTTTAAGTCAGTTACTTGTGTTCTTTCTTCAGTAGACAACTACAGAATGAGACCCATAACATTAACAAATCTTGGTTCACCCATAACGTGAACATACATGTTCTGCTATGCTGGGGGGCAGGGGGGGTGGAATAAAAGTGTGGATTAACTCCAACTCATCACTATATTATGGAAGCAACAAATGTGTCATGCTTACAGTTGCTGCACTTAATTCATGTTCTAACTGAAATGAGCAAATGCAGCAAACTTATTACACTCTTTAGACTTCATGAACCAAGTGGCAAAGGATTTGGCATTGCTGGTCTGAAGTACATTATTTGAATTCCTGTGCTACCCTAAAAACTAAGATTTTTTCATTTTCATCTGTTAATCAGCTGGGTCTTCAGAGTGATACGATTTATAAATTATTTGAAAATCCTTGTTGAACTTTGAAGATGGCATAATTGTTTTAATTTTTTTAAGTCCTACCAATATTACATATAAGGGAGGGAGCACACAGCAGTTTGCATTTGTACAGTGGCTATCACAAACAATTTCAGGTTACAGTCCCATGTTGATGGACAAGAATTTATGCTGCTTGATCTCAAAGCCTGTGAGAGAACTATGTTGTTATTGTAACTCCCTGACACTGAGAATACATCCTACATTTTCATGTTAACAAGGATTGAACAAATGTGCTTTATTTTAAAGTACTTGCAGACACATTTTAATACATATTTACTTAGAAAACAAACTGTGACAAAGACAGGACAGAAAATTAAAAAAAAGAAAAGAAAAGAAAAGAAAAGAAAAGAAAAGACTGCAACAGATTACCATAGAACAAGGGCTTTTCTTCAAAGATCAGATCGCTAATCTGCTATAAAATGGTTAAATTGTAGCTGTGTCAGTTCCACAGATGTAACAAGGTTAGAGGCGCAAGGTGGGTGAGATAATATCTTCTGTTCAATGAACTTCTGTTAGAGAGAGAACAAACTTTCAAGCTACAAAGAGCTTAGACCTGAAGAGCTCTGTCTGACTCAAAAGTTTGTGCTGTACACAAATAGATATTGGTCCAAGAAAAGATATTATCATACCCACTTTGGCTCTATAAAGTGGTAAAATTAATTCACCAATTGTATATTTTTTATTTGCAAAGCTGATTGATGTGTATATAAAATCTGAATAAACAGCTGTTACATATACCCTAACAGCCTGTCTCCTGACCAAAGCACACATATTAGATTATACACTGGATATCGGCAAGGCAGTAACCACGGTGGGGCAAATGGGGCAAAGCTCCAGGTGCTGAATTTTAAAGGGCGCTGCCAGACCTTCCATAGCCCGAAAAGGAATATGCCTTCAGCAAAGGCATATTCTTCCTAGAGCCAGGCAGGGGCTGGGGGAGTTTCTCCCGCCCTAACCCTGAATGAGCTGACCACATTCTCCAGTGGATAAGGCTCACCACCCCTCCCCCTGCTGGGCTCCTGGCTGTGCTCTCCCAGCCACCTGGCAGGCAGCACCCTGTCTGCACCCCTGGTGGTGTTCTTGCGGCACCAGTGATGGCACCTCCCATCTGGGTCCCTGGCTGTGCTCTCCCAGAGGCAGGGAGGCACCTCCCTCATTGGGCCCTGGGTTGCTTTTGCCTGGTGGTAGGGGAGGCTGGGCCTCTGGCTATACTTTCCTGGCAGCAGAGGGGCAGCTTGTGCTGGGTCTCTGGCCGTGTTCTCCTGGTGATGAGGGAGGCACCCACCCCAGGTCTCTGGTTGTGCTCTCCCAGTGGCAGGGGAGGCAACATCCCCCCGCCACCAGGATGCATCAGGCCCTGCGCCAGACTGGGGCCAGGGGTGCCCTTGGGGTTGCCTGCCCTGGTCACCAGAAGCCCTAGTTATGGCTCTGGATAGCAGAGCATGGAGAAGGAAAATGGGAAAGGGAAGATTGAAGGAGATAAAGACAGGCCACAGTTAAACATGCATAGATGATAGATAGACCAAGCAGCAGGGAAACAGAGAAGAAGGAAACCAGGAAGCAGGGACACTTATGATAGTGAGAATTGGAAGAGAAACGAACAAAACAGAAGTGAAGGAAGAATGAGTCAGGTTTGAGGCAGTCAGTGTGATGGCTAGAGGTGTGGTTGAGAACAGGTACCAAGGGCTGAAGCCAGACATACAGTTAGGACTCGGCTGAGACCAGCACTGAAACCAGAGTCTGGCTCAGGGGAGTCGCTAGCGCTGGGCACACAGGGATTGTGCCCCAAGTCTCAGTGCCAGTGCCCCAGGTGTCCCAGATACTGGAGACCCGGCCGCCCCCGGCCCAACGTGGACTCCCTCTGGGGCCCAGGGATCTGGGGCTTGGCTGCTGCCAGCCCGCCCAGGGCCGTCCCTTGAAGGGGCAGGGCCCAGGGCCAATCGGCCTATGTGGACCTCTCCTCCAGCCAGTCCGTCCCAGAGGCAGGGCCGGGCAGGCAGGGGCGGGCTGGCATGTGGCCGGGGCCCTGAAGAACTCCAGCCACTGCCTGCCCCGCCCCTCTCCCTGGGCTGGAACACTGCTGCGGAGCCCAGCAAACAGTGGGGCCTGGGGTGATATCCCCACCCCTGGGAATGGCCTTGCCATGCCCCCTCTAGCCACGCCCTGGCCTGGACCCGAACCTATTTTGGGGGCAGCGATGCCCCTGGTCTGTCTGTGTCTCAGAACCAGGGTCAGAGTTTGAGTACAAGCCAGATCAAGAGCATCCTCAGAGACTCCTCAGAGAAGGACAAAGCCAGAGTGGAGTCAGTCCAAGTCTCTGTGGTGTTTAGGAGGTGGGTACAGGAATAGAGCTAATCAGGAATGGGATCAGAATAGGGCATGGTAATGGACAAAGAGGAAGCAGGCTGGAACATAAAAGAAGCAAGGCTAGGGCAGGAAGAAGGAAAGTGGTCTTGAATCCACTGTGAGACAGCAGAAGGGGTCCAGAGCAGCCCATGGCTGTACTGCCAGCACCACCAGGAATGCAGCCAGGGCATCTGTGCTCTTAGCTACCACCTCCACCTCAGAGACGCACCACCCCTGATACTCCAGAGGGTGGGAGATGCAGTAGGGAGCTGAGCAAGCCCAGAGCAACAACTGCTTTTGCTGGCTCCCCAGTCCCCAAGCCTTACCTGCCGACCTGCGCCCACTGGCTCCCCATCCCTGATCCCCCCCAGCGTCCACCCCCTTACCTGTCTGAGGTATGCTCAGGGCAGGAGAAGGATTCTAACCCCCCCCTCCCCCCAAGCTTGGCCCAGATCCCTGCTAGCCAGGAAGACTTCAGGGGCAGGGCACCATGGGAGGTGTGGCACTCTGGAGTCTCACAGGGCAGTGGCTCACCTGTTCGACGTCGGGAGGTCCACCACCGGCAACATCCTTGTCAAGGTCACCAGGGCCATCAATCAGGTCCTGCTGCGATGCCTGGTGAGACAAGGGGAGCTTCAGGACACCATCCCAGGCATGGCCACCCTTGGCTTCCCCAACTGTGTGGGGATCCTCAATGCAACGCACATCCCCGTGCAAGCCCTGGAGCACAGGGCCGCCAACTACCAAAATAGGAAGGGGTACCACTCCATCATCATGCAGGCCCTTGTGGACCACCGGGGCCTGGTCCAGAACTGTTACGTGGGATGGCCAGGGAGGGCCCATGATGCCAGGGTCCTCCAGAACTCTGCCCTCTACCGGGGAATGGAGGTGGGCACCTTCTTCCCCCCTTACAACATCGGTCTTGGGGGAGTAGAGGTGCCCGTCCTCATCATGGTGGAAGCGGCCTACCCCCTGCGGCCATGGCTCATGCGGCCGTATGCAGGGCCCCTTGATCCCTCAAGACAGATATTCAATGGCCGCCTGACCCGCTGCCGCCAGGTGGTGGAGCGGGCATTCAGCCACCTCAAGGCCTGCTGGAGGTGCCTCCTCACCTGCCTCCACCTCAGGGAGAGGACACTGCCCCAGGTGATCGTTGCATGTGTGGCCCTCCACAATTATTGTGAGCAGCAGGGTGAGCCCATTCCACCAGCATGGGAGGCTGAGGCCCAAGTCCTCAGCAGGGACTATGCAGAACCCTGACCTGTGCCCACACGGGAGCAGCCGTTGCAGCGAGCCCTGTCTGTGCGCGATGCCCTCCAGACTGCCTTTGCCGAGGAGGAACGCTGAGGGCCAGGCCTGCCCTGCCCCACACCACCCTCTCCCCCACTCGCCCATAGCCAGCCCCCGCCCATCCACCCGCACTGCCACCTACCCCCAATAAAACCACACACAACCAATGATATGTTTCAAACTATTTATTTAACATAACAGGGGTTGGGGCAGGGAAGGGCTAGGGAGGGTTAGGTGAAGGGGGACTTTGGGGAGTTCGGGGAGGGGGCAGCAATGTGGGAGGGGAAGGGGGTGAAAGAGTCCGGGGGGCAGGAGGGAAGTCAAGTATGGTCTGTGGGAGGGTCCAGGGGGTGGCGTACCCCGCCCGTGCCCATGGCTGCACTTTGGCCATCGTCACCTCTGGGGAGGGCAAGGTGGTAAACCCTTGGCGCGCCGTGGTGGGGCCATCCTCTCCACCAGCTTCCAGATGGTGGCGGCATGGTCCGTGATGGTGGCCGGCAGGCGCTTCAGGGCTGTGGCCATCCGGTCGTCCACCGCCACAACCCGCTCGAGGACCCAGAGGGCGGCATCCTGATGCTGGGCCTGCTCATGGTGCCAGGCCTGCATCAACTCCTCCATCCATTCCCCGAGCTCCTCGAGGCTCTCGAGGAGCTTGGAGCATGACGGGGGGGGGCCTCCTCTGCCACCGGGGTGCCCTGAGGCTGAGGCGTCAGGCTGGTGGTGCGGCACGGTGAGCGGCTGGGTGACCTGCTGGAGGGAAGCAGAAAACACATTTGGCCCCTGCTGCCTGCTGCCCTTGTCTGTCTGCAGCCTGTCTGCAGCACACACCTCTGTCCTGACTGTCATCAGGTCCCAGGATCCCATGGGACATTGCCCTGGGGTAGGGCTACCATCCCCCAAAGCCTCGGAAGGAGGCCAGGACAGTACCCAATGGAGGACATTGGAGGACACTGGGCGAAAACGCTGTCTGGCTGTCATAGTCGTCGGGGTTTAGGGGGCCCTGGAACACTTGCCTGTACAAATCAGTATTCCCTGGCATTCCAGGATCCTTCAACCCCTACAGTAAAAAGCCTGACAAACTCCTGTATTCTAAACTGCTTGCCAGACAGAGAATGTGAGGGTAAAAGAAGAACAGGACAGTAAAAAGGGGACCATGTTCTCCTTTTGCCAGACATCTAGGAACCGTACCCTGGAGGCACACATGCAAGTGGTGCCCACGAGGGTGAGCTGGACTCAGCCATGCCTTGCTCTAGGGGGTCTCCCAAGGCCACTTGCCAGTGGTGTGCCCTGCATGCTCTCTACCCCACCCAAGATGCAGCTGCATCGTTAACAGCCAGCCCCTGTTCAGCACCCCCAGGCACACAGGGGCCTGTGACCCCGGTGCCACCTGTCTCTGTGGGACCCGTGGCTGAGGGGGGGGCCTCTGCACCTGCCGACCCTGTGCCCTACCTGCCCCGGTGCCCGGCCCTGGACCCCTCACTGCCCATGACCTGCTGGACAGGCCCAGCCCTGTGTGCCTCAGTGGGAGGGGAATACTTACCCATGGGGGCTCCAGAGGTCTGGCGCGATGTCCCAGGCTCCATCTCGGACCCAGGGGCCGAGATGGTGTTGGGCCCCCAGTCCACCAGGCTGCTCAGCACCTCCTGGCCGGCAAAGAGGTCTGGGCTGCTTGGGGTGGCCTCTGCCGCTGGTGCTGCTGCAGCTGGAGGCCCCCCGATGAAGACATCGAACCCTAGTGCCTCTGGGCCCGATGACGGGCTCACCTGGACACCTGAGTCCAGAGCCTCAGCGGGGAGACCGCTGGGCTCTGGACCCAGGAATGTGTGCAGCTTGTCATAGTAGGGGCAGGTGGCTGAGCTCCCTGCCCCCTGGAGGTCCCAGGCCTGCCAGGTCCGCGTGTGGTCCTGGCGCAAGGCCTTGACCTTACTGCGGACCTGCTCAGTGGTCCAGGGGTGGCCCGCCTCGGACATTGGTGCGGCAATGTGTGAGTTAATGTCCCGGTTCTGGTGAGAGGCCCGGGACCGGGACATGATGTCTGGCCTCTGCCCGATCCTGAGGAGGCAGTGAACCTCCTCGGGGGTCCAGACAGGGGCCCGGCATTGCCCCCCAGTGGAACTTCCTGCCTGGGCTGCCAAGGCTAATGAGGGCTCAGGCTACATTGCCTGACAGGCACGCCCTGACAGAAGCTTCCTGTTCCCCAGGGTGCAGTGCACCCTGGGAGGAAGGTCAGACAGTTATTTCAAAACAAGTGTTGTTTCAAAATGGCACGTCCCCACGGGGTTCTTTCAAAACAACTCGTTTCAAAACAACCGTTGTTTCGAAATGGAAAGGGTTTAAGCCATTTCAAAACAACGGCTCTTCTTATTTGGAAACAAGCTCTGTTGTTTCGAAATAAGAAGCCTGTGTGAACATACCCACACACAGATTCTTGGTACCAGTTGTTCCTTCCAGTAGGAGAGCAGTGATATAAGCATCCACAGAGAGAAAGCCAGAGAGAGTGAGAACGCTGTTGGACTCTGTAAAGGAAGCAGTGAATTTTTTTGTTTGTTTGTTTGTTTGTTTGTTTGTTTGTTTGTTTGTTTCCTCTCATAGGCTATGTCTACGCTGGGAATTTAGTTTGAATTAAGGAAGCTTAAAGTTAATTAAGAAACTTTAATTCAAACTAAATTAGTCCATGTCCAAACTGGCTTTCTTTTGTTCAAACTCAGGAAAACTTGTAAAACTGAACTTGTAAAACCTGGCTTGAGTTTGAACTAATGGTTAGTTACAACTTAGTTCCAACAAAACCAATGGAGCCATGTTAGTTCAAAGCAACTGTTAGTTCAAACTAAACACACTTTGACCTTCTTCCTACCAGGGTGCATGGCACCAGGAGGGAAGTGCCTGCCCTGGCCATCACCCCTCCCCACCCTCATATGCACATCCTAAACCAGGCAGCCACCCTAACCCTCCTCCAGAGGTCTGTACAGGCCATCCAGGACATGGCAGCCAGCATCCACTGGCTGGCTGACCACTTTGTGCCACCTCCCCACTGCTGAGGGTGTCACCTCTACCAGGGCCCCTACAGTCCCTCACCGCCAGTGCCCCAAACCTAGGGTGGCCATGGAGAGGCCAGGGCATGCCCACGAAGGCACCAGCACTGCCCCACACCCTGACCTTCCCACCCTCCCAAGTCCCCTCTTCTTCCCCAAGGTCCCTGTTCTCCCCCAAGTCCCCAACCTCCTCTCTGCCCCCGAACTCCCTCACTGACTCCCAATCCCCTCACTGACCACAAGCCCCCTCCCTGCCTTGTAAATAAACCCATTAAACTTTTATCATTT